>JAJOZX010000776.1:2500-5000 GCA_023014485.1 Bathynomus jamesi
AGACCTTTACTCATGTTAAGGTTATTTGTAAGTTGAATTATAGCCAACTCAAGAATATTTCTATTAACAATGTTGCTAGAGTGAAACAAAACTGAAACATTATTCCAATCAATACAATGGGATAACTCTGACAAATGGACAAAAAGGGCACTGGACAACTGTCCCGTTCTAACGGAATATTGATGCTGTTTTACACGCGTTTGCAAATCCTTTCCCGTCTGACTGTTATTCCCCAACCGTGGATCCAACCTTTGTTTGATGAAATTTACAACGAGTTGCGTCGGAAAACTTCTTCACTTCGAAACATTTTGGATCGCAAAATTAAAAGTCTCATTCGAAATAGTCAGTGGAGTAAAAAAGCAAGCTCAAAGTGTGTTTTGAACCTTTCTTCGAAAAACATTAGTGACGATGCAAAAAGTGCCCTTGGATTTGGTATGTCCTTTTATATTGTTAAAAAACCTACTGCTTTACAAATTTGTCATAGTCTTGCTCGTTTTGAAAAAAAGTGTAACCTTCCTCAGTTTTTGGTTAACATAGTTAAAGGCCTGGTCTATGGTGCTGCGAATATTTCTTACGAAGATAACTTTCCTAAACGTTTCCGCAATAGCCTTTCACAATTAAAAAAAGATAGTGAGCTCCATATTACTAAAGCAGACAAGGCTAACACCTTAGTCATTATGGACAAAGTGGATTACATTGGAAAGATGAATGAGCTGCTTCAGGACCCCGCCACATTCGTGAAACTTAGGAAGAACCCACAGGATGATGTCATCAAATCATTCAATAGTGGCTTGAAACGCATTCTCAAAGATCATAAGGATTTAATTCCCCTTTTTTTGTCCACTTCACCGGCTCTGCCTTATCTTTATGGTCTTATTAAAACCCACAAACCGGGTAACCCTATGCGCCCTATTATTAGCTCGGTGGGCTCTATTACCTATAAACTCTCCAAATGGCTTGTTAATGTTTTGTCCCCCATTCTTGGAACTGTCTCTGATTCACACGTAAAAAATTCCATGGATCTCACTGAAAAATTGAATAATGTTCGTATTAATACCAACGATAGATTGATCAGTTTCGACGTTTGTTCATTGTTCACAAAAGTGCCGATTGATGATATGCTTGACTTTCTCGCCAGAGAATTACATAATTATGATTTACCATTACCTGCACACACTGTTTTGGAGCTTATTAAGCTTTGTATCAAGGATTGTAAATTCACTTTCAATGGCGAGCATTATCAACAAGTTTTTGGGATGGCCATGGGCAACCCTTTGTCGCCCCTTCTCTCCAATATTTATATGGAGTTTTTTGAAATTACTTACATTCCGAGAATCCTGGGGGTTGGCATCCCTTGGTTGCGGTACGTCGACGATATTTTGTGTATCTGGCCCATGAATCGTGACCTGGATGACTTCCTCCTTCAGTTAAATGACCAAGTCCCCTCCATTAAATTTACTTTAGAAGTGGAACAAGACAACTCAATCCCGTTTTTGGATGTGCGTGTTCATAGGGATAGCCCGGGTTTTAAGTTTAGTATCTATCGGAAAAAAAAAACAATTTGTCCTACGTACACTTTTACTCTGGACATGACACCCCTATTAAAAAGGCCATATTTTCCTCAATGTTTCTCCGCGCTCTTAGGATCGCCAGTCCGGAATACATCGATGCCGAATTGGAAAATATCAACGGTATTGGAAGTGAGTTGTGTTACCCATCTGCGTTCATGGAATCTTGTCTTAATAAGGCTAAACGAACCTTCTATCGTGTGAATAATAACACTCGCACCTTGTCAAAGAATATTTTAGTACTTCCATTTTTCCCGGGCTTCTTAGGCATTGCTAATGTACTTAAACTTTTGGATATCAGTGTAGTTTTTTCATATAACAATATTGTGAAAAACATCATAGTAAAAAATAGCCCTACCAATAATTTAGGCATTATCTATAAAATTGGGTGTAAGCAATGTGATTCCTTTTACATAGGTCAGACGGGAAAGGATTTGCAAACGCGTGTAAAACAGCATCAATATTCCGTTAGAACGGGACAGTTGTCCAGTGCCCTTTTTGTCCATTTGTCAGAGTTATCCCATTGTATTGATTGGAATAATGTTTCAGTTTTGTTTCACTCTAGCAACATTGTTAATAGAAATATTCTTGAGTCGGCTATAATTCAACTTACAAATAACCTTAACATGAGTAAAGGTCTGTTTCAACTCGATCCCGTTGCTCTGAATTCCTTCAGAATGGATTTAAACAAAAAGGGCAGGTTGTTAAATCTTTGGTAAAAAATTTGTTTTTGTCTTTTGTTTCCCTTACAATTTTATTTTTCAATTTTTTGCTGTATGCGTGTATATGTATGTGTATGTGAGTATGTGTGTGGTCATTGCAGTTAAATGTGTTTGTATGTATATGTGTGTATATGTATGTATGTATGTATGTATGCTGTTAAATGTGTATATATATATATATATATATATATATGTGTATGTACCTTACCT
>JAJOZX010000776.1:10000-12500 GCA_023014485.1 Bathynomus jamesi
AGGCACAAACTTGCGCATGCATGAGAAAATAGCCTCTGCAAAATCTTAGCTTAATAGGTAATCATCTTCTGCCCCCGGCAGAGCGATGAAAATCATATTTTAGTAGTCAAAAACGTATTTTTAAACCCTAGCCTAGAGTCATAAAATTTTGCGTGTGTGTTATTTCATGCCTAAGCAACGATATAAATGCTATGGGAAATATATAAATGCATTATTTAAGACAAAGAGCTGATCTGAAAATATGTATATTATACATATTTTCAGATCGGCTCTTTGTCTTAAATAATGCATTTATATATTTCCATAGCATTTATATCGTTGCTTAGGCATGAAAAACACACGCAAAATTTTATGACTCTAGGCTAGGGTTTAAAAATACGTTTTTGACTAATAAAATATGATTTTCATCGCTCTGCCGAGGGCAGAAGATGATTACCTATTAAGCTAAGAGTTTGCAGGGGCTATTTTCCCATGTATGCGCAAGTTTTTGTCTCTATTAGAATATGGAAATCGAAAAAATGTAAAATCGATCCACCCTATATCTACACATGTATTTGTAAAATTATAGCACTTCTTCATTAAGTCACTTCTTCATCAAGTCACTTCATTATAGCACTTCATTACGAGCCTCCCTTGTTAGCAGCCTTGCTGCGAGGAGGGGGCAGAGGCCCCTTGCCTCCTTAGTGTTTTTTAGATTCCGGCCTGAGCCATGGTCGAAAGAGGTCGAACCTCTACCCTTGTAAATTCAGAGCACTAACTGTAAATTTTTAAGAAGTAAATTACAGCAAGAGAAAGTTTTTATATTTTCCTTCGAGCCTTGTTCTCTTCAGGAACTTAGTCAGTTAAGTCGACAAGTTATAAAAGAAAAGTCGATAATTTTAGTATCAGAGAAAGTATCAGAGAAAGTATCAGAGTATTATAGAAAGAGAAGAATTAAAAACTGGCGACCCTTTGCCCAAATTAAGAGACAACCCAAGCACCATAGAAGATATTGGCATAACAGTCTGGCGAGTCTGTAGCCAAGAGTTTAACAGAGTGGCGACCGAAAAGAATTAGAATGTTATAGAAGAAATATCCGTTGCTTGCCTCCTAACTAGAACCCTCTGTCGATCCGAACCACCCCAGGGCCATAGACGGAGGGGTTAACAAACTGGCGACCCTTTACCAGGATAAGAAAAAGATTTTTAAAAGAAGATTTGTAGAAGATTTGTAGAAGAAGGTTTTTAGAAGAAGATTTTAACAAGAAGATTATTTTAAGAAGAAGAAGATTTTAAGAAGAGGCCACTCTTTGGCCAAGATAGAAATTACCCTGCATCAGGATAAAACCAGTTGACCGGCGTGTCACGACTTCTTGTTCGTAACATCCACCCTTGAACCGGTGTGTCACGACTCCAAGTTCTCCACGCCTAGTTTTCATCCAAGAAGAAGTAGCCAGCAAGACGTCTTCAGGACACGTCTCAAGGATTTCCCCATAGAAAATTTTAAGTACAGAGTTTGTTTTTTAAGTAATTTATAAACACTTGAAAAGTCCGTATTATTAACAGTTAATATTTAGTATGGAGCCAGAATTTAACACAAAACAGTGAACACTTCAGACTAGTGATGGATTGAGTGGTCGGTTTTTCACAACCGCGTTGCGGTTGTGTTTGCGGTTGTCGAATTTTTTCCAACCGCGGTTGCGGTTGCGGTTATCATATACTAGGAAAAATGCGTAATTATTAACTGGATTTAGCTACTATAGTGCGATTTAGCCACACTTGGTACATAATATATACTAAATAGCATTTATTTAGTAAATACCTTATGTTGAACACAAGTTTTGCAATACACCGCTACCGCTATTTGTGTGTTGCAAAATTGTGTTCAACATAAGGTATTTACTAAATAAATACTATTTAAATGAAGTATATTCTAAACTTATATAGCTATTATGAAAGAATAGGTCAAATTAATTAAAACCATATTTTGCACTAAGTGTGTTACCAGGATGAGGGACGAGGACCCATCGCACTGTTCATCCCACCTACCACTTTCCCCAGCCTCCACCCATTGGAAAGTTATGGATTAGTTAATTGTTCATATTCTTCTTTGTGCATTGACTTCATATGATTTTTAAGATTAGTTGTACTACGTCCCTTGCGAGAATATAGTTTATTACAAAGATCACATTTTGCAGTATCAGTGGATTCCTTACTAAAATATTTCCACCACACACTGGTCTCCATTTCTGTTAATATAATGTTTCAAATCTTAATTTAAAATCTGTGAACACGAAAAATAAAAAATAAGTACTTATCAGTTATCACTGTCAGTAATTACAATACAGTAACAGTTAAAAGCAATAATGCAATCACAGTTGTATCGTTATTCAATAAACTAAACATTATACAATATGAAAAGCCGTTGTAGATATGAAGAGCTCATAACATTACACCGATAACAATCAAAACAGAACGAGGACTGATGTTGTCAACTAGCAGCGAGTTGAGACTGCGCAGGT
>JAJOZX010000776.1:17500-25000 GCA_023014485.1 Bathynomus jamesi
TATACAAACATAATATGCTATAATATGTTATAACATATTATGAATTTGAAATCAGAGCGAGAGGATATATTCTTAGAAGCGTTCGATTTTGCTGTCATTAGCGAATTCGATCACTTACCTCAGCATTTATGAATATCTTGTGAGGGGTGAACGCCCTTCAAAAAAAATAATGAAAAAAAAAATAAGAGAACGTATTTGCGCGATTTCGAACGAATGCATAAGTTTTGCATTTCACGAGCAAAATGAATATTTAATAAAATTGACATAGGATAATGGTCAAGATAAGATATGGACGTATGAGGTGGGGGAGGATATGGTCGAATAATAGTTATATTTATACTACATAACACATA
Source organism: Bathynomus jamesi (assembly GCA_023014485.1). Lineage (NCBI taxonomy): Eukaryota > Metazoa > Arthropoda > Malacostraca > Isopoda > Cirolanidae > Bathynomus > Bathynomus jamesi. The sequence goes on from JAJOZX010000776.1 coordinate 17,854, forward strand.
AATAATGACTTCTATAGGGTGTACAGTTTTTTATTATGATGTTAAAGAATTTTCATATATTGATTACTGGAGATATGATGAAGGGAAATTAATGACAAAATGTGACGTCATAGTTATTGAATTTGTACGTATAGTACAAATCATTATTAGGAAGATTTCCAAGAACGAATTAGAGACAAGAGTGGGTAGTAATGACTAAGAAGTACAACTACGGGTTCCAATCCTGTTATATGGAATGTGTATGCATAATCTAGGGTCGAGGGTGAGATGCAAGACAACCATAATTAATTATAATAAATTCTATAACAAATGAAAAATGGAAAATGGATACGACTACTAAACCATAGAATGGTAGATCGTAGGTTGTGACACGAACGAAAATAGAAAGCTACAAATAAAATTTTTATCCAAACTCGCGTTAAGCGATTTTGGTTCTTATGTAAAAATCAATATTGATTATTCATTGTTCATTTTTACATTTATATAATATATATATATACACACACATATAATATATATATATACCCACACACATATATATATATATATACACACACTCACATATATATATATATATACATACACACACACATATATATATATATACATACACACACACATATATATATATATATATACAAACACATAATATATATACATACACACATATATAATATATATATTATACACACAATCATATATATATATATACACCCCATATATATATATATATACAGGGCGTCCCAAAAAAATGTATACACACTTTAACAGCTGATAGCTCAATTGATGTTTTTTCTTTCCAGGTTAAACCCATTAGAATTAATAATGGCAGTCAGACTAAGCTTTGAACAAAGGAAATTCATTCTAAAATGCTACTGGAGTGGAAAACGCAGTTGAAGTGCAAAGACAGTTTAGGAGGGAGTTTCAAAACAGATCCACCAACGCGACTTACCATCACTCGAATTAGAGATAAGTTGAAGCCGATGGAACTGTTCAGAATGTCCACAAGAAGCGTTCCGTAAGACCACGGACATCGACAAGCCCCACAAAGCAAGAAAGAGTACTGGAAACGTATCACCAAAGTCCAAGAAAATCTGTGCGGGCAAGCGAGTCATGAGGTAGGAATTTCAAAATCGTCTGTCCAACGCATTTTGAAGCGCTGTCAATGGAAAAGTTACATTCCAAGATTAGTCCATGCTATTAATGAAGATGATCCGGACCGAAGAGTGGAGTATTGCGAGTGGTACTTGGCACGATTTGGATGTGGATTGGACGAGGGGTTTCGTAGAATACACTCCGCGTTCACCAGACCTCACCACCACTAGATTTTTTTTTATGGGGATACTTAAAGACAAAAGTCTACGCTATAAAACCTGCAACAGTCGCTGAATTGAGAGCAGCCATTGAACGAGAATGCACACAAATACGAAACGAAATGTTTCGTGATGTTTGCGATTCCATTGCTTCGCGTTATCAGCAGTGCCTGGACCAGAACGGACGTCAGTTTGAAACAGGCTTTGACAAAACAATTAAATAATGTCTGTAGATTCTATTACATTTGAAAATGAATGTAATTTTAATAAACACTGCATTTATAATTATTTAAAGTGTGTATACATTTTTTGGGACGCCCTGTATATACACACACATATATATATATATACACATATATATATATATTATACATATATATATATATATATATATATATATATATACACATATATATATATATATACACACATATATATATATATATATATACACAACATATATATATACACACACATATATATATATATATATACACACACATATATATATATATATATATACACATATATATATATATATATATATATATATATATATATATATATGTTAATCCCTCCGTCTATGGCCCTGGGTGGTTCGAATTGACGGGGGTTCTAGTTGGGAGGCAGCAACGGATATTTCTCCTCGCGATACTTTTCTTCTATAACATTCTAATTCTTTTCTCTCGCTTTAGGGTCGACAGTTGTTAATTCTTCTCTTTCTATAATACTATGATACTTTCTCTTGGTACTAAAATTATCGACTTTTCTTTTATAACTTATCGACTTTACTGATTAAGTTCTTCTGAAGAGAGCACGGCTCGAAGGGGGAAAATAAAAAGTTTCTCACTGTAATTTACTTCTAAAAAAAATGTACAGTTAGTGCTCTGAATTTACAGGGGTAGAGGTTCGACCTCTTTCGACCATGGCTCAGGCCGGAATCTTAAAAAAGTTAAGGTGGCAAGGGGCCTCTGCCCCCTCCTCGCAGCGAGGCTGCTAACAAGGGAGTCTCGTAGTAGTGACCAAAGAAGAGTCCCGTAATGAAGTGAAGTTCATTTTACAAATACATGTAAAATATAAGCCTAAATGTTGGGGGAAGGCAGTTGAAGGTTAAGTTCCCCCCCATTTTAAACACATGATCAGATGTTTGAAAGATTCCAAAAAATTTTAAAAAATAAAAAACTAATCGTATTTTTTTGCCGAGTTTTCATTTCTGAAGACGATATCATTTCGTAGTAGTACATAAGTACAATTTAAGTGCACCACTGAGCACATTTTCGTTTTAGTCTATTACAATTATGATTGCGATTATGGATTACTTCACATTCGCTTATGATTGTCCATTACAGTTCTATTAAAGTACATTCTTACATTATATATTACGTCATTACATTCAATTACAGTTTCATTGAAGTACATTACAGGTTATTATTAATTACAGTTTCATTAAAGTACATTACGTTATATTAAATTAAAGTATTACAGTTAATTACAATTAAACAGTTACTATAACTTGTTTTGTTTTTACAGTGTTTCATATTAATAGACAATTAAGATGTTAGAAATATAATACAAAGTACATGGGCACATACGGTATGGATTATATACAACATATATGTTATATTATGTTATAATATGTTATAAATTTGAATCAAAGCGAGAGGAGATATTTATCTTAGAAGCGTTCGATTTTGCTGTGATTAGCGAATTCGATCACTTACCTAAGCATTTTCGAGTTCATTGCGGGAGGTGATATAAACAAAATAAAAATAAAAAAATAATACGAGAAAGTATTTGTGCGTTTTCGAACGAATGCATAAAGTTTTGCGTTTCATAGACTGAGACGAGTAAAAATAAATATTTAATAAAATTTATATAGGATAATGGTCAAGTTAAGATATGGACGGATAGATGAATATGGTTGAATAATAAGATTTATACAACATAACACCACAACATTATTATTAAAGAATTTACCATACATTGAATACGGAAGATGTCCAAATATTAAGCACATGATTCAGTGTACAAGGTATGGGAAACGTAGAGAGAATTAAGTTATTTTATGACGTCATAGTGTATAAGTCATTATTAGAAAAGATGAATTAGGGAAATACGGTAAAGAAGAACAAATCGAAATTCTATCCAAAACTCGCTTAGGCGTTTTGGTTTCTCATGTAAAACTGAATATGGATTATTCATTGTTCATTTTTACATATATATATATATATATATATATATAGATATATATATATATACACACACACATAATTATATATATATATTTATATATATGTATATATATATATATATACACACACATATATATTATACACACAAACATATATATAATATTCAGACATATATATATATACACATATATACATATATATATATATATAATATATATATATATACACACACATTATATATATATATACATATACATACATATATATATATATAATATATACACACACACAATATATATTACATATATATATTATTTATATACACACACACACACATATATATATATATGTATATATACACATATATATATAATATATATATATATACACATATATATATGTTAACCCCTCCGTCTATGGCCCGGGTTGGTTCGAAGTTGACGGGGGTTCTAGTTAGGTGGCAGCAACGGATGTGTGACTTGCAGTAGTTTTCTTCTATATTACTCTCCGAGTTCTTCTATAGTGGCTCGGAGGACTCTGATAGACTTACTAAAATGCTGAAGGTTCCGGACTCTTCTTATAGCGTATCCGGAAAGTTTAATGACTAAGTTCTTCTGAAGAGAGCAAGGCTCGAAGGATAAGATAAAAACTATCTTTTACTGTAATTTACTGCTAAAATGTACAGGTAGTGCTCAGCCTCTGAATTAGCTTCTGAATGACAATGGAAGATTTTTACTGGGGTTTATATACCCAAAAACTGCTAACATCATTATTATTAAATGCTAAAAGGCTGTATTATTTTTGCACAATATTTGAAAATAAAGTAAATTTTAGCTGTGGTAAGGCTTGAACGAGTAAACAAAATATTTGAAGACGAAACCATATTTTTATCTTAAACCGCGACTTTTCAGATCTGATGTTATCATGATCTGCCAAGTTAACTAAAAGTGGAAATCGGACTATGCATCTTTACACTAAAATATGCATATGAGTAAAATTTTAAGGTTTAAGATGTACAATTTTAATGCTTAGGCAAGACATGATCTCATCTTTTATAACGAAAGAGAATGTATACAAAATATGAACATTGCAAAGCTTAAGCAGGATTCCTTATTAAGCGAAATCTAAAAAAATGATTATGAGATTTTAAAAAACAACAGGTCACCAATTATTTAGCAAAGTAGAAAGCAATCAAAAATTTTATCCAAACTCGCGTTGGGCGATTTTGGTCCTTATGTAAAAATGAATACACACACGTACATACATATGAGTATAGGCATTATATAAAGTTAAATATATAAGAATATACAGGATTATATAAATACATGAACCATATAACACATGAATTTTTAAAATGGATACTTTTCTTAAAATGGATACTTTTTCTTAAATGGATACAAGAACTATATAAATGAATACAAGAATTACATGAAGAATAAGATAATATAGGAATATGGGAATTATTATGGTTCATTTTTACAGGGCTCTTCCCTCTAGAATGATATTAATATAATAATGTAACATCCTAACTAATGCTAACTAGATGATAACTATGGTTTTATAATACAGATTTATATATACAACATAAGTCGGGTGGTTAAGTCTAGTTCACGTGGTCTGGGTACGCACTCTTGGTCGTGCATAAATAGTTTCATGTTCCGTGTCACTTGGTTTTCTTTGTTCCCAGAATGATCTTTTCACCACAAATATACCGAGGATAATAGCACATACAATAATGATACTAACGGCAGATGTTGAGAAAATGGTTACCGGTTGTAGTATTTGTAAGAGGTTATTTTGGTTATCATCCGAAATTTTAAACCGGCTCAATTGATCATTCCATTCAGGGGCATGTAGTTCGGGTAGGATGGTTACAGGTTTTATGGAGAGATTTAAGATCTCTATGACGGGTTTAAATTTAATTTGCGACGGGAATGGGTATGAGTTATTAAGGGTAACCTTATACGGGTTGTATATTTGGAGGGCTTTTGAACGCAAGGAGCAACCAATTGGTAGCCGAATAACCATAGGGATTGTAATGAGGGAATAATTCGATGGACACTCGAGAGTAGCGGCAGTCCTGTTCGCGAAGGAAACCCAGATGTCTGGTCCAATTCGTAGTTGGATGGTTTTAGGGGAATGAAATTTTTTAAATGAACATACGGGGGCATGCCGGTCACGAATTAAATCGATAAAGCAAGACCTAGTAGTTGGAAGAATAACTGGTTTGAGTGGAGGGCAGACGAGTTGTTTATTTGGTTGCGGGAATCGGCAATGCCGGACGTCGCTATCTGACATCATAGAATAAGCTGATAGATCTTTGGTGAGGAAAAGGTAAGGTGGTACGGTGGGTAAATACAATCGATAGACATTAGAGTTTTTGGTTAGGGTTTTTTTGTGGGAAAGGGTGAAATTTATATACGTCATAAGTGAGGACATCGAAAAATGGTATAATTATGAGGTATGTGTAGGGGCGTGGTCCATGTACAGTCCAGGTGTATTCTAGAAATTGAGGGTAATTAGTGTGGTTGAGTGGGAATATGGGTGATAATTTTAATTGTGACTGGGCGGTGTGAATCAAGGACTGAAGTATTTCCCATGGTATTAGGGTGGAAAGAGTGATTTTTCCATGGGCTAGCTGGGTTGCACGCAAAACCTTGGAATGAATCGTAGTTATTCGTTGTAAGTATTTATCGATTAGGGTTACTTGTAGGTTCATTATCTCTATTAATTCTAGATATCTTTTGTGTTCTTTGTATTGAGCTAACATGGATTCAAGGTATGTGAATCTGTCCGAAAGGGAGTGGAGGAAGCGATTGTTTTCGTGTAATGACCTAATAGTTTGTTCTAACATGTGTCCATTATATTGTCGATTTCGCGCGAAGAGATTCAATTTAAGTTCAATTCTTTTAATATCTTCTTCGGTTGCTAATCCGAATAAACCTTTGAACAGTTTCCCTCCTATATCTATCAGTCCCCTTTTACTTCTTTGGTTAAAGTTTTCTGAATTTTTAGTTTCAGTTTGTATCCATGGTAAGGCTAATATTTCTGATAGGGCGCGTGCTGTAGTTTGAATATTTTCGAGGGTATTTTCTAACAGAACGCGACTAATCTGATCTTTTCCTTGGAAAGAATTCTGGACTTTACTTTCAAACGTTTTTAATTGGGTTTGTATCTGAAGGAGATTGATTTTAATTCTAGCAGGGGGTTGCAAATTTATATAAAGGTCTGCGTGCCCTTTCAAAAATTTACCTTCTGCAAGTTTTTCTATAACAACCGGTAGAAATTTTAATGCTAGGCTACAAGAGTAAATAATTTGGAAAATTATAAGGGGGACAATTTTATTCATTTCTACGCCTTAGTTATACGGAGCTGGGGGTGGTTGTGTGGATACTTGTGTTTGTGGGCGAAGGGGTCGGCCTCGTTTTGGTGGCAATGGGGGTCGACCGTTGAGCTCGGATTCTGAGCGGGTTCGTTTCTTATGTGAAGGTTCTAGTTCACGTGGGTGATGCATTTGCGGGCGGTATGTAGGGTCCGTGCGTCGATCATCAATCGGTGAGGGTGGTGACAGAGGAGATGGTGGAGTTGGAGGAGATGGTGGAGTTCCACTGAGTGATCCTCTCGAAGGGGTTTCTCCAGGGT
>JAJOZX010000776.1:37500-80000 GCA_023014485.1 Bathynomus jamesi
ATTTCGGGTAGTTGAATACAATGCAGAGTAATCAAATTTTTAACATGACACTCGCTCAGAGGCTATTATAAAATATAAAAATTCAAAGATTAAAACTTTAATTTTGTGTAAAAAGAATAAAAGGATTAATAGGTTAATTTAGTCAAACAATGAAGTTAGACAAGAATGATATTGTTAAATTTTAACCTTTTTTTTTTTTTTTTTTTTTGTGGGAAGAATTACATACAAAATGAATAGCAGATAAAAGGGAAAACTGTAAATCGTACAATCTGTAAACTAATTTTTATTGACTATTGTAGGTAAAAAATCGAATTACGTATGGATGATGTATAGACCTGTGGTCTAGTGTGTATTTTTGTGTACAGGTACAAAGTATGTATCTTACAATTTCGAGGGACAGAGTAGTTGAGAGGATTGTTCAATTAACTGAATAAATGCATAAGCAAGATATATTAGGAAGCAAAAACGATTAAGACTAAATTACATAGTTAGCATTTACGCGCATGAAATAGTTTATTGTGATATCCAATGATTTTAGCATAAGGTTTGTATATATAGTATATATAGTGTGCATACATGCATTTTTATTTTTTATTGACTGTTGTAGGTACAAATCGAATTACGTCGTGGATGATGTATAGACCTGTGGTCAAATGTGTATTTATGTTTATTGGGTACAAAGTGTGTATCTTATAATTTCGAGAGACAGATTAGCTGAGAGGATTGTTAAATTAACTGTATAAATGCATGAGCGAGAATTTATATAAAGTAAGCAATAATTATTATGTATTATGATGATTATGTTTGCATACGAGTTTTAATGCAAAAGTGACTGGAGGGACGGAACGTAAATGAATTCGAATGTGTCAAAAGTAATAAAATTCAATTAGGATTATAGATTTTACATAATTAATCATTTACACGTATAAGGTAATTAAAAAAAACGAACTTAGAGGACCTTACAGTTAATGAAAGTACAGTGCCCGCGAAAAGTATCCGATCACTCAAGAAAATACAATATTTTCCCTTAATATTCAGAGACACGTAATTCACTTTCTATTTGTTCTAGCGACATCTGGTAACTTTGAGGTTGCTCGCTGATATGAGAGCTATCCAACGCATTCTCAAATTAGTGTTCTGGTAGCCTTCGTTGCGGGTGGCTGTGTCTCAAATTTGTCAGATTTCACTGTTTGTGTAAATTTCTTGATTTTTTTTTTTTTTACAGAAAGTGGTGTAAATAAATTTATATATAATGTGTGCTAAAAAACAACTTAAGAGTGATTGTCGAGTGCTATTGTTGCTTTGCATGCATGTGGGAAATCACAGAGACAGATAGCTAAGGAATTAAACATATCCCAAAGTACCGTTAATTTATGGGTTTCACGGGCTAAGAACAATGGTGGCCTAACCACGCCAGTCCCTAAAAAACGATCTGGCAGACCGAGAAAAACAAATTCGCGAACAGACAAACTTATGAAACGTTTAGTATTGAAAAACCCAACAATAACTGCGAAAGAAATAAAATTTAATATGAATAATTTGTTATCTGGTGTTTCTGAACGAACTATCCAAGAGCGGCTCCAAAAAGAACTCGGATTACCATCTCGCCATGCTGCTAAGAAACCGTTCATTAATGAAAAAATGCGTAAAAAAACGTGTCGCATTTTGTAAAAAATACATTCATTGGACTGTTGATGACTGGAAGAAGGTTTTATTTAGCGATGAGTCGACATTTTTGACATTCAGAAGTTGTCCAAAAAAGGTTCGCCGGCCTATTGGCTCAAATAGGATGGACCCTAAATACACCCTAAAGACAATGAAACACCCTCCAGTGTGATGGTTTGGGGTTGTTTCGGTTACTATGGGCGTGGAAACTTATATTTTCTTCCGAAGAACACAACTATGAATGGTGCACGGTATTTAGCAATGCTACAGGATAAACTTCTAATGGCAATGGCAATCCAAAGGACAAAAACATACATGCATGATGGTGCACCATGTCACAGGGCCAAAATAGTGACAAAATGGATTACTGACAATAAATTTGATATTTTGGATTGGCCTGGTAATAGTCCAGATCTCAATCCGATAGAAAATCTGTGGCTAATAATAAAAAATAAGGTTGAATGCCACGACACTGGCTCAGTCGAAAATTACAAGAGGCCATCAAAAAGGTATGGTGCAAGGAAATATCAGTGGAAGTTTGTCAAAACTTGATTAAATCCATGCCAAAACGTCTAGAAACAAGTCATCCAAACCAAAGGACAGATGACAAATAATAATATAAGGTTAGTATACATTTAAACATTGTTTTTTATGTAAAAAATACAAATTTCAAGGTGATCGGATACTTTTCGCGGGCACTGTAGATCTCACGGTTTTAAAATTGAATTTTGACACACAATTAAATTCGACTACTAAAATTCATAGCCATATACTGTAGTAGTATGTCAATTTGACTATAATTTTCGTTTGATCCTTACAAATGGTACAATAACAATTTAAGAACAGTTACTCACGATTAATTGAACAAAAGAAAATTAAAAATACAATTAAAAATATAAATCAATTATGCATTTTAATGAGCTAAACATAATTTTATAATACTCTTAAAAATAAAAGTAAATCGAACCTTAGATGAGTTCGGCCAAGAATAAAAAAGTTATTGAAATGGAAGGAAAGCATTTCGAACAATCTTTTCTTTTAATAATTTCAGGTAAATTTTACATTAAAAATTATTTTTATATAATAAAAAAAATATTAAAAAGGTTTAATAATGTTTGCATGTTAAGTAGAAAAATCATACTCTTTCGTTGAATGTTGATAGAATTTGAATTATTTGATTTTTTTGACACAATTAATTAAATTCGACCAACACAATTACTCAGTATTCATCGAATAAAAAAAAAAATATAAAAAATATAAAAATTGAAAATAGAAATCAATTATAAACTATAATGAACTAAACATATACTGTAATATAAAAAAACACAACCTAAATTGAGGTTATGTTCCATCGTACCAAAGAGGAATTAACCGTGGTTGAACCATTTCTCTGGTTGACACGGTTCAACTGGGGTTGGGGGTGTTAAAATAAAATAAAAAGACAGTTTGGAGTACGACATTCGGGGGAATTGAGTGACTAAGCAGGGGGTATATGTCTGAAATTGACAATTACATCTTTCGTGAGGACTTTGCTCTTTTTAAAAGATGGCTTGTCACACTACTTAGAACAAAAATTAAAAGAGTTCAAACAAAACGGAGGGACGGTATGCTCCGCAGCATAGTAATTTAAAAGGAGTCATTGGGAAAAGATCGATTAATTAATTATTACACAACTATTATTATCACGTATACATTACAATGATTATCAAAGTCATTACAAACAATTGTAAAAACTGTTTTGGTTACAAACAATAAAATGTCATTTTACCTATATATTTATATACGCAACAATGGCATGAAAAAGAAAAGACAAATCGGTCCATTTCCTTCTTACAAACAAGAAAAAAGGTTAAACTAAAGACGCAAACCGGTCAATTCTGGTTGAATTAAATTCTCTTTTACAACACAAAAAAAGGTTGAATTAAATTCTTAGATTACATTTTCTTAAATTAAGTTCTCTTAAATTACAAAGAAAAGTTGAATTCAATTGACTCCATTGAAATAACTTGGGACTTAAACTCTGACTTGGAATAAAACTCTCTGACTTGGAATAAAACTCTCTGACTTGGAATAAAACGCTCTGACTTGGAATAAAACTCTCTGACTTGGAATAAAACTCTCTGACTTGGAATAAAACTCTGACTTGGAATAAAACTCTCTGACTTGGAATAAAACTCTCTGACTTGGAATAAAACTCTCTAACTTGAACTCTATCAAGTATTCTGAAACTGTAAATGAAACCGACTTGAACTCTTATCAAGTGGTATCTTGAAACTGAAAATGAAACTGACTTGAACTCTTATCAAGTAGTATCTTGAAACTGAAAATGAAACTGATATGAACTCTTATCAAAAAGCATCTTGAAACTGAAAATGAAACTGACTTGAACTCTTATCAAGTAGTCTGAAACTGTAACTTGAAATTAACTGAAATGGAAAATGACTGCACTTGATCTCATTCAAGTGGAGACTATTAACCTCTGGGGTTTGGTTAACCCTCTTGGTGCAACCGACTGACTTTAAAATTGACTTCAAAAAATGACTTCAAAATTACTTCAAAAAATGACTTCCAAAAATGACTTCAAGTATCTCTCTAAATCTATAATACCTCTGTAAACTCTGTAAACTCTCTGTAAACTCTCTCTCTTTCTTAATTTGCAAGTCAATTCAATTCAATAATTTGAAAAAATTTGCAACCAAAAATAAAAAATGTAAACAATATTTCATTCTAATGTACAGGAAGGTACATAAAATAAAATTATTCTATACTGAATATAATAGTGAAAATAACTGTGACAATTGACTCTGTGACAATTGACTCTGTGACAACTGACTCTGTGACAATTTACTCTGTGACAATTAACTTCTGTGACAATTAACTTCTTTGACAATTAGTTTCACTAAAAAAAGTGTATCACTGGTGTCTGAAGTGTTCACTGTGTTTTTGTGTTAATTCTGGCACCATACTAAATATTAACTGTTAATAATACGGACTTTTCAAGTGTTTATAAATTACTTAAAAAACAAACTGTGTACTTAACAAAATTTTCCACGGGCGAAATCCTCAGAGACGTGCTCTGAAGACGTCTTCCTGGCTACTTCTTCTTGGATGAAAACTAGGCGTGGAGAACTTGGAGTCGTGACACACCGGTTGAAGGGTGGATGTTACGAACAAGAAGTCGTGACACGCCGGTCAACTGGTTTTATCCTGATGCAGGGTAATTTCTATCTTGGCCAAGAGTGGCCTCTTATTAACATCTTCTTGTTAAAATCTTCTTGTTAAAATCTTCTTGTTAAAATCTTCTTAAAATCTTCTTAAAATCTTCTTAAAATCTTCTTCTTAAAATCTTCTTCATAAAATCTTCTTAAAATCTGTTTCTTAAAATCTTTTTCTTATCCTGGCAAGGTCGCCAGACTCTTAACCCCTCCGTCTATGGCCCTGGGTGGTTCGGAATAGACGGGGGGTTCTGGTTAGGATGCAGCAACGGATATTTCTTCTTGATACTTTTCTTCTATAACTTTCTAATTCTTTTCTCTCGCTTTATGGGGTTGACACTGTTAATTCTTCTCTTTCTATAATACTCTGATACTTTCTCTTGGTACTAAAATTATCGACTTAACTGACTGAGTTCTTGAAGAGAACAAGGCTCGAAGGAAAGATAAAAACTTCTTTTACTGTGGTTTACTTCTCAAAATATACAGGTAGTGCTCTGAATTTACAGGGGTAGAGGTTCGACCTCTTTCGACCATGGCTCAGGCCAGAATCTAAAAAAGTTAAGGAGGCAAGGGTCCTCTGCCCCCTCCTCGCAGCAAGGCTGCTAACAAAGGAGTCCTAATGAGGTGCTATAATGAAGAGCAATAATCAAGTGTCGTAATTTTACAAATACATGTATAATATAAACCTAAATGTTGGGGGACGGAAGTTGAAGGTTAAGTTCCCCCCTTTTAAACACATGATCAGATGTTTGAAAGATTCCAAATAAAATTTAAAAAAATAAAAATAAAAACTAATCGTATATTTTTGCCGAATCTTCATTTCTGAAGGCGATATCATTTCGTAATGGTACACATAAGTACAAATTAAGTACACGACTGAGTACGTATTAATTTTGGTTCATTACAATTACGATTACAATTATGGATTACTTCACATTCGCTTATGATTGTCCATTACAGTTCTATTAAAGTACATTCTTACATTATAAATTAAATCATTACATTTAATTATATTTTCATTGAAGTACATTACGTCGTTTACCATTCTTACAGTGTTTTTTATATATTTATATATGGTTATTATATATGGTTATTATATATGGTTATAATACATGGTTATAATATATGGTTATATTATATGGTTATATTATATGGTTATACTACAGGGTGGGCCGTAAGTTTCCATACATAGGAAAAATAAAAATTTTGTTATGGACAACCATTTTTATTTATATAATATGCTCTACATGGTTGCCATTGTTTTGAAAACACATTTCAATACGTGTTCCCCACTGTTGATGAACACGCATTAGCACAGTTGACGTTATGCTTGTAATGGCGTTGGTGATACGTTCCTTTAGATGATTTATGTCTCGTATCTTTTCCTGATACACCATGGCCTTCAAGTGCCCCCAAAGATAGAAATCAAGGGGGGTGAGATCTGTGGATCTGGGAGGCCACTCCACAGGACCACGCCAACCAATCCAAGCATCCGGAAACTGCTGATCCAAATACCGACGCACGTGAAGACCATAATGAGGTGGAGCTCCATCTTGCTGGAAGTAAACTGGGAAGTTACCTTCCTCGTTTAGCAGGGATGGGAAAATCTCTTCTTGCAACATGTTAAGATACCTTTCGGCATTAAGATTTCCACTGACAAAAATTGGTCCAATAATTCTGTCACCCCATATCCCGGCCCACACTCACTTTACCGGCAACTTGCATCTTCGTCGGACTCAGCCAGTTAGGGTTAGCATTACTCCAATAACGTATGTTTTGCCGATTAACCTCTCCATTGAAGTAAAAATTTGCTTCATCAGTAAACAAGGTCTTACGTCAAACGCATATTCTTAGGGTATCTGAAACATAAAAACAAACGTTTAATTTTTCCTATGTATGGAAACTTACGGCCCACCCTGTAGATGGTTATACTACTAGATGGTTATACTATATGGTTATACTATATGGTTATACTAGATGGTTATACTATATGGTTATTAGTACAACACAAGTACATGAGCACATACGCGATAATTTATTTACGAAATAATGTTATATGTTATAAATTTGAAATCAGAGCGAACGGAGGTATTTATCTTAGAAGCGTTCGATTCTGTCGTAGTGAGCGGAATTTGATAACTTACTAAGCATTTATGAATATCTTGAGGGGTGAACGCACTTAAAAATAAAAATAAAAAATGAAAAAAATAATACGAGAACGTATTTTTGCGTTTTCGAACGAAGGCATGAAGTTTTGCATTTCATGAGAAAAAATGAATATTTAATAAAATTGACATACGATAATGGTCAAGATAAGATATGGACGTATGGGGCCGGGAGATATGGTCGAATAATAGTTATATTTATACTACATAACATATAAATAATGACTTCTATAGAGTGTTTAGTCCTTAGTATGATGTTAAAGAATTTTCATACATTGAATACTAGATATATGATGAAGGGAAATAAATGACGGGAAAATGTGACGTCATAGTTATTGAATTTTTACGTATAGTACAAATCATTATTAGGAAGATTTACAAGAACGAATTAGAGACAAAGAGTGGGTAGTAATGACTAAGAAGTACAACTACGGGTTCCAATCCTGTTATATGCAATGTGTATGCATAATCTAGGGTCGAGGGTGAGATGCAGGACAATTCATAATTAATTATAATAACTTCTATAACAAATGGAAATGGATACGACTAAACCATAGAAAGGGTAGATCGTAGGGTTGTGACACGAACAAAATAGGAAGCTACAAGTAAAATTATTATCCAAACTCGCGTTAAGCGATTTTGGTTCTTATGTAAAAATGAATATGGATTATTCATTGTTCATTTTTTACATTACTCTCCCCTTTAAAAATGATATTTATACAATAATCTAATAGGGTACCATTAATACAAAACAAATGAGAAAAAAACATCCTAACTACTTCAAGTTAGATGACGAATTTTTCTTTACATTACAAATTTTATACAGAACGATTTCGGGTAGTTGAGTACAATGCAGAGTAATCAAATTTTTAACATGACACTCGCTCAGAGGCTATTATAAATATAAAAATTCAAAGATTAAAACTTTAATTTTGTGTAAAAAGAATAAAGGATTAATACGTTAATTTAGTCAAACAATGAAGTTAGACAAAGAATGATATTGTTAAATTTTTAACCTTTTTTTTTTTTTTTTTTTTGTGGGAAGAATTACATACAAAATGAATAGCAGATAAAAGGGAAAACTGTAAATCGTACAATCTGTAAACTAATTTTTATTGACTATTGTAGGTAAAAAATCGAATTACGTATGGATGATGTATAGACCTGTGGTCTAGTGTGTATTTTTGTGTACTAGGTACAAAGTATGTATCTTACAATTTCGAGGGACAGAGTAGTTGAGAGGATTGTTCAATTAACTGAATAAATGCATAAGCAAGATATATTAGGAAGCAAAAACGATTAAGACTAAATTACATAGTTAGCATTTACGCGCAATGAAATAGTTTATTGTGATATCCAATGATTTTAGCATAAGGTTTGTATATATAGTATATATAGTGTGCATACATGCATTTTTATTTTTTTATTGACTGTTGTAGGTACAAATCGAATTACGTCGTGGATGATGTATAGACCTGTGGTCAAATGTGTATTTATGTTTATTGGGTACAAAGTGTGTATCTTATAATTTCGAGAGACAGATTAGCTGAGAGGATTGTTAAATTAACTGTATAAATGCATGAGCGAGAATTTATATAAAGTAAGCAATAATTATTATGTATTATGATGATGATGTTTGCATACGAGTTTTAATGCAAAAGTGACTGGAGGGACGGAACGTAAATGAATTCGAATGTGTCAAAAGTAATAAAATTCAATTAGGATTATAGATTTTACATAATTAATCATTTACACGTATAAGGTAATTAAAAAAAACGAACTTAGAGGACCTTACAGTTAATGAAAGTAGATCTCACGGTTTTAAAATTGAATTTTGACACACAATTAAATTCGACTACTAAAATTCATAGCCATATACTGTAGTAGTATGTCAATTTGACTATAATTTTCGTTTGATACCTTACAAATGGTACAATAACAATTTAAGAACAGTTACTCACGATTAATTGAACAAAAGAAAATTAAAAATACAAATTAAAAATATAAATCAATTATGCATTTTAATGAGCTAAACATAATTTTATATACTCTTAAAAATAAAAGTAAATCGAACCTTAGATGAGTTTCGGCCAAGAATAAAAAAGTTATTGAAATGGAAGGAAAGCATTTCGAACAATCTTTTCTTTTAATAATTTCAGGTAAATTTTACATTAAAAATTATTTTTATATAATAAAAAAAATATTAAAAAGGTTTAATAATGTTTGCATGTTAAGTAGAAAAATCATACTCTTTCGTTGAATGTTGATAGAATTTGAATTATTTGATTTTTTGACACAATTAATTAAATTCGACCAACACAATTACTCAGTATTCATCGAATAAAAAAAAAATATAAAAAATATAAAAATTGAAAATAGAAATCAATTATAAACTATAATGAACTAAACATATACTGTAATATAAAAAACACAACCTAAATTGAGGTTATGTTCCATCGTACCAAAGAGGAATTAACCGTGGTTGAACCATTTCTCTGGTTGACACGGTTCAACTGGGGTTGGGGGTGTTAAAATAAAATAAAAAGACAGTTTGGAGTACGACATTCGGGGAATTGAGTGACTAAGCAGGGGGTATAAGTCTGAAATTGACAATTACATCTTTCGTGAGCACTTTGCTCTTTTTAAAAGATTGCTTGTCACACTACTTAGAACAAAAATTAAAAGAGTTCAAACAAAACGGAGGGACGGTATGCTCCGCAGCATAGTAATTTAAAAGGAGTCATTGGGACAAGATCGATTAATTAATTATTACACAACTATTATTATCACGTATACATTACAATGATTACACTAGGCAACAAAGATTTTGTTACAGAAGACCAAATAGGTGCTCCTAGCTAATTTCGGTATGCTGATTTCAAATCTATAATTAGATTTTTTCTATCACGTCTAGATTTTGTGTAAAATGCAAATCACTTTTAGTAAAATTTTCTACCACGTCCAGATTTTGGTTTTAATCGGCTTAATGCCAGTAATATGAAACTTGCTTTTCAAGGTTAAAGCAATTTTTTTTGCCAACTATATACAAATTCGAACAATTTTGATAAATAAAATTTATCCCGAGTTGGCAACACTGAGTCAAGAGCATAGTAACGGGCAACGGCCCAACGGTAAGTCGCTACGTGACAGTCAAGCAGAACGGTTGTTGAAGCTCTCTGCTGATGAGCAAGTGACAGGTAGTGGTGACTTGTGTGTTTTTATAGCATTTGTTTTGTACTACGGTGTGTATTTCTTTTTATTTTGCACATCGTAATAATTACTTTCTACGTTTTTTCAGATATTGTATGGTAATTCAAAATGGCATCAAATAGACGTGCTTGTGTAAATCACCCAGACAACTTCTGCTTTGTCTGTGGACAATATACACCTAAGCCACAACGTAGAAACATAACAACAAAGATTAAACTTGCCTACAAGTGTTATTTTGACTGTAAGTTAGGAGACCAACAGAGGGACTGGGCACCACATATTTGCTGTGCACAGTGCTATGCAATGTTAGTAGCTTGGATGAATGGTAAAAGAAAAGCTATGCCGTTCTCAGTCCCCATGGTTTGGCGTGAGCCGAAAAATCACTTCAATGATTGTTATTTTTGTTTGACAAAGATTGCTGGTTTCACAAAGAAAAACAAATCAAAGATCACGTACCCAAACTGCGAATCAGAAATGAAACCAGTACCACATGATGAAACAAATCCACCACCAGTTCCACCAGCAACGATAACAGACAGCAGTTCATCTGAAGATTCTGCTAGTGATATAGAAACAGGGAAAGATGGCATATATGTTCCAGATGCAAATATTTCCCCATTTGTTAAGTCAAGCGGAGTTAAAT
The DNA here is from genome assembly GCA_023014485.1 of Bathynomus jamesi. Taxonomy (NCBI): domain Eukaryota; kingdom Metazoa; phylum Arthropoda; class Malacostraca; order Isopoda; family Cirolanidae; genus Bathynomus; species Bathynomus jamesi. The sequence continues at coordinate 48,399 of JAJOZX010000776.1, forward strand.
GACTTAGTGCGCGATTTGGAATTACCAAAAGAAAAGGCAGAGTTGCTTGGTTCAAGACTTCAAGAATTTAATCTTCTCCAACCAAACACCAAAGTTTCCCATTTCCGCCATCGCCATTTGCAGTTTTCATCATTTTACTTACAGGAAGAAAACGTTTGTTTCTGCCCGATATCAGTGGTCTGATGCAAGGGATTGGCTGTCGCTATGATCCAAAAGAATGGAGACTGTTCATTGACTCTAGTAAAGCTAGCCTTAAAGCTGTATTACTGCACAACGGCAATGAAAAACCTTCAATACCTGTAGCACATGCCACTGGCCTTAATGAGACTTATGAATCGATGAAACTGCTGCTAAGACTCATCAAATATAAGGACCACACATGGAATATTTGTGGCGACCTTAAAGTTGTATCATTACTTCTTGGGTTACAGTTGGGCTACACAAAGCATATGTGCTTTTTGTGTCTATGGAACAGCAGAGATGACAAGAACCACTACAAAAAACATGATTGGCCATCTAGAACTGAACATGTTGTTGGTAAATACAATGTGAAACACCCAGCACTTATTGACCCTCAGAAAGTACATCTTCCACCACTTCACATTAAACTTGGCCTTATGAAAAATTTCGTGAAGGGTATGGATCATCAAGGTAGTGGTTTCCAATATTTAAAGGATAAATTCAAAGGAATATTGACAGATGCTAAGCTAGAAGCTGGAGTTTTCACTGGACCACAGATCCGCAGTGTCATCCACGACTCATCGTTTCCATCTAACCTAAATGAGAATGAACTAGGAGCATGGACATCTTTCGTTGAAGTTGTCAAAAATTTTCTTGGAAACCACAAAGCTGAAAACCACCGTAAACTCGTAGAAAACATGCTTAAATCTTATGAAATAATGGGATGCAGAATGTCTTTGAAAATTCAATTTTTACATTCTCATCTTGACTTCTTCCCGGCCAACCTTGGGGCTGTAAGTGACGAGCATGGTGAGCGCTTCCACCAACAGATCTCAGTTATGGAAAACAGATACCAAGGTAATTTCAACCCAAATATGATGGGAGATTATTGTTGGTTCCTGCAGAAGGAGAGCTCGTCATCCTACAAGCGACAAAGGAAGAGGACACACACCAAAGTTTCACTTAAGAACAGGAATTTGCCTTTCAGTAGTAACAACAAAATACTAACGCGCTTTAGGTGGATGGTTGGGCGCAGGGGTGGTAACTCCGCCAGCGGAATTCCGCTGTCTGTCTTAAGCCAGAATAAAGGAGGAAAGACATCCCTGTTCACTAATTATTTAAGTATGCTTAACATAAAACGTGGCACGGAAAAGTAGCTTAGACGGCTTTCGTAATAGAAGCGGGTGAGAAAAAAATGAAAAATAGGGGTTTTCGGTTACACAAAATCTGGACGTGATAGAGAAATTTTGATATCAGATCTGAAATCAGCATCACCGCTTTAGTAGGAATCAGTAGTTCACGTGTCTGTAACAAAAAAAAAGTTGAAATTTGTTGCCTAGTGTTATCAAAGTCATTACAAACAATTGTAAAAACTGTTTTGGTTACAAACAATAAAATGTCATTTTACCTATATATTTATATACGCAACAATGGCATGAAAAAGAAAAGACAAATCGGTCCATTTCCTTCTTACAAACAAGAAAAAAGGTTAAACTAAAGACGCAAACCGGTCAATTCTGGTTGAATTAAATTCTCTTTTACAACACAAAAAAAGGTTGAATTAAATTCTTAGATTACATTTTCTTAAATTAAGTTATCTTAAATTACAAAGAAAAAGTTGAATTCAATTGACTCCATTGAAATAACTTGGGACTTAAACTCTGACTTGGAATAAAACTCTCTGACTTGGAATAAAACTCTCTGACTTGGAATAAAACGCTCTGACTTGGAATAAAACTCTCTGACTTGGAATAAAACTCTCTGACTTGGAATAAAACTCTGACTTGGAATAAAACTCTCTGACTTGGAATAAAACTCTCTGACTTGGAATAAAACTCTCTAACTTGAACTCTATCAAGTATTCTGAAACTGTAAATGAAACCGACTTGAACTCTTATCAAGTGGTATCTTGAAACTGAAAATGAAACTGACTTGAACTCTTATCAAGTAGTATCTTGAAACTGAAAATGAAACTGACTTGAACTCTTATCAAGTAGTATCTTGAAACTGAAAATGAAACTGACTTGAACTCTTATCAAAAAGTATCTTGAAACTGAAAATGAAACTGACTTGAACTCTTATCAAGTAGTCTGAAACTGTAACTTGAAATTAACTGAAAATGGAAAATGACTGCACTTGATCTCTATCAAGTGGAGACGATTAACCTCTATTTTGGTTGACCCTCTTGCTGCAACCGACTTACTTGAAATGCAATCAAGTATCTCTATAACTTAAACTGTCTAACTTGAACGCTTGTCAAGTATCTTGAAACTTAAACTGTCTAACTTGAAATTAACTGAAAATGGAAAATGACTGCACTTGATCTCAATCAAGTGGAGACTATTAACCTCTGGGGTTTGGTTAACCCTCTTGGTGCAACCGACTGACTTTAAAATTGACTTCAAAAAATGACTTCAAAATTACTTCAAAAAATGACTTCCAAAAATGACTTCAAGTATCTCTATAAATCTATAAACTCTCTGTAAACTCTCTGTAAACTCTCTGTAAACTCTCTCTCTTTCTTAATTTGCAAGACAATTCAATTCAATAATTTGAAAAAATTTGCAAACAAAAAATAAAAAAAATGTAAACAATATTTCATTCTAATGTACGGGAAGGTACATAAAATAAAATTATTCTATACTGAATATAATAGTGAAAATAACTGTGACAATTGACTCTGTGACAATTGACTCTGTGACAACTGACTGTGACAATTTACTCTGTGACAATTAACTTCTGTGACAATTAACTTCTTTGACAATTAGTTTCACTAAAAAAAAGTGTATCACTGGTGTCTGAAGTGTTCACTGTGTTTTGTGTTAATTCTGGCTCCATACTAAATATTAACTGTTAATAATACGGACTTTTCAAGTGTTTATAAATTACTTAAAAAAAACTGTGTACTTAACAAAATTTTCCACTGGCGAAATCCTCAGAGACGTGTTCTGAAGACGTCTTCCTGGCTACTTCTTCTTGGATGAAAACTAGGCGTGGAGAACTTGGAGTCGTGACACACCGGTTCAAGGGTGGATGTTACGAACAAGAAGTCGTGACACGCCGGTCAACTGGTTTTATCCTGATGCAGGGTAATTTCTATCTTGGCCAAAGAGTGGCCTCTTGTTACCATCTTCTTGTTAAAATCTTCTTGTAAAATCTTCTTGTTAAAATCTTCTTGTTAAAATCTTCTTAAAATCTTCTTAAAATCTTCTTCTTAAAATCTTCTTCATAAAATCTTCTTAAAATCTGTTTCTTAAAATCTTTTTCTTATCCTGGCAAGGTCGCCAGACTCTTAACCCCCTCCGTCTATGGCCCTGGGTGGTTCGGAATAGACGGGGGGTTCTGGTTAGGATGCAGCAACGGATATTTCTTCTTGATACTTTTCTTCTATAACTTTCTAATTCTTTTCTCTCGCTTTATGGGGTTGACACTGTTAATTCTTCTCTTTCTATAATACTCTGATACTTTCTCTTGGTACTAAAATTATCGACTTAACTGACTGAGTTCTTGAAGAGAACAAGGCTCGAAGGAAAAGATAAAAACTTCTTTTACTGTGGTTTACTTCTCAAAATATACAGGTAGTGCTCTGAATTTACATGGGTAGAGGTTCGACCTCTTTCGACCATGGCTCAGGCCGGAATCTAAAAAAGTTAAGGAGGCAAGGGTCCTCTGCCCCGTCCTCGCAGCAAGGCTGCTAACAAAGGAGTCCTAATGAGGTGCTATAATGAAGAGCAATAATGAAGTGCAATAATCAAGTGTCGTAATTTTACAAATACATGTATAATATAAACCTAAATGTTGGGGGACGGAAGTTGAAGGTTAAGTTCCCCCCTTTTAAACACATGATCAGATGTTTGAAAGATTCCAAATAAAATTTAAAAAAATAAAAATAAAAACTAATCGTATATTTTTGCCGAATCTTCATTTCTGAAGGCGATATCATTTCGTAATAGTACAAATAAGTACAAATTAAGTACACGACTGAGTACGTATTAATTTTGGTTCATTACAATTACGATTACAATTATGGATTACTTCACATTCGCTTATGATTGTCCATTACAGTTCTATTAAAGTACATTCTTACATTATAAATTAAATCATTACATTTAATTATATTTTCATTGAAGTACATTACGTCGTTTACCATTCTTACAGTGTTTTTATATATTTATATATGGTTATTATATATGGTTATTATATATGGTTATAATACATGGTTATAATATATGGTTATATTATATGGTTATATTATATGGTTATACTACAGGGTGGGCCGTAAGTTTCCATACATAGGAAAAATAAAAATTTTGTTATGGACAACCATTTTTATTTATATAATATGCTCTACATGGTTGCCATTGTTTTGAAAACACATTTCAATACGTGTTCCCCACTGTTGATGAACACGCATTAGCACAGTTGACGTTATGCTTGTAATGGCGTTGGTGATACGTTCCTTTAGATGATTTATGTCTCGTATCTTTTCCTGATACACCATGGCCTTCAAGTGCCCCCAAAGATAGAAATCAAGGGGGGTGAGATCTGTGGATCTGGGAGGCCACTCCACAGGACCACGCCGACCAATCCAAGCATCCGGAAACTGCTGATCCAAATACCGACGCACGTGAAGACCATAATGAGGTGGAGCTCCATCTTGCTGGAAGTAAACTGGGAAGTTACCTTCCTCGTTTAGCAGGGATGGGAAAATCTCTTCTTGCAACATGTTAAGATACCTTTCGGCATTAAGATTTCCACTGACAAAAATTGGTCCAATAATTCTGTCACCCCATATCCCGGCCCACACCATCACTTTACCGGCAACTTGCATCTTCGTCGGACTCAGCCAGTTAGGGTTAGCATTACTCCAATAACGTATGTTTTGCCGATTAACCTCTCCATTGAAGTAAAAATTTGCTTCATCAGTAAACAAGGTCTTACGTCAAACGCATATTCTTAGGGTATCTGAAACATAAAAACAAACGTTTAATTTTTCCTATGTATGGAAACTTACGGCCCACCCTGTAGATGGTTATACTACTAGATGGTTATACTATATGGTTATACTATATGGTTATACTAGATGGTTATACTATATGGTTATTAGTACAACACAAGTACATGAGCACATACGAGATAATTTATTTACGAAATAATGTTATATGTTATAAATTTGAAATCAGAGCGAACGGAGGTATTTATCTTAGAAGCGTTCGATTCTGTCGTAGTGAGCGGAATTTGATAACTTACTAAGCATTTATGAATATCTTGAGGGGTGAACGCACTTAAAAATAAAAAATAAAAAATGAAAAAAATAATACGAGAACGTATTTTTGCGTTTTCGAACGAAGGCATGAAGTTTTGCATTTCATGAGAAAAATTGAATATTTAATAAAATTGACATACGATAATGGTCAAGATAAGATATGGACGTATGGGGCCGGGAGATATGGTCGAATAATAGTTATATTTATACTACATAACATATAAATAATGACTTCTATAGAGTGTTTAGTCCTTAGTGTGATGTTAAAGAATTTTCATACATTGAATACTAGATATATGATGAAGGGAAATAAATGACGGGAAAATGTGACGTCATAGTTATTGAATTTTTACGTATAGTACAAATCATTATTAGGAAGATTTACAAGAACGAATTAGAGACAAAGAGTGGGTAGTAATGACTAAGAAGTACAACTACGGGTTCCAATCCTGTTATATGCAATGTGTATGCATAATCTAGGGTCGAGGGTGAGATGCAGGACAATTCATAATTAATTATAATAACTTCTATAACAAATGGAAAATGGATACGACTAAACCATAGAAAGGGTAGATCGTAGGGTTGTGACACGAACAAAAATAGGAAGCTACAAGTAAAATTATTATCCAAACTCGCGTTAAGCGATTTTGGTTCTTATGTAAAAATGAATATGGATTATTCATTGTTCATTTTTTACATTACTCCCCTTTAAAAATGATATTTATACAATAATCTAATAGGGTACCATTAATACAAAACAAATGAGAAAAAAACATCCTAACTACTTCAAGTTAGATGACGAATTTTTCTTTACATTACAAATTTTATACAGAACGATTTCGGGTAGTTGAATACAATGCAGAGTAATCAAATTTTTAACATGACACTCGCTCAGAGGCTATTATAAAATATAAAAATTCAAAGATTAAAACTTTAATTTTGTGTAAAAAGAATAAAAGGATTAATAGGTTAATTTAGTCAAACAATGAAGTTAGACAAAGAATGATATTGTTAAATTTTTAACCTTTTTTTTTTTTTTTTTTTTTTTGTGGGAAGAATTACATACAAAATGAATAGCAGATAAAAGGGAAAACTGTAAATCGTACAATCTGTAAACTAATTTTTATTGACTATTGTAGGTAAAAAATCGAATTACGTATGGATGATGTATAGACCTGTGGTCTAGTGTGTATTTTTGTGTACAGGTACAAAGTATGTATCTTACAATTTCGAGGGACAGAGTAGTTGAGAGGATTGTTCAATTAACTGAATAAATGCATAAGCAAGATATATTAGGAAGCAAAAACGATTAAGACTAAATTACATAGTTAGCATTTACGCGCAATGAAATAGTTTATTGTGATATCCAATGATTTTAGCATAAGGTTTGTATATATAGTATATATAGTGTGCATACATGCATTTTTATTTTTTTATTGACTGTTGTAGGTACAAATCGAATTACGTCGTGGATGATGTATAGACCTGTGGTCAAATGTGTATTTATGTTTATTGGGTACAAAGTGTGTATCTTATAATTTCGAGAGACAGATTAGCTGAGAGGATTGTTAAATTAACTGTATAAATGCATGAGCGAGAATTTATATAAAGTAAGCAATAATTATTATGTATTGATGATGATGTTTGCATACGAGTTTTAATGCAAAAGTGACTGGAGGGACGGAACGTAAATGAATTCGAATGTGTCAAAAGTAATAAAATTCAATTAGGATTATAGATTTTACATAATTAATCATTTACACGTATAAGGTAATTAAAAAAAACGAACTTAGAGGACCTTACAGTTAATGAAAGTACAGTGCCCGCGAAAAGTATCCGATCACTCAAGAAAATACAATATTTTCCCTTAATATTCAGAGACACGTAATTCACTTTCTATTTGTTCTAGCGACATCTGGTAACTTTGAGGTTGCTCGCTGATATGAGAGCTATCCAACGCATTCTCAAATTAGTGTTCTGGTAGCCTTCGTTGCGGGTGGCTGTGTCTCAAATTTGTCAGATTTCACTGTTTGTGTAAATTTCTTGATTTTTTTTTTTTTTACAGAAAGTGGTGTAAATAAAATTTATATATAATGTGTGCTAAAAAACAACTTAAGAGTGATTGTCGAGGTGCTATTGTTGCTTTGCATGCATGTGGGAAATCACAGAGACAGATAGCTAAGGAATTAAACATATCCCAAAGTACCGTTAATTTATGGGTTTCACGGGCTAAGAACAATGGTGGCCTAACCACGCCAGTCCCTAAAAAACGATCTGGCAGACCGAGAAAAACAAATTCGCGAACAGACAAACTTATGAAACGTTTAGTATTGAAAAACCCAACAATAACTGCGAAAGAAATAAAATTTAATATGAATAATTTGTTATCTGGTGTTTCTGAACGAACTATCCAAGAGCGGCTCCAAAAAGAACTCGGATTACCATCTCGCCATGCTGCTAAGAAACCGTTCATTAATGAAAAAATGCGTAAAAAACGTGTCGCATTTTGTAAAAAATACATTCATTGGACTGTTGATGACTGGAAGAAGGTTTTATTTAGCGATGAGTCGACATTTTTGACATTCAGAAGTTGTCCAAAAAAGGTTCGCCGGCCTATTGGCTCAAATAGGATGGACCCTAAATACACCCTAAAGACAATGAAACACCCTCCAAGTGTGATGGTTTGGGGTTGTTTCGGTTACTATGGGCGTGGAAACTTATATTTTCTTCCGAAGAACACAACTATGAATGGTGCACGGTATTTAGCAATGCTACAGGATAAACTTCTAATGGCAATGGCAATCCAAAGGACAAAAACATACATGCATGATGGTGCACCATGTCACAGGGCCAAAATAGTGACAAAATGGATTACTGACAATAAATTTGATATTTTGGATTGGCCTGGTAATAGTCCAGATCTCAATCCGATAGAAAATCTGTGGCTAATAATAAAAAATAAGGTTGAATGCCACGACACTGGCTCAGTCGAAAAATTACAAGAGGCCATCAAAAAGGTATGGTGCAAGGAAATATCAGTGGAAGTTTGTCAAAACTTGATTAAATCCATGCCAAAACGTCTAGAACAAGTCATCCAAACCAAAGGACAGATGACAAAATAATAATATAAGGTTAGTATACATTTAAACATTGTTTTTTATGTAAAAAATACAAATTTCAAGGGTGATCGGATACTTTTCGCGGGCACTGTAGATCTCACGGTTTTAAAATTGAATTTTGACACACAATTAAATTCGACTACTAAAATTCATAGCCATATACTGTAGTAGTATGTCAATTTGACTATAATTTTCGTTTGATACCTTACAAATGGTACAATAACAATTTAAGAACAGTTACTCACGATTAATTGAACAAAAGAAAATTAAAAATACAAATTAAAAATATAAATCAATTATGCATTTTAATGAGCTAAACATAATTTTATAATACTCTTAAAAATAAAAGTAAATCGAACCTTAGATGAGTTTCGGCCAAGAATAAAAAAGTTATTGAAATGGAAGGAAAGCATTTCGAACAATCTTTTCTTTTAATAATTTCAGGTAAATTTTACATTAAAAATTATTTTTATATAATAAAAAAAAATATTAAAAAGGTTTAATAATGTTTGCATGTTAAGTAGAAAAATCATACTCTTTCGTTGAATGTTGATAGAATTTGAATTATTTGATTTTTTTGACACAATTAATTAAATTCGACCAACACAATTACTCAGTATTCATCGAATAAAAAAAAAATATAAAAATATAAAAATTGAAAATAGAAATCAATTATAAACTATAATGAACTAAACATATACTGTAATATAAAAAAACACAACCTAAATTGAGGTTATGTTCCATCGTACCAAAGAGGAATTAACCGTGGTTGAACCATTTCTCTGGTTGACACGGTTCAACTGGGGTTGGGGGTGTTAAAATAAAATAAAAAGACAGTTTGGAGTACGACATTCGGGGGAATTGAGTGACTAAGCAGGGGGTATATGTCTGAAATTGACAATTACATCTTCGTGAGGACTTTGCTCTTTTAAAAGATGGCTTGTCACACTACTTAGAACAAAAATTAAAAGAGTTCAAACAAAACGGAGGGACGGTATGCTCCGCAGCATAGTAATTTAAAAGGAGTCATTGGGAAAAGATCGATTAATTAATTATTACACAACTATTATTATCACGTATACATTACAATGATTATCAAAGTCATTACAAACAATTGTAAAAACTGTTTTGGTTACAAACAATAAAATGTCATTTTACCTATATATTTATATACGCAACAATGGCATGAAAAAGAAAAGACAAATCGGTCCATTTCCTTCTTACAAACAAGAAAAAAGGTTAAACTAAAGACGCAAACCGGTCAATTCTGGTTGAATTAAATTCTCTTTTACAACACAAAAAAAGGTTGAATTAAATTCTTAGATTACATTTTCTTAAATTAAGTTCTCTTAAATTACAAAGAAAAAGTTGAATTCAATTGACTCCATTGAAATAACTTGGGACTTAAACTCTGACTTGGAATAAAACTCTCTGACTTGAATAAAACTCTCTGACTTGGAATAAAACGCTCTGACTTGGAATAAAACTCTCTGACTTGGAATAAAACTCTCTGACTTGGAATAAAACTCTGACTTGGAATAAAACTCTCTGACTTGGAATAAAACTCTCTGACTTGGAATAAAACTCTCTAACTTGAACTCTATCAAGTATTCTGAAACTGTAAATGAAACCGACTTGAACTCTTATCAAGTGGTATCTTGAAACTGAAAATGAAACTGACTTGAACTCTTATCAAGTAGTATCTTGAAACTGAAAATGAAACTGACTTGAACTCTTATCAAGTAGTATCTTGAACTGAATGAAACTATATGAACTCTTATCAAAAAGCATCTTGAAACTGAAAATGAAACTGACTTGAACTCTTATCAAGTAGTCTGAAACTGTAACTTGAAATTAACTGAAAATGGAAAATGACTGCACTTGATCTCATTCAAGTGGAGACTATTAACCTCTGGGGTTTGGTTAACCCTCTTGGTGCAACCGACTGACTTTAAAATTGACTTCAAAAAATGACTTCAAAATTACTTCAAAAAATGACTTCCAAAAATGACTTCAAGTATCTCTCTAAATCTATAATACCTCTGTAAACTCTGTAAACTCTCTGTAAACTCTCTCTCTTTCTTAATTTGCAAGTCAATTCAATTCAATAATTTGAAAAATTTGCAACCAAAAATAAAAAAATGTAAACAATATTTCATTCTAATGTACAGGAAGGTACATAAAATAAAATTATTCTATACTGAATATAATAGTGAAAATAACTGTGACAATTGACTCTGTGACAATTGACTCTGTGACAACTGACTCTGTGACAATTTACTCTGTGACAATTAACTTCTGTGACAATTAACTTCTTTGACAATTAGTTTCACTAAAAAAAAGTGTATCACTGGTGTCTGAAGTGTTCACTGTGTTTTGTGTTAATTCTGGCACCATACTAAATATTAACTGTTAATAATACGGACTTTTCAAGTGTTTATAAATTACTTAAAAAACAAACTGTGTACTTAACAAAATTTTCCACGGGCGAAATCCTCAGAGACGTGCTCTGAAGACGTCTTCCTGGCTACTTCTTCTTGGATGAAAACTAGGCGTGGAGAACTTGGAGTCGTGACACACCGGTTGAAGGGTGGATGTTACGAACAAGAAGTCGTGACACGCCGGTCAACTGGTTTTATCCTGATGCAGGGTAATTTCTATCTTGGCCAAAGAGTGGCCTCTTATTAACATCTTCTTGTTAAAATCTTCTTGTTAAAATCTTCTTGTTAAAATCTTCTTAAAATCTTCTTAAAATCTTCTTAAATCTTCTTAAAATCTTCTTCTTAAAATCTTCTTCATAAAATCTTCTTAAAATCTGTTTCTTAAAATCTTTTTCTTATCCTGGCAAGGTCGCCAGACTCTTAACCCCTCCGTCTATGGCCCTGGGTGGTTCGGAATAGACGGGGGTTCTGGTTAGGATGCAGCAACGGATATTTCTTCTTGATACTTTTCTTCTATAACTTTCTAATTCTTTTCTCTCGCTTTATGGGGTTGACACTGTTAATTCTTCTCTTTCTATAATACTCTGATACTTTCTCTTGGTACTAAAATTATCGACTTAACTGACTGAGTTCTTGAAGAGAACAAGGCTCGAAGGAAAAGATAAAAACTTCTTTTACTGTGGTTTACTTCTCAAAATATACAGGTAGTGCTCTGAATTTACAGGGGTAGAGGTTCGACCTCTTTCGACCATGGCTCAGGCCAGAATCTAAAAAAGTTAAGGAGGCAAGGGTCCTCTGCCCCCTCCTCGCAGCAAGGCTGCTAACAAAGGAGTCCTAATGAGGTGCTATAATGAAGAGCAATAATCAAGTGTCGTAATTTTACAAATACATGTATAATATAAACCTAAATGTTGGGGGACGGAAGTTGAAGGTTAAGTTCCCCCCTTTTAAACACATGATCAGATGTTTGAAAGATTCCAAATAAAATTTAAAAAAATAAAAATAAAAACTAATCGTATATTTTTGCCGAATCTTCATTTCTGAAGGCGATATCATTTCGTAATGGTACACATAAGTACAAATTAAGTACACGACTGAGTACGTATTAATTTTGGTTCATTACAATTACGATTACAATTATGGATTACTTCACATTCGCTTATGATTGTCCATTACAGTTCTATTAAAGTACATTCTTACATTATAAATTAAATCATTACATTTAATTATATTTTCATTGAAGTACATTACGTCGTTTACCATTCTTACAGTGTTTTTTATATATTTATATATGGTTATTATATATGGTTATTATATATGGTTATAATACATGGTTATAATATATGGTTATATTATATGGTTATATTTATGGTTATACTACAGGGTGGGCCGTAAGTTTCCATACATAGGAAAATAAAAATTTTGTTATGGACAACCATTTTTATTTATATAATATGCTCTACATGGTTGCCATTGTTTTGAAAACACATTTCAATACGTGTTCCCCACTGTTGATGAACACGCATTAGCACAGTTGACGTTATGCTTGTAATGGCGTTGGTGATACGTTCCTTTAGATGATTTATGTCTCGTATCTTTTCCTGATACACCATGGCCTTCAAGTGCCCCCAAAGATAGAAATCAAGGGGGGTGAGATCTGTGGATCTGGGAGGCCACTCCACAGGACCACGCCAACCAATCCAAGCATCCGGAAACTGCTGATCCAAATACCGACGCACGTGAAGACCATAATGAGGTGGAGCTCCATCTTGCTGGAAGTAAACTGGGAAGTTACCTTCCTCGTTTAGCAGGGATGGGAAAATCTCTTCTTGCAACATGTTAAGATACCTTTCGGCATTAAGATTTCCACTGACAAAAATTGGTCCAATAATTCTGTCACCCCATATCCCGGCCCACACCATCACTTTACCGGCAACTTGCATCTTCGTCGGACTCAGCCAGTTAGGGTTAGCATTACTCCAATAACGTATGTTTTGCCGATTAACCTCTCCATTGAAGTAAAATTTGCTTCATCAGTAAACAAGGTCTTACGTCAAACGCATATTCTTAGGGTATCTGAAACATAAAAACAAACGTTTAATTTTTCCTATGTATGGAAACTTACGGCCCACCCTGTAGATGGTTATACTACTAGATGGTTATACTATATGGTTATACTATATGGTTATACTAGATGGTTATACTATATGGTTATTAGTACAACACAAGTACATGAGCACATACGCGATAATTTATTTACGAAATAATGTTATATGTTATAAATTTGAAATCAGAGCGAACGGAGGTATTTATCTTAGAAGCGTTCGATTCTGTCGTAGTGAGCGGAATTTGATAACTTACTAAGCATTTATGAATATCTTGAGGGGTGAACGCACTTAAAAATAAAAATAAAAAATGAAAAAATAATACGAGAACGTATTTTTGCGTTTTCGAACGAAGGCATGAAGTTTTGCATTTCATGAGAAAAAATGAATATTTAATAAAATTGACATACGATAATGGTCAAGATAAGATATGGACGTATGGGGCCGGGAGATATGGTCGAATAATAGTTATATTTATACTACATAACATATAAATAATGACTTCTATAGAGTGTTTAGTCCTTAGTATGATGTTAAAGAATTTTCATACATTGAATACTAGATATATGATGAAGGGAAATAAATGACGGGAAAATGTGACGTCATAGTTATTGAATTTTTACGTATAGTACAAATCATTATTAGGAAGATTTACAAGAACGAATTAGAGACAAAGAGTGGGTAGTAATGACTAAGAAGTACAACTACGGGTTCCAATCCTGTTATATGCAATGTGTATGCATAATCTAGGGTCGAGGGTGAGATGCAGGACAATTCATAATTAATTATAATAACTTCTATAACAAATGGAAAATGGATACGACTAAACCATAGAAAGGGTAGATCGTAGGGTTGTGACACGAACAAAAATAGGAAGCTACAAGTAAAATTATTATCCAAACTCGCGTTAAGCGATTTTGGTTCTTATGTAAAAATGAATATGGATTATTCATTGTTCATTTTTTACATTACTCTCCCCTTTAAAAATGATATTTATACAATAATCTAATAGGGTACCATTAATACAAAACAAATGAGAAAAAAACATCCTAACTACTTCAAGTTAGATGACGAATTTTTCTTTACATTACAAATTTTATACAGAACGATTTCGGGTAGTTGAGTACAATGCAGAGTAATCAAATTTTTAACATGACACTCGCTCAGAGGCTATTATAAAATATAAAAATTCAAAGATTAAAACTTTAATTTTGTGTAAAAAATAAAAGGATTAATACGTTAATTTAGTCAAACAATGAAGTTAGACAAAGAATGATATTGTTAAATTTTTAACCTTTTTTTTTTTTTTTTTTTTTGTGGGAAGAATTACATACAAAATGAATAGCAGATAAAAGGGAAAACTGTAAATCGTACAATCTGTAAACTAATTTTTATTGACTATTGTAGGTAAAAAATCGAATTACGTATGGATGATGTATAGACCTGTGGTCTAGTGTGTATTTTTGTGTACTAGGTACAAAGTATGTATCTTACAATTTCGAGGGACAGAGTAGTTGAGAGGATTGTTCAATTAACTGAATAAATGCATAAGCAAGATATATTAGGAAGCAAAAACGATTAAGACTAAATTACATAGTTAGCATTTACGCGCAATGAAATAGTTTATTGTGATATCCAATGATTTTAGCATAAGGTTTGTATATATAGTATATATAGTGTGCATACATGCATTTTTATTTTTTTATTGACTGTTGTAGGTACAAATCGAATTACGTCGTGGATGATGTATAGACCTGTGGTCAAATGTGTATTTATGTTTATTGGGTACAAAGTGTGTATCTTATAATTTCGAGAGACAGATTAGCTGAGAGGATTGTTAAATTAACTGTATAAATGCATGAGCGAGAATTTATATAAAGTAAGCAATAATTATTATGTATTATGATGATGATGTTTGCATACGAGTTTTAATGCAAAAGTGACTGGAGGGACGGAACGTAAATGAATTCGAATGTGTCAAAAGTAATAAAATTCAATTAGGATTATAGATTTTACATAATTAATCATTTACACGTATAAGGTAATTAAAAAAAACGAACTTAGAGGACCTTACAGTTAATGAAAGTAGATCTCACGGTTTTAAAATTGAATTTTGACACACAATTAAATTCGACTACTAAAATTCATAGCCATATACTGTAGTAGTATGTCAATTTGACTATAATTTTCGTTTGATACCTTACAAATGGTACAATAACAATTTAAGAACAGTTACTCACGATTAATTGAACAAAAGAAAATTAAAAATACAAATTAAAAATATAAATCAATTATGCATTTTAATGAGCTAAACATAATTTTATAATACTCTTAAAAATAAAAGTAAATCGAACCTTAGATGAGTTTCGGCCAAGAATAAAAAAGTTATTGAAATGGAAGGAAAGCATTTCGAACAATCTTTTCTTTTAATAATTTCAGGTAAATTTTACATTAAAAATTATTTTTATATAATAAAAAAAATATTAAAAAGGTTTAATAATGTTTGCATGTTAAGTAGAAAAATCATACTCTTTCGTTGAATGTTGATAGAATTTGAATTATTTGATTTTTTTGACACAATTAATTAAATTCGACCAACACAATTACTCAGTATTCATCGAATAAAAAAAAAAATATAAAAAATATAAAAATTGAAAATAGAAATCAATTATAAACTATAATGAACTAAACATATACTGTAATATAAAAAAACACAACCTAAATTGAGGTTATGTTCCATCGTACCAAAGAGGAATTAACCGTGGTTGAACCATTTCTCTGGTTGACACGGTTCAA
Organism: Bathynomus jamesi; assembly: GCA_023014485.1. Taxonomy (NCBI): domain Eukaryota; kingdom Metazoa; phylum Arthropoda; class Malacostraca; order Isopoda; family Cirolanidae; genus Bathynomus; species Bathynomus jamesi. The sequence goes on from JAJOZX010000776.1 coordinate 64,306, forward strand.
CTGGGGTTGGGGGTGTTAAAATAAAATAAAAAGACAGTTTGGAGTACGACATTCGGGGAATTGAGTGACTAAGCAGGGGTATAAGTCTGAAATTGACAATTACATCTTTCGTGAGCACTTTGCTCTTTTTAAAAGATTGCTTGTCACACTACTTAGAACAAAAATTAAAAGAGTTCAAACAAAACGGAGGGACGGTATGCTCCGCAGCATAGTAATTTAAAAGGAGTCATTGGGACAAGATCGATTAATTAATTATTACACAACTATTATTATCACGTATACATTACAATGATTACACTAGGCAACAAAGATTTTGTTACAGAAGACCAAATAGGTGCTCCTAGCTAATTTCGGTATGCTGATTTCAAATCTATAATTAGATTTTTTCTATCACGTCTAGATTTTGTGTAAAATGCAAATCACTTTTAGTAAAATTTTCTACCACGTCCAGATTTTGGTTTTAATCGGCTTAATGCCAGTAATATGAAACTTGCTTTTCAAGGTTAAAGCAATTTTTTTTGCCAACTATATACAAATTCGAACAATTTTGATAAATAAAATTTATCCCGAGTTGGCAACACTGAGTCAAGAGCATAGTAACGGGCAACGGCCCAACGGTAAGTCGCTACGTGACAGTCAAGCAGAACGGTTGTTGAAGCTCTCTGCTGATGAGCAAGTGACAGGTAGTGGTGACTTGTGTGTTTTTATAGCATTTGTTTTGTACTACGGTGTGTATTTCTTTTTATTTTGCACATCGTAATAATTACTTTCTACGTTTTTTCAGATATTGTATGGTAATTCAAATGGCATCAATAGACGTGCTTGTGTAAATCACCCAGACAACTTCTGCTTTGTCTGTGGACAATATACACCTAAGCCACAACGTAGAAACATAACAACAAAGATTAAACTTGCCTACAAGTGTTATTTTGACTGTAAGTTAGGAGACCAACAGAGGGACTGGGCACCACATATTTGCTGTGCACAGTGCTATGCAATGTTAGTAGCTTGGATGAATGGTAAAAGAAAAGCTATGCCGTTCTCAGTCCCCATGGTTTGGCGTGAGCCGAAAAATCACTTCAATGATTGTTATTTTTGTTTGACAAAGATTGCTGGTTTCACAAAGAAAAACAAATCAAAGATCACGTACCCAAACTGCGAATCAGAAATGAAACCAGTACCACATGATGAAACAAATCCACCACCAGTTCCACCAGCAACGATAACAGACAGCAGTTCATCTGAAGATTCTGCTAGTGATATAGAAACAGGGAAAGATGGCATATATGTTCCAGATGCAAATATTTCCCCACATTTGTTAAGTCAAGCGGAGTTAAATGACTTAGTGCGCGATTTGGAATTACCAAAAGAAAAGGCAGAGTTGCTTGGTTCAAGACTTCAAGAATTTAATCTTCTCCAACCAAACACCAAAGTTTCCCATTTCCGCCATCGCCATTTGCAGTTTTCATCATTTTACTTACAGGAAGAAAACGTTTGTTTCTGCCCGATATCAGTGGTCTGATGCAAGGGATTGGCTGTCGCTATGATCCAAAAGAATGGAGACTGTTCATTGACTCTAGTAAAGCTAGCCTTAAAGCTGTATTACTGCACAACGGCAATGAAAAACCTTCAATACCTGTAGCACATGCCACTGGCCTTAATGAGACTTATGAATCGATGAAACTGCTGCTAAGACTCATCAAATATAAGGACCACACATGGAATATTTGTGGCGACCTTAAAGTTGTATCATTACTTCTTGGGTTACAGTTGGGCTACACAAAGCATATGTGCTTTTTGTGTCTATGGAACAGCAGAGATGACAAGAACCACTACAAAAACATGATTGGCCATCTAGAACTGAACATGTTGTTGGTAAATACAATGTGAAACACCCAGCACTTATTGACCCTCAGAAAGTACATCTTCCACCACTTCACATTAAACTTGGCCTTATGAAAAATTTCGTGAAGGGTATGGATCATCAAGGTAGTGGTTTCCAATATTTAAAGGATAAATTCAAAGGAATATTGACAGATGCTAAGCTAGAAGCTGGAGTTTTCACTGGACCACAGATCCGCAGTGTCATCCACGACTCATCGTTTCCATCTAACCTAAATGAGAATGAACTAGGAGCATGGACATCTTTCGTTGAAGTTGTCAAAAATTTTCTTGGAAACCACAAAGCTGAAAACCACCGTAAACTCGTAGAAAACATGCTTAAATCTTATGAAATAATGGGATGCAGAATGTCTTTGAAAATTCAATTTTTACATTCTCATCTTGACTTCTTCCCGGCCAACCTTGGGGCTGTAAGTGACGAGCATGGTGAGCGCTTCCACCAACAGATCTCAGTTATGGAAAACAGATACCAAGGTAATTTCAACCCAAATATGATGGGAGATTATTGTTGGTTCCTGCAGAAGGAGAGCTCGTCATCCTACAAGCGACAAAGGAAGAGGACACACACCAAAGTTTCACTTAAGAACAGGAATTTGCCTTTCAGTAGTAACAACAAAATACTAACGCGCTTTAGGTGGATGGTTGGGCGCAGGGGTGGTAACTCCGCCAGCGGAATTCCGCTGTCTGTCTTAAGCCAGAATAAAGGAGGAAAGACATCCCTGTTCACTAATTATTTAAGTATGCTTAACATAAAACGTGGCACGGAAAAGTAGCTTAGACGGCTTTCGTAATAGAAGCGGGTGAGAAAAAAAATGAAAAATAGGGGTTTTCGGTTACACAAAATCTGGACGTGATAGAGAAATTTTGATATCAGATCTGAAATCAGCATCACCGCTTTAGTAGGAATCAGTAGTTCACGTGTCTGTAACAAAAAAAAAGTTGAAATTTGTTGCCTAGTGTTATCAAAGTCATTACAAACAATTGTAAAAACTGTTTTGGTTACAAACAATAAAATGTCATTTTACCTATATATTTATATACGCAACAATGGCATGAAAAAGAAAAGACAAATCGGTCCATTTCCTTCTTACAAACAAGAAAAAAGGTTAAACTAAAGACGCAAACCGGTCAATTCTGGTTGAATTAAATTCTCTTTTACAACACAAAAAAAGGTTGAATTAAATTCTTAGATTACATTTTCTTAAATTAAGTTATCTTAAATTACAAAGAAAAAGTTGAATTCAATTGACTCCATTGAAATAACTTGGGACTTAAACTCTGACTTGGAATAAAACTCTCTGACTTGGAATAAAACTCTCTGACTTGGAATAAAACGCTCTGACTTGGAATAAAACTCTCTGACTTGGAATAAAACTCTCTGACTTGGAATAAAACTCTGACTTGGAATAAAACTCTCTGACTTGGAATAAAACTCTCTGACTTGGAATAAAACTCTCTAACTTGAACTCTATCAAGTATTCTGAAACTGTAAATGAAACCGACTTGAACTCTTATCAAGTGGTATCTTGAAACTGAAAATGAAACTGACTTGAACTCTTATCAAGTAGTATCTTGAAACTGAAAATGAAACTGACTTGAACTCTTATCAAGTAGTATCTTGAAACTGAAAATGAAACTGACTTGAACTCTTATCAAAAAGTATCTTGAAACTGAAAATGAAACTGACTTGAACTCTTATCAAGTAGTCTGAAACTGTAACTTGAAATTAACTGAAAATGGAAAATGACTGCACTTGATCTCTATCAAGTGGAGACGATTAACCTCTATTTTGGTTGACCCTCTTGCTGCAACCGACTTACTTGAAATGCAATCAAGTATCTCTATAACTTAAACTGTCTAACTTGAACGCTTGTCAAGTATCTTGAAACTTAAACTGTCTAACTTGAAATTAACTGAAAATGGAAAATGACTGCACTTGATCTCAATCAAGTGGAGACTATTAACCACTGGGGTTTGGTTAACCCTCTTGGTGCAACCGACTGACTTTAAAATTGACTTCAAAAAATGACTTCAAAATTACTTCAAAAAATGACTTCCAAAAATGACTTCAAGTATCTCTATAAATCTATAAACTCTCTGTAAACTCTCTGTAAACTCTCTGTAAACTCTCTCTCTTTCTTAATTTGCAAGACAATTCAATTCAATAATTTGAAAAAATTTGCAAACAAAAAATAAAAAAAATGTAAACAATATTTCATTCTAATGTACGGGAAGGTACATAAAATAAAATTATTCTATACTGAATATAATAGTGAAAATAACTGTGACAATTGACTCTGTGACAATTGACTCTGTGACAACTGACTGTGACAATTTACTCTGTGACAATTAACTTCTGTGACAATTAACTTCTTTGACAATTAGTTTCACTAAAAAAAGTGTATCACTGGTGTCTGAAGTGTTCACTGTGTTTTGTGTTAATTCTGGCTCCATACTAAATATTAACTGTTAATAATACGGACTTTTCAAGTGTTTATAAATTACTTAAAAAAAACTGTGTACTTAACAAAATTTTCCACTGGCGAAATCCTCAGAGACGTGTTCTGAAGACGTCTTCCTGGCTACTTCTTCTTGGATGAAAACTAGGCGTGGAGAACTTGGAGTCGTGACACACCGGTTCAAGGGTGGATGTTACGAACAAGAAGTCGTGACACGCCGGTCAACTGGTTTTATCCTGATGCAGGGTAATTTCTATCTTGGCCAAAGAGTGGCCTCTTGTTACCATCTTCTTGTTAAAATCTTCTTGTAAAATCTTCTTGTTAAAATCTTCTTGTTAAAATCTTCTTAAAATCTTCTTAAAATCTTCTTCTTAAAATCTTCTTCATAAAATCTTCTTAAAATCTGTTTCTTAAAATCTTTTTCTTATCCTGGCAAGGTCGCCAGACTCTTAACCCCCTCCGTCTATGGCCCTGGGTGGTTCGGAATAGACGGGGGGTTCTGGTTAGGATGCAGCAACGGATATTTCTTCTTGATACTTTTCTTCTATAACTTTCTAATTCTTTTCTCTCGCTTTATGGGGTTGACACTGTTAATTCTTCTCTTTCTATAATACTCTGATACTTTCTCTTGGTACTAAAATTATCGACTTAACTGACTGAGTTCTTGAAGAGAACAAGGCTCGAAGGAAAAGATAAAAACTTCTTTTACTGTGGTTTACTTCTCAAAATATACAGGTAGTGCTCTGAATTTACATGGGTAGAGGTTCGACCTCTTTCGACCATGGCTCAGGCCGGAATCTAAAAAAGTTAAGGAGGCAAGGGTCCTCTGCCCCGTCCTCGCAGCAAGGCTGCTAACAAAGGAGTCCTAATGAGGTGCTATAATGAAGAGCAATAATGAAGTGCAATAATCAAGTGTCGTAATTTTACAAATACATGTATAATATAAACCTAAATGTTGGGGGACGGAAGTTGAAGGTTAAGTTCCCCCCTTTTAAACACATGATCAGATGTTTGAAAGATTCCAAATAAAATTTAAAAAAATAAAAATAAAAACTAATCGTATATTTTTGCCGAATCTTCATTTCTGAAGGCGATATCATTTCGTAATAGTACAATAAGTACAAATTAAGTACACGACTGAGTACGTATTAATTTTGGTTCATTACAATTACGATTACAATTATGGATTACTTCACATTCGCTTATGATTGTCCATTACAGTTCTATTAAAGTACATTCTTACATTATAAATTAAATCATTACATTTAATTATATTTTCATTGAAGTACATTACGTCGTTTACCATTCTTACAGTGTTTTTATATATTTATATATGGTTATTATATATGGTTATTATATATGGTTATAATACATGGTTATAATATATGGTTATATTATATGGTTATATTATATGGTTATACTACAGGGTGGGCCGTAAGTTTCCATACATAGGAAAAATAAAAATTTTGTTATGGACAACCATTTTTATTTATATAATATGCTCTACATGGTTGCCATTGTTTTGAAAACACATTTCAATACGTGTTCCCCACTGTTGATGAACACGCATTAGCACAGTTGACGTTATGCTTGTAATGGCGTTGGTGATACGTTCCTTTAGATGATTTATGTCTCGTATCTTTTCCTGATACACCATGGCCTTCAAGTGCCCCCAAAGATAGAAATCAAGGGGGGTGAGATCTGTGGATCTGGGAGGCCACTCCACAGGACCACGCCGACCAATCCAAGCATCCGGAAACTGCTGATCCAAATACCGACGCACGTGAAGACCATAATGAGGTGGAGCTCCATCTTGCTGGAAGTAAACTGGGAAGTTACCTTCCTCGTTTAGCAGGGATGGGAAAATCTCTTCTTGCAACATGTTAAGATACCTTTCGGCATTAAGATTTCCACTGACAAAAATTGGTCCAATAATTCTGTCACCCCATATCCCGGCCCACACCATCACTTTACCGGCAACTTGCATCTTCGTCGGACTCAGCCAGTTAGGGTTAGCATTACTCCAATAACGTATGTTTTGCCGATTAACCTCTCCATTGAAGTAAAAATTTGCTTCATCAGTAAACAAGGTCTTACGTCAAACGCATATTCTTAGGGTATCTGAAACATAAAAAAAACGTTTAATTTTTCCTATGTATGGAAACTTACGGCCCACCCTGTAGATGGTTATACTACTAGATGGTTATACTATATGGTTATACTATATGGTTATACTAGATGGTTATACTATATGGTTATTAGTACAACACAAGTACATGAGCACATACGAGATAATTTATTTACGAAATAATGTTATATGTTATAAATTTGAAATCAGAGCGAACGGAGGTATTTATCTTAGAAGCGTTCGATTCTGTCGTAGTGAGCGGAATTTGATAACTTACTAAGCATTTATGAATATCTTGAGGGGTGAACGCACTTAAAAATAAAAAATAAAAAATGAAAAAAATAATACGAGAACGTATTTTTGCGTTTTCGAACGAAGGCATGAAGTTTTGCATTTCATGAGAAAAATTGAATATTTAATAAAATTGACATACGATAATGGTCAAGATAAGATATGGACGTATGGGGCCGGGAGATATGGTCGAATAATAGTTATATTTATACTACATAACATATAAATAATGACTTCTATAGAGTGTTTAGTCCTTAGTGTGATGTTAAAGAATTTTCATACATTGAATACTAGATATATGATGAAGGGAAATAAATGACGGGAAAATGTGACGTCATAGTTATTGAATTTTTACGTATAGTACAAATCATTATTAGGAAGATTTACAAGAACGAATTAGAGACAAAGAGTGGGTAGTAATGACTAAGAAGTACAACTACGGGTTCCAATCCTGTTATATGCAATGTGTATGCATAATCTAGGGTCGAGGGTGAGATGCAGGACAATTCATAATTAATTATAATAACTTCTATAACAAATGGAAAATGGATACGACTAAACCATAGAAAGGGTAGATCGTAGGGTTGTGACACGAACAAAAATAGGAAGCTACAAGTAAAATTATTATCCAAACTCGCGTTAAGCGATTTTGGTTCTTATGTAAAAATGAATATGGATTATTCATTGTTCATTTTTTACATTACTCCCCTTTAAAAATGATATTTATACAATAATCTAATAGGGTACCATTAATACAAAACAAATGAGAAAAAAACATCCTAACTACTTCAAGTTAGATGACGAATTTTTCTTTACATTACAAATTTTATACAGAACGATTTCGGGTAGTTGAATACAATGCAGAGTAATCAAATTTTTAACATGACACTCGCTCAGAGGCTATTATAAAATATAAAAATTCAAAGATTAAAACTTTAATTTTGTGTAAAAAGAATAAAAGGATTAATAGGTTAATTTAGTCAAACAATGAAGTTAGACAAAGAATGATATTGTTAAATTTTTAACCTTTTTTTTTTTTTTTTTTTTTTTGTGGGAAGAATTACATACAAAATGAATAGCAGATAAAAGGGAAAACTGTAAATCGTACAATCTGTAAACTAATTTTTATTGACTATTGTAGGTAAAAAATCGAATTACGTATGGATGATGTATAGACCTGTGGTCTAGTGTGTATTTTTGTGTACAGGTACAAAGTATGTATCTTACAATTTCGAGGGACAGAGTAGTTGAGAGGATTGTTCAATTAACTGAATAAATGCATAAGCAAGATATATTAGGAAGCAAAAACGATTAAGACTAAATTACATAGTTAGCATTTACGCGCAATGAAATAGTTTATTGTGATATCCAATGATTTTAGCATAAGGTTTGTATATATAGTATATATAGTGTGCATACATGCATTTTTATTTTTTTATTGACTGTTGTAGGTACAAATCGAATTACGTCGTGGATGATGTATAGACCTGTGGTCAAATGTGTATTTATGTTTATTGGGTACAAAGTGTGTATCTTATAATTTCGAGAGACAGATTAGCTGAGAGGATTGTTAAATTAACTGTATAAATGCATGAGCGAGAATTTATATAAAGTAAGCAATAATTATTATGTATTATGATGATGTTTGCATACGAGTTTTAATGCAAAAGTGACTGGAGGGACGGAACGTAAATGAATTCGAATGTGTCAACTGGGGTTGGGGGTGTTAAAATAAAATAAAAAGACAGTTTGGAGTACGACATTCGGGGAATTGAGTGACTAAGCAGGGGTATAAGTCTGAATTGACAATTACATCTTTCGTGAGCACTTTGCTCTTTTTAAAAGATTGCTTGTCACACTACTTAGAACAAAATTAAAAGAGTTCAAACAAAACGGAGGGACGGTATGCTCCGCAGCATAGTAATTTAAAAGGAGTCATTGGGACAGATCGATTAATTAATTATTACACAACTATTATTATCACGTATACATTACAATGATTATCAAAGTCATTACAACAATTGTAAAAACTGTTTTGGTTACAAACAATAAAATGTCATTTTACCTATATATTTATATACGCAACAATGGCATGAAAAGAAAAGACAAATCGGTCCATTTCCTTCTTACAAACAAGAAAAAAGGTTAAACTAAAGACGCAAACCGGTCATTCTGGTTGAATTAAATTCTCTTTTACAACACAAAAAAAGGTTGAATTAAATTCTTAGATTACATTTTCTTAAATTAAGTTCTCTTAAATTACAAAGAAAAAGTTGAATTCAATTGACTCCATTGAAATAACTTGGGACTTAAACTCTGACTTGGAATAAAACTCTCTGACTTGGAATAAAACTCTCTGACTTGGAATAAAACTCTCTGACTTGGAATAAAACTCTCTGACTTGGAATAAACTCTGACTTGGAATAAACTCTCTGACTTGGAATAAACTCTCTGACTTGGAATAAAACTCTCTAACTTGAACTCTATCAAGTATTCTGAAACTGTAAATGAAACCGACTTGAACTCTTATCAAGTGGTATCTTGAAACTGAAAATGAAACTGTCTTGAACTCTTATCAAGTAGTATCTTGAAACTAAAAATGAAACTGACTTGAACTCTTATCAAGTAGTATCTTGAAACTGAAAATGAAACTGACTTGAACTCTTATCAAAAAGTATCTTGAAACTGAAAATGAACTGACTTGAACTCTTATCAAGTAGTCTGAACTGTAACTTGAAATTAACTGAAAATGGAAAATGACTGCACTTGATCTCTATCAAGTGGAGACGATTAACCTCTATTTTGGTTGACCCTCTTGCTGCAACCGACTTACTTGAAATGCAATCAAGTATCTCTATACTTAAACTGTCTAACTTGAACGCTTGTCAAGTATCTTGAACTTAAACTGTCTAACTTGAAATTACTGAAATGGAAAATGACTGCACTTGATCTCATCAAGTGGAGACTATTAACCTCTGGGGTTTCGTTAACCCTCTTGGTGCAACCGACTGACTTTAAATTGACTTCAAAAAATGACTTCAAAATTACTTCAAAAAATGACTTCAAAAATGACTTCAAGTATTCTCTAAATCTATAAACTCTCTGTAAACTCTCTGTAAACTCTCTGTAAATTCTCTCTCTTTCTTAATTTGCAAGTCAATTCAATTCAATAATTTGAAAAAATTTGCAACCAAAAAATAAAAAAATGTAAACAATATTTCATTCTAATGTACGGGAAGGTACATAAAATAAAATTATTCTATACTGAATATAATAGTGAAAATAACTGTGACAATTGACTCTGTGACAATTGACTCTGTGACAACTGACTCTGTGACAATTTACTCTGTGACAATTAACTTCTGTGACAATTAACTTCTTTGACAATTAGTTTCACTAAAAAAAAGTGTATCACTGGTGTCTGAAGTGTTCACTGTGTTTTGTGTTAATTCTGGCTCCATACTAAATATTAACTGTTAATAATACGGACTTTTCAAGTGTTTATAAATTACTTAAAAAAAAACTGTGTACTTAACAAAATTTTCCACTGGCGAAATCCTCAGAGACGTGTTCTGAAGACGTCTTCCTGGCTACTTCTTCTTGGATGAAAACTAGGCGTGGAGAACTTGGAGTCGTGACACACCGGTTCAAGGGTGGATGTTACGAACAAGAAGTCGTGACACGCCGGTCAACTGGTTTTATCCTGATGCAGGGTAATTTCTATCTTGGCCAAAGAGTGGCCTCTTGTTAACATCTTCTTGTTAAAATCTTCTTGTTAAAATCTTCGTGTTAAAATCTTCTTAAAATCTTCTTAAAATCTTCTTCTTAAAATCTTCTTCATAAAATCTTCTTAAAATCTGTTTCTTAAAATCTTTTTCTTATCCTGGCAAGGTCGCCAGACTCTTAACCCCTCCGTCTATGGCCCTGGGTGGTTCGGAATAGACGGGGGGTTCTGGTTAGGATGCAGCAACGGATATTTCTTCTTGATACTTTTCTTCTATAACTTTCTAATTCTTTTCTCTCGCTTTATGGGGTTGACACTGTTAATTCTTCTCTTTCTATAATACTTTGATACTTTCTCTTGGTACTAAAATTATCGACATAACTGACTGAGTTCTTAAAGAGAACAAGGCTCGAAGGAAAAGATAAAAACTTCTTTTACTGTGGTTTACTTCTCAAAATATACAGGTAGTGCTCTGAATTTACAGGGGTAGAGGTTCGACCTCTTTCGACCATGGCTCAGGCCGGAATCTAAAAAAGTTAAGGAGGCAAGGGGCCTCTGCCCCCTCCTCGCAGCAAGGCTGCTAACAAAGGAGTCCTAATGAGGTGCTATAATGAAGAGCAATAATGAAGTGCAATAATCAAGTGACGTAATTTTACAAATACATGTATAATATAAACCTAAATGTTGGGGGACGGAAGTTGAAGGTTAAGTTCCCCCCTTTTAAACACATGATCAGATGTTTGAAAGATTCCAAATAAAATTTAAAAAAATAAAAATAAAAACTAATCGTATATTTTTGCCGAATCTTCATTTCTGAAGGCGATATCATTTCGTAATAGTACACATAAGTACAAATTAAGTACACGACTGAGTACGTATTAATTTTGGTTCATTACAATTACGATTACAATTATGGATTACTTCACATTCGCTTATGATTGTCCATTACAGTTCTATTAAAGTACATTCTTACATTATAAATTAAATCATTACATTTAATTATAGTTTCATTGAAGTACATTACGTCGTTACTAGATGGTTATGCTAGATGGTTATACTAGATGGTTATTAGTAGAACACAAGTACATGAGCACATACGAGATAATTTATTTACGAAATAATATGTTATAATATGTTATAAATTTGAAATCATAGCGAACTGAGGTATTTATCTTAGAAGCGTTCGATTCTGTCGTAGTGAGCGGAATTTGATAATTTACTAAGCATTTATGAATATCTTGAGGGGTGAACGCACTTAAAAATAAAAAATAAAAAATGTAAAAAATAATACGAGAACGTATTTTTGCGTTTTCGAACGAAGGCATGAAGTTTTGCATTTCATGAGAAAAAATGAATATTTAATAAAATTGGCATACGATAATGGTCAAGATAAGATATGGACGTATGGGGCCGGGAGATATGGTCGAATAATAGTTATATTTATACTACATAACATATAAATAATGACTTCTATAGAGTGTTTAGTCCTTAGTATGATGTTAAAGAATTTTCATACATTGAATACTAGATATATGATGAAGGGAAATAAATGACGGGAAAATGTGACGTCATAGTTATTGAATTTTTACGTATAGTACAAATCATTATTAGGAAGATTTACAAGAACGAATTAGAGACAAAGAGTGGGTAGTAATGACTAAGAAGTACAACTACGGGTTCCAATCCTGTTATATGCAATGTGTATGCATAATCTAGGGTCGAGGGTGAGATGCAGGACAATTCATAATTAATTATAATAACTTCTATAACAAATGGAAAATGGATACGACTAAACCATAGAAAGGGTAGATCGTAGGGTTGTGACACGAACAAAAATAGGAAGCTACAAGTAAAATTATTATCCAAACTCGCGTTAAGCGATTTTGGTTCTTATGTAAAAATGAATATGGATTATTCATTGTTCATTTTTTACATTACTCTCCCCTTTAAAAATGATATTTATACAATAATCTAATAGGGTACCATTAATACAAAACAAATGAGAAAAAACATCCTAACTACTTCAAGTTAGATGACGAATTTTTCTTTACATTACAAATTTTTATACAGAACGATTTCGGGTAGTTGAACAATGCAGAGTAATCAAATTTTTAACATGACACTCGCTCAGAGGCTATTATAAAATATAAAAATTCAAAGATTAAAACTTTAATTTTGTGTAAAAAGAATAAAAGGATTAATACGTTAATTTAGTCAAACAATGAAGTTAGACAAAGAATGATATTGTTAAATTTTTAACCTTTTTTTTTTTTTTTTTTTTTTGTGGAAGAATTACATACAAAATGAATAGCAGATAAAAGGGAAAACTGTAAATCGTACAATCTGTAAACTAATTTTTATTGACTATTGTAGGTAAAAAATCGAATTACGTAATGGATGATGTATAGACCTGTGGTCTAGTGTGTATTTTTGTGTACTAGGTACAAAGTATGTATCTTACAATTTCGAGGGACAGAGTAGTTGAGAGGATTGTTCAATTAACTGAATAAATGCATAAGCAAGATATATTAGGAAGCAAAAACGATTAAGACTAAATTACATAGTTAGCATTTACGCGCAATGAAATAGTTTATTGTGATATCCAATGATTTTAGCATAAGGTTTGTGTATATTAGTATATATAGTGTGCATACATGCATTTTTATTTTTTTATTGACTGTTGTAGGTACAAATCGAATTACGTCGTGGATGATGTATAGACCTGTGGTCAAATGTGTATTTATGTTTATTGGGTACAAAGTGTGTATCTTATAATTTCGAGAGACAGATTAGCTGAGGGGATTGTTAAATTAACTGTATAAATGCATGAGCGAGAATTTATATAAAGTAAGCAATAATTATTATGTATTATGATGATGATGTTTGCATACGAGTTTTAATGCAAAAGTGACTGGAGGGACGGAACGTAAATGAATTCGAATGTGTCAAAAGTAATAAAATTCAATTAGGATTATAGATTTTACATAATTAATCAGTTACACGTAAAAGGTAATTAAAAAAAACGAACTTAGAGGACCTTACAGTTAATGAAAGTAGATCTCACGGTTTAAAATTGAATTTTGACACACAATTAAATTCGACTACTAAAATTCATAGCCATATACTGTAGTAGTATGTCAATTTGACTATAATTTTCGTTTGATACCTTACAAATGGTACAATAACAATTTAAGAACAGTTACTCACGATTAATTGAACAAAAGAAAATTAAAAATACAAATTTAAAATATAAATCAATTATGCATTTTAATGAGCTAAACATAATTTTATAATACTCTTAAAAATAAAAGTAAATCGAACCTTAGATGAGTTTCGGCCAAGAATAAAAAAGTTATTGAAATGGAAGGAAAGCATTTCGAACAATCTTTTCTTTTAATAATTTCAGGTAAATTTTACATTAAAAATTATTTTTATATAATAAAAAAAAATATTAAAAAGGTTTAATAATTTTTGCATGTTAAGTAGAAAAATCATACTCTTTCGTTGAATGTTGATAGAATTTGAATTATTTGATTTTTTTGACACAATTAATTAAATTCGACCAACACAATTACTCAGTATTCATCGAATAAAAAAAAAAACATAAAAAATATAAAAATTGAAAATAGAAATCAATTATAAACTATAATGAACTAAACATATACTGTAATATAAAAAAACACAACCTAAATTGAGGTTATGTTCCATCGTACCAAAGAGGAATTAACCGTGGTTGAACCATTTCTCTGGTTGACACGGTTCAACTGGAGTTGGGGGTGTTAAAATAAAATAAAAAGACAGTTTGGAGTACGACATTCGGGGGAATTGAGTGACTAAGCAGGGGGTATAAGTCTGAAATTGACAATTACATCTTTCGTGAGCACTTTGCTCTTTTTAAAAGATTTCTTGTCACAATACTTAGAACAAAAATTAAAAGAGTTCAAACAAAACGGAGGGACGGTATGCTCCGCAGCATAGTAATTTAAAAGGAGTCATTGGGACAAGATCGATTAATTAATTATTACACAACTATTATTATCACGTATACATTACAATGATTATCAAAGTCATTACAAACAATTGTAAAAACTGTTTTGGTTACAAACAATAAAATGTCATTTTACCTATATATTTATATACGCAACAATGGCATGAAAAAGAAAAGACAAATCGGTCCATTTCCTTCTTACAAACAAGAAAAAAGGTTAAACTAAAGACGCAAACCGGTCAATTCTGGTTGAATTAAATTCTCTTTTACAACACAAAAAAAGGTTGAATTAAATTATTAGATTACATTTTCTTAAATTAAGTTCTCTTAAATTACAAAGAAAAAGTTGAATTCAATTGACTCCATTGAAATAACTTGGGACTTAAACTCTGACTTGGAATAAAACTCTCTGACTTGGAATAAAACTCTCTGACTTGGAATAAAACGCTCTGACTTGGAATAAAATTCTCTGACTTGGAATAAAACTCTCTCACTTGGAATAAAACTCTGACTTGGAATAAAACTCTCTAACTTGAACTCTATCAAGTATTCTGAAACTGTAAATGAAACCGACTTGAACTCTTATCAAGTGGTATCTTGAAACTGAAAATGAAACTGACTTGAAATCTTATCAAGTAGTATCTTGAAACTGAAAATGAAACTGAATTGAACTCTTATCAAGTAGTATCTTGAAACTGAAAATGAAACTGACTTGAACTCTTATCAAAAAGTATCTTGAAACTGAAAATGAAACTGACTTGAACTCTTATCAAGTAGTCTGAAACTGTAACTTGAAATTAACTGAAAATGGAAAATGACTGCACTTGATCTCTATCAAGTGGAGACGATTAACCTCTATTTTGGTTGACCCTCTTGCTGCAACCGACTTACTTGAAATGCAATCAAGTATCTCTATAACTTAAACTGTCTAACTTGAACGCTTGTCAAGTATCTTGAAACTTAAACTGTCTAACTTGAAATTAACTGAAAATGGAAAATGACTGCACTTGATCTCAATCAAGTGGAGACTATTAACCTCTGGGGTTTCGTTAACCCTCTTGGTGCAACCGACTGACTTTAAAATTGACTTCAAAAAATGACTTCAAAATTATTTCAAAAAATGACTTCAAAAAATGACTTCAAGTATCTCTATAAATCTATAAACTCTCTGTAAACGCTCTGTAAACTCTCTGTAAACTCTCT
>JAJOZX010000776.1:85000-87500 GCA_023014485.1 Bathynomus jamesi
CTCGGCAATGATGTCACCTGATGACATATCACTTCCACGAGGATATCTAGCCACTCCCAGTAGCTTTACATCAGTGGCATTCCCAACCAACACTGGCAATCTTTCTTCCTTGCCATTCTTGTTTGTGAGCGTATGCATCTGCTTGCCATCCCAGTGAAGTGTTGCAGCTGTTGGGGCGATCCAATTTTCTCGAATATCTTTGGCGATAGCACTTGTTATTGATCGTCGAGCCTTATCAGCAGTTGAATACGACTTGGCCACACGACGTGGATCACCTCCTGCCTCTTGAATTACAGCTTCGGTGAGCACAGCCTGTTGAACAGGAGTTATGTTTAGTCGAGTAGCAACAGACACGACTGAAGGCCTTTTCAGAATATCATGAGGAATAAAGGCAGACGTACCTGCATATGTTGATCTGTGGTGACTACGCTTCCTTTGAAGCTCTGGAATCGCCTCTTCTTCAGTTTCTTCCAAGCTATCTGCAGAGGCACTATCATCAGAGCATACAGAACTTTTCATCACTTGTACACTGGATGATTCATGACGTTCTCGTCTTGAAGCTTCCGCTAAGATGCGTTTTTCTTTTCTACGATCTTTATCAGCTTTCTTCTTGTCAACACTACCAAATGAGGCTACTCTGTCAGATTTCATTGACTCTAAAAATGCTCTATCTTCCTCATTCTTAATGTTTGTCATTGCATCTTTTGTCCATACACCAAAGGTCTTATCAAGACGTTCATTCATGGATTGCAACTTAGCCAAAGTGTTTGGAGATTCTCTGCGAGAAACAGGTATTTGACGCAATTTGTTATTGTCATTAAGAAGGTCAAGTATTAGTTTGCAGCATTGATGGTCTGAAAGCATAGGAATATTTGCTTTAGTGTAGAATGTTTTCAGCTGGATAAGGACTATGCTGGCAGATTTCCATTTGAGTGGCTGTGTTTGTTTGCCTTCACATATTTCTTTCTGGATGTGCCACATCACGCATCGAAGAACCTGCCGGCAAGTTGGGAGGCGGACTCCTGTCAATGTACCATCTCCTTCTGTAAGAGCATTGCCAAGACCAAAAATGGCACTTGCTAATCTGGTCTTCTTAGCTTCCATTGTTACAGCTTCCATTGTTTCTGAAAGACAATAAAGGATATTATTAGACTATAAGTGAAGTTTCGTTTATGGTACATGTTTTATGAAAATCACCCCTTTAGGGTGCATCAAACGCCCTTAGGTTCTTGGATTTTAATGTCTATTCTCTCAAATGTTATGTAAATCACCCCTTAGCAACTCTATATTAAAAGAAACAATGTAAGTAGTCAACTGGTTGGTAAATAAAAAAAATAGATATTTTTACATAGCGCGGCCCCCGAAAATTGCCGCGAAAATATAAAAGTGACCGGTGGCCACCCAGGACCACCTCCGATTTAATAAATGTTTGGCATACACACTTCTAGCAACAAGTGTAACAGTTGAGAGAATAGACATTAAAATCCAAGAACCAAAGGGCGTTTGATGCACCCTAATATATATATATATATATATATATATATATATTAATTTCATTGTTAAGATAATATACCAATGATGACCTATAAAACTCTGAAGAATAGAGTGAATTACGATACAGTTTATAATAAATAAAATTAGGAAAGACGCCACTATTCCGGCAGATTTCTAAAAATTCAAGGTCCAATTCAATCTTCTTGAATTTTCTGACAGACTTTTCAAGTTTACGGTGGAGTCTCAAACCCTCTAGTCCATAACGCGTAGATACATATGAAATAGGATCCCTCCTAAGGAGACGTAATTTTACATTTAGGATAAAAACGAAGACGTAGAGCAAGAAAGTCATTATATTTGGCTGCAGCCGACGTTTCGGGCAACTCTACCCATTTTCAAGGCCTAATAAAATAAAAGGCTAAAATTAATGCATGACAAAAAAAAAATAAAAAAATTATACGAATGTCAAAAACAAACTAATTCATAGCACAGAATAAAACCACTTAAAGAATAAAAATTAAAAAGCGTAAAACAAGCATAAGCCAAAAACAAATTAAAAATTATATACATGACAAATAACACATGATAAAAGTAAAACTTTAAAACTAAAAACATTCAAACAAATTAGTTAAAAATTAGTTAAAACTTCACTAATAAAAAGTTAAATGAAAAAACGCAAAAGTGCAGAACGAAAACATACCATGCTCACTTGACATCCTCAAACAACTGAGGCGAAAAGGAGACAGGGTCAAGGGGAAAACAGAAAAATTTAGTTGGTAGGCATTCTAATTAATATAAAGGGGGTAACAGCTGGAATCAATATTTAAGCTGGAATTCAGAAATTTAATGCACAAAGATTCATAAATACGGAGAGAGGACGGACATTTTAATGATTTAAGAATTTTAAAGTTATTAACGGAAATATCAACTTTACACTTAACAGAATGATTTCTAATGGCAGACTGTTCCTTTTTAGATAAAACTTTCCCTGTCCTATGGCTAATAC
>JAJOZX010000776.1:92500-95000 GCA_023014485.1 Bathynomus jamesi
ACGTAGGAGCTGCGCGTTTAGGAAGACTATTTCATAATACTGTCTCTTCTTTTCAGGCTGCCGTAACTCGAACGGTCCCAGCGTAAATTCTACAAATTTCCCCTGCGCTAGCGAAGGTATCGTAATTACAAACAATTTGAAGGTTCTATCCTTAAATGCTCGTAGCCTACGAGCCTTGTAAAGACTATGATTTAATTGCGATAAACGAATCGTGGCTTAGCACTGAAACACGTGACTTTGTAGGGGAGTATCAAATTAAAGGTTATAGACTTTTTGTTAAAAACAGAATAGGTAGGCGAGGAGGCGGTGTTATGTTGTATATCAAAGATAATATTGCGACCGTTATAGAAGTAAAGCACTCAATTCCAGAACCGATAGATTCGACTTTTGCAGAACTTAAATTAAACGATTTCAAACTTCTTGTTGCGGTTATATATAGGCCCCCTAATCAAACAGCTGATACGGACGAAGCGTTATATCGTGAACTAAAGAGAATAATCGGTAGTGAGTAGGCTTTAGTTATGGGTGACTTTAATTGCGCCAAAGTGAATTACGATGCAATGCAGGGAGACGCGGAAGGTAATCGTTTAGTTAATTTTCTCGAGGATAGCTTTCTTAGTCAAAAGGTTGGGGAACCTACTAGGTTGGACAGTATTTTAGATTTAGTAATAACTACGGATGATAGGCTAATTATTGATCTTCAAGTAATAGAGCCGTTAAGCAATAGCGATCACAATATGGTAGAGTTTGTCCTCTCAGTAAGTCACTCGAAACCAACTAACTCGACTAAAATTCCTAACTTCCAACACGCAGACTTTTGTAAATTTCGAGATAAATTGTCACACGTCAATTGGGAAAACGTGATGGGGAACTCCAACGCAAACTAATGTGGGAATCGTTCGAAACAGTATTTAGGACTATAAATGAGGAATGTGTACCGTACAAAATTAAGCTTGCGAAAGTAAACAACAAGCCCTTGTGGTTTACTTCTAGAGTTGGAGACATTATAAAGAGTAGAGGTAGGGATTATAGGCAACATAAGTGCGATAAAGACAATTTGTTGTTACGAAACAACTACATATCTCTGAGGCGTGAAGCGAAAAGTGTAATAAAAAAGTCCAAGCGCGAATTTGAAATCTCCATAGCTCGTGACGGTAAAGAAAACCCCAATCGATTCTTTCAATACGTCCATAATAGAAATCCAGTAAAAAGTGTCTTGGGTCCATTGAAAAATGTAAACGGAGATCTAGTTTCTGAAAACAAGGAAATGGCTGCCTTGCTAAACGAATTTTTTACGTCAGTTTTTACTATAGAAGATCTAACGAATATCCCTACGGTCATAGACATAATACCTGTTGATAATGGTAATATTTTGGATAATATTGTCGTTAGTGAGGGGGAGGTAATGCGCTATATTGATAAAATGAAAACGCGTAAATCACAGGGTCCGGATTCCATATATCCCATACAAGTAAAAGAATTAAAAGATAGCATTGTTTTGCCGCTGACAAAGATTTTTAATGCGTCTATTTCTGAGGAGTGCGTACCAGATAATTTCAAGTTAGCAAACGTAACACCTATCTTTAAGAAAGGCGATAAAGGTGCGGCGGGAAATTATAGGCCAATCAGTTTAACGTCTGTTGTAGGTAAGCTACTGGAATCAATAATTAGGGATCGTATAGTCGAACACTTAGAATTCCATAAGCTAGTTAGAAATACTCAGCACGGATTTAGGCGAAACAAATCTTGCTCAACTAATCTTTTAGAATTTTTCCAAAGCGTGGTTGACGTTTACGATAGACATCGGGCGGTTGAAGTAGTGTATTTAGATTTTCAAAAAGCGTTTGACACCGTGCCGCACAAAAGACTCATTGAAAAAACTAAGGGTCATGGAATCAGGGGTGTAGTAATAAATTGGCTAGAAGAGTTGTTGCGAGGTAGGAAACAGAGGGTGGTCGTTGATGGAGCTGAGTCGTGTTGGGCTAATGTAGCGAGTGGCGTTCCTCAGGGTTCTGTATTGGGCCCCTTACTTTTTCTTATATATATTAACGATTTAGATGTCGGCCAAGTCAGTACAGTTTCAAAGTTTGCGGATGACACGAAGCTGCGTGGTAGGGCGATTAATGACGAAGATAGAGGTAAAATTCAGGAAGATCTGAATAAAATCGTTGATTGGTCAGTCACATGGCAAATGAGATTTAACGTGGATAAGTGCAAAATTTTGCATATAGGTTCGCGTAATGGTAATTTTGCGTATAGTATGTCAGGGAAAGATTTAACAAGCGTAGAGCAGGAAAAAGATTTAGGAGTTATAGTCACTAGTGATTTAAAAGTAGCGAAACAAAGTACAGCAGCGGTCAATAAGGCGAACAAAGTGTTAGGTTTTATAGCTCGAAATTTTGAGTACAAATCGCGCGATATTATAGTTCCTCTTTATAAATCATTAGTTAGACGCCATTTGGAGTACGCGGTCCAATTTTGGAATCCGCATATGCGTAAA
>JAJOZX010000776.1:97500-112500 GCA_023014485.1 Bathynomus jamesi
ATTTCTTCAGCCAATTCAGAGCCTGCTTTAGTAACAGCTTGGCATATTTCTGATGATGTCATGGTAGCTGCCACTTGAATTTCCTCATCAATGGCCAACCAGCTTTTAAAATCTTCTTCTGACATACCATCTGGTTTTTTTTCCATGATTTCCTCTTCAATAGCATCGGGTTCTTCATTTGGAGATGTTTCCGTGCCCTTCTTAAAGAAGCCACCATTTGTGAAACAGTTTTCAATGGTTCTCTGTCACTTGTTTCCATGACATTGTTATAAGATGTAGGGCATCAAGGACGGAAATTCTTTTAGCAGTATCATTTGCATCAGTTTTTTCTTGAGTCTCATCTAATTCTCCTAAAATTCTGCTACGCATTTCTCTTCTGTAGTAAGCCTTTAGAGTCCGTATGATTCCTTGGTCACAATTTTAATGTTTTTTAATGAAAGACCGATGAAAAGTGGTGAAATCTACCGAGTCATTTTATGAGTCATTTTAAGATTCTGATAACTATAACCGAAACTCTGATTACTATAAGCGGAGGTTTTATAATGTAATTTAATTAACCTCGATGCTTTGGGACTGTTAATTCTGATAACATTAGGCGATTGATAACAATATCGATGATTACAATAAACGGATTCTACTGTTTTAACAGGTATACTTCCTCGAATTATCCATCGTAACGATTTCTACAGCAAGGCGACCTATATTAACAATAACCTAAAGTCTCTTTGCCAACAGGAAGGAGTGCATTTTGAGAATTTTTGGAACAGTTTCTGCGGCAGGAGGGACTTGTTCCTCGGAGATGGACTTCATCTTAATGACGTAGGAGCTGCGCGTTTAGGAAGACTATTTCATAATACTGTCTCTTCTTTTCAGGCTGCCGTAACTCGAACGGTCCCAGCGTAAATTCCATAAATTTCCACTGCGCTCGCGAAGTTGTCGCAATTACAAACAATTTGAAGGTTCTATCCTTAAATGCTCGTAGCCTACGAAATAAAATAAATGAATTTTTTTCTTTAATCGCTTGTAAAGACTATGATATAATTGCGATAAATGAATCGTGGCTTAGCACAGAAACTCGTGACTTTGTAGGGGAGAATCAAATTAAAGGTTATGGACTTTTTGTTAAAAACAGAATAGGTAGGCGAGGAGGCGGTGTTATGTTGTATATCAAAGATAATATAGCGAACGTTATAGAAGTAAAGCACACAATTCCAGAACCGATAGATTCGACTATAGCAGAACTTAAATTGAACGATTTCAAACTTGTTGTTGCGGTTATATATAGGCCCCCTAATCAAACAGCTGATACGGACGAAGCGTTATATCGTGAACTAAAGAGAATAATCGGTAGTGAGTAGGCTTTAATTATGGGTGACTTTAATTGCGCCAACGTGAATTACGATGCAATGCAGGGAGACGCGGAAGGTAATCGTTTAGTTAATTTTCTCGAGGATAGCTTTCTTAGTCAAAAGGTTGGGGAACCTACGAGGTTGGACAGTATTTTAGATTTAGTAATAACTACGGATGATAGGCTAATTATTGATCTTCAAGTAATAGAGCCGTTAAGCAATAGCGATCACAATATGGTAGAGTTTGTCCTCTCAGTAAGTCACTCGAAACCAACTAACTCGACTAAAATTCCTAACTTCAACCGCAGACTTTGTAAATTTCGAGATAAATTGTCACACGTCAATTGGGAAAACGTGATGGGGAACTCCAACGCAACTAATGTGGAATCGTTCGAAACAGTATTTAGGACTATAAATGAGGAATGTGTACCGTACAAAATTAAGCGTGCGAAAGTAAACAACAAGCCCTTATGGTTTACTTCTAGAGTTGGAGACATTATAAAGAGTAGAGGTAGGGATTATAGGCAACATAAGTGCGATAAAGACAATTTGTTGTTACGAAACAACTACATATCTCTGAGGCGTGAAGCGAAAAGTGTAATAAAAAAGTCCAAGCGCGAATTTGAAATCTCCATAGCTCGTGACGGTAAAGAAAACCCCAATCGATTCTTTCAATACGTCCATAATAGAAATCCAGTAAAAAGTGTCTTGGGTCCATTGAAAAATTTAAACGGAGATCTAGTTTCTGAAAACAAGGAAATGGGTGCCTTGCTAAACGAATTTTTTACGTTAGTTTTTACTATAGAAGATCTAACGAATATCCCTACGGTCATAGACGTAATACCTTTTGATAATGGTAATATTTTGGATAATATTGTCGTTAGTGAAGGGGAGGTAATGCGCTATATTGATAAAATGAAAACGCGCAAATCACCGTGGCCGGATTCCATATATCCCATACAAGTAAAAGAATTAAAAGATAGCATTGTTTTTCCGCTGACATAGATTTTTAATGCGTCTATTTCTGAGGGGTGCGTACCAGATAATTTCAAGTTAGCAAACGTAACACCTATCTTTAAGAAAGGCGATAAAGGTGCGGCGGGAAATTATAGGCCAATCAGTTTAACGTCTGTTGTAGGTAAGCTACTGGAATCAATAATTAGGGATCGTATAGTCGAATACTTAGAATTCCATAAGCTAGTTAGAAATACTCAGCACGGATTTAGGCGAAACAAATCTTGCTTAACTAATCTTTTAGAATTTTTCCAAAGCGTGGTTGACGTTTACGATAGACATCGGGCGGTTGATGTAGTGTATTTAGATTTTCAAAAAGCGTTTGAAACCGTGCCGCACAAAAGACTCATTGAAAAAACTAAGGGTCATGGAATCAGGGGTGTAGTAATAAATTGGTGGTCGTTGATGGAGCGGAGTCGTGTTGGGCTAATGTAGCGAGTGGCGTTCCTCAGGGTTCTGTATTGGGCCCCTTACTTTTTCTTATATATATTAACGATTTAGATGTCGGCCAAGTCAGTACAGTTTCAAAGTTTGCGGATGACACGAAGCTGCGTGGTAGGGCGATTAATGACGAAGATAGAGGTAAAATTCAGTAAGATCTGAATAAATCGTTGATTGGTCAGTCACATGGCAAATGAGATTTAACGTGGATAAGTGCAAAATTTTGCATATAGGTTCGCGTAACGTATTTTGCGTATAGTATGTCAGGGAAGATTTAACAAGCGTAGAGCAGGAAAAAGATTTAGGAGTTATAGTCACTAGTGACTTAAAAGTAGCGAAACAAAGTACAGCAGCGGTCAATAAGGCGAACAAAGTGTTAGGTTTTATAGCTCGAAATTTTGAGTACAAATCGCGCGATATTATAGTTCCTCTTTATAAATCATTACTTAGACGCCATTTGGAGTACGCGGTCCAATTGTGGAATCCGCATATGCTTAAAGATATAGACAAAATCGAAAGAGTTCAAAGACGAGCAACTAAGATGATTCCGTCGCATAGGTCAAAGTCGTACGAGAATAGGCTTAAGGAGTTAAAATTGACAACACTCGAGAATAGGAGGTTAAGGGGTGATCTACTCCAGGTTTTCAAAATTATGAATGGGTTTGATAACGTAGTTAGAGATAGCTTTTTCGAAATATCTCAATATATAGGACTAGAAATAACGGGTGTAAATTGACAAGTAGAAGGTTCGAGACAGCAGTTGCCAAAAACTATTTTACGCATAGAATAGTAAATAGCTGGAATAGTTTGCCGGTAGAAGTAATTAGTAGCACGTCTATAAACATGTTTAAGAATCGATTAGACGCATATATTGATAGATTGGTATAGTTTAAAATAGTAAAATTAAGGCTTTGTGGGGATAGATCCCACAGCTCAACACAAGTGTTGTGGGATATAGGGAGGCAGCGTCTTGGGTTAGGGGATACTCTCTGTCCTTCATACCCCATTTAAAGAGATTCCTCTGCTGAGCGGTGCCCCCCATAGTACTGTGAGGTATTGAGAAACTCATGATCTTCACTTCCGCACAAACACCTTTAAATGGGAGACCCAAGATGGGTGCACACACATTTCTACATTACTGTACAGTCTTTGCAGCCACACCTCCTTTTTCTCCTAAGTGTATACTATATTGTAATGTATATGGTTGTAAATTTGACTTGGTCCACATCGATATGGACGTGACTTATTTTTCGTGACAAGGTACTAGTATTGATGGATATCGTAATGAAATTGACTGGATTCTTTGGATCTGATATATTTCTGTCGGTTATAAATAGATATAGAGTGTAACATATTTGTGTATAGTAGTCTATTTGGACTTGATCCTCTGGATCCAGAGATTCTATCTTTAGTTTTAAATCGATAATTAATTAGTTTTTGCTAAATTGGTCGTTGCCAATGTACAAATTGTACAGGAAGTTGTTACATAAATTTTTTATGTTCTTGTGGTTCGGAAACCACGTAAACTGTATGTCCCCTCCGCCACCACGGAGGACATACACAATTACGAGCATAGTTTAGGTAGACCAGCCATGAGTGGATCCTAGGGTCTTTGTTGGTCTGAAACATTATAACATTATAACATATATATATATATATATATATACATATACAGGGTGGGCCAAAAGTCTGGATCCATAGGAAAATATTTATTTTAATACATAAATTACAACAAATGGTAAATACTTAAAATGAATATCACTTAACTCGTAAATGCGTATCCGTGATACTGTACAGTAGTTCGTACTCCAGTATAAATACTCAAATACTTTTTTTATACAGCCCAGAAATGGCTTCGAATCTAACAACAGAAGACCGGGTAGAACTTGTGCTCATGTACGCGAGACAGGGCGCTACACACAGAGAAGTTGCTACCAAATTCAATAGAAATCATCCTGATAAGCATCCAGTAACACATGCGACTGTTGGCAAGTGTTTAAACGTTTCAAAGAACAGGAAGTGTACATGATCGACGGCGTTCTGGTCGTCCAAAAACTGCACTGATGAAAATACCTCTGCAATGGTATGTGAAAATTTAACGAATAGTCCAGTACTCAACAAGAAGATTATCAAATGAACACGCATCTCGAGAACTTCAATTCGAGGAATTATTAAAAATCATAAATTCCATCCCTACAAAGTGCACCCCTACAAAGCCGACAATTTGAGCATTTGTTATAATTTGTTGTTTATATTGGAGTACGAATTACCGTATAGTATCACGGATACGCATTTATGAGTTAAAGTTGATATTCATTTTAAGTATTTACCATTTGTTGTAATTTATGTATTAAAATAAAATTTTCCTATGGATCCAGACTTTTGGCCCACCCTGTATATATATATACACACACACACACATATATTTATATATATATATATATATATACAAACACAGGTATATAATATATACATATATACATATATATATATATATATATACATATATATATATATATATATATATATATATATATATATATATACACACACAGACACACACTATATATATACACACACACACATATATATATATATACATATACACTATATATATATATATACACACACATATTTTTATACACAGTAGAATTCGCTTATTTTATTCACTTTGGGACGCAGCTATATTGATAATAATAACCGACTGTTAACATAAAGCGGTGTATGTTAAAAGAGAAAAGATAAAATAGTTAAAAGGCAGTAATAAAACAATTTAAAAAATTCATACCTTTAATATTTACTGTCGAAATTCATCTAGTGTTGTTTGCCCGCGGTTTGTTTGCAGTAAGTCATTAATAAAGCGCTCATAATCATAATGTTTTTGAAATTCAGCAGATCGGTGTTGCACGCCGCGACGAAGTATTTGCAGAGCTTCTCGCATCTGAGCGTTTGTTGGAGGGTCGTCTGGACTATCTTCTTGTTTAGTGTCTTCATTCTCTTCCATTTCTTCAGCCAATTCAGAGCCTGCTTTAGTAACAGCTTGGCATATTTCTGATGATGTCATGGTAGCTGCCACTTGAATTTCCTCATCAATGGCCTACCAGCTTTTAAAATCTTCTTCTGACATACCATCTGTGGTTTTTTCCATGATTTCCTCTTCAATAGCATCGGGTTCTTCATTTGGAGATGTTTCCGTGCCCTTCTTATAGAAGCCACCATTTGTGAAACAGTTTTCAATGGTTCTCTGTCACTTGTTTCCATGACATTGTTATAAGATGTAGGGCATCAAGGACGGAAATTCTTTTCGCAGTATCATTTGCATCAGTTTTTCTTGAGTCTCATCTAATTCTCCTAAAATTCTGCTACGCATTTCTCTTCTGTAGTAAGCCTTTAGAGTCCGTATGATTCCTTGGTCACAATTTTAATGTTTTTTAATGAAAGACCGATGAAAAGTGGTGAAATCTACCGAGTCATTTTATGAGTCATTTTAAGATTCTGATAACTATAACCAAAACTCTGATTACTATAAGCGGAGGTTTTATAATGTAATTTAATTAACCTCGATGCTTTGGGACTGTTAATTTTGATAACATTAGGCGATTGATAACAATATCGATGATTACAATATACGGATTCTACTGTTTTAACAGGTATACTTCCTCGAATTATCCATCGTAACGATTTCTACAGCAAGGCGACCTATATTAACAATAACCTAAAGTCTCTTTGCCAACAGGAAGGAGTGCATTTTGAGAATTTTTGGAACAGTTTCTTCGGCAGGAGGGACTTGTTCCTCGGAGATGGACTTCATCTTAATGACGTAGGAGCTGCGCGTTTAGGAAGACTATTTCATAATACTGTCTCTTCTTTTCAGGCTGCCGTAACTCGAATGGTCCCAGCGTAAATTCCATAAATTTCCACTGCGCTCGCGAAGTTGTCGCAATTACAAACAATTTGAAGGTTCTATCCTTAAATGCTCGTAGCCTACGAAATAAAATAAAATAATTTTTTTCTTTAATTGCTTGTAAAGACTATGATATAATTGCGATAAATGAATCGTGGCTTAGCACTGAAACGTGACTTTGTAGGGGAGTATCAAATTAAAGGTTATAGACTTTTTGTTAAAAACAGAATAGGTAGGCGAGGAGGCGGTGTTATGTTGTATATCAAAGATAATATGCGAACGTTATAGAAGTAAAGCACACAATTCCAGAACCGATAGATTCGACTATAGCAGAACTTAAATTGAACGATTTCAAACTTGTTGTTGCGGTTATATATAGGCCCCCTAATCAAACAGCTGATACGGACGAAGCGTTATATCGTGAACTAAAGAGAATAATCGGTAGTGAGCAGGCTTTATTATGGGTGACTTTAATTGCGCCAACGTGAATTACGATACAATGCAGGGAGACGCGGAAGGTAATCGTTTAGTTAATTTTCTCGAGGATAGCTTTCTTAGACAAAAGGTTGGGGAACCTACGAGGTTGGACAGTATTTTAGATTTAGTAATAACTACGGATGATAGGCTAATTACTGATCTTCAAGTAATAGACCGTTAAGCAATAGCGATCACAATATGGTAGAGTTTGTCCTCTCAGTAAGTCACTCGAAACCAACTAACTCGACTAAAATTCCTAACTTCCAGCACGCAGACTTTTGTAAATTTCGAGATAAATTGTCACACGTCAATTGGGAAAACGTGATGGGGAACTCCAACGCAAAACTAATGTGGGAATCGTTCGAAACAGTATTTAGGACTATAAATGAGGAATGTGTACCGTACAAAATTAAGCGTGCGAAAGTAAACAACAAGCCCTTGTGGTTTACTTCTAGAGTAGGAGACATTATAAAGAGTAGAGATAGGGCTTATAGGCAACATAAGTGCGATAAAGACAATTTGTTGTTACGAAACAACTACATATCTCTGAGGCGTGAAGCGAAAAGTGTAATAAAAAAGTCCAAGCGCGAATTTGAAATCTCCATAGCTCGTGACGGTAAAGAAAACCCCAAGCGATTCTTTCAATACGTCAATAATAGAAATCCAGTAAAAAGTGTCTTGGGTCCATTGAAAAATGTAAACGGAGATCTAGTTTCTGAAAACAAGGAAATGGCTACCTTGCTAAACGAATTTTTTACGTCAGTTTTTACTATAGAAGATGTAACGAATATCCCTACGGTCATAGACATAATACCTTTTGATAATGGTAATATTTTGGATAATATTGTCATTAGTGAAGGGGAGGTAATGCGCTATATTGATAAAATGAAAACGCGTAAATCACCGGGCCGGATTCCATATATCCCATACAACTAAAAGAATTAAAAGATAGCATTGTTTGCCGCTAACAAAGATTTTTAATGCGTCTATTTCTGAGGGGTGCGTAGATAATTTCAAGTTAGCAAACGTAACACCTATCTTTAAGAAAGGCGATAAAGGTGCGGCGGGAAATTATAGGCCAATCAGTTTAACGTCTGTTGTAGGTAAGCTACTGGAATCAATAATTAGGGATCGTATAGTCGAACACTTAGAATTCCATAAGCTAGTTAGAAATACGCAGCACGGATTTAGGCGAAACAAATCTTGCTTAACTAATCTTTTAGAATTTTTCCAAAGCGTGGTTGACGTTTACGATAGACATCGGGCGGTTGATGTAGTGTATTTAGATTTTCAAAAAGCGTTTGACACCGTGCCGCACAAAAGACTCATTGAAAAAACTAAGGTCATGGAATCAGGGGTGTAGTAATAAATTGGCTAGAAGAGTGTTGCGAGGTAGGAAACAGAGGGTGGTCGTTGATGGAGCGGAGTCGTGTTGGGCTAATGTAGCGAGTGGCGTTCCTCAGGGTTCTGTATTGGCCCCTTGCTTTTTCTTATATATATTAACGATTTAGATGTCGGCCTAGTCAGTACAGTTTCAAAGTTTGCGGATGACACGAAGCTGGTGGTAGGGCGATTAATGACGAAGATAGAGGTAAAATTCAGGAAGATCTGAATAAAATCGTTGATTGGTCAGTCACATGGCAAATGAGATTTAACGTGGATAAGTGCAAAATTTTGCATATAGGTTCGCGTAACGGTAATTTTGCGTATAGTATGTCAGGGAAAGATTTAACAAGCGTAGAGCAGGAAAAAGATTTAGGAGTTATAGTCACTAGTGATTTAAAAGTAGCGAAACAAAGTACAGCAGCGGTCAATAAGGCGAACAAAGTGTTAGGTTTTATAGCTCGAAATTTTGAGTACAAATCGCGCGATATTATAGTTCCTCTTTATAAATCATTAGTTAGACCCATTTGGAGTACGCGGTCCAATTTTGGAATCCGCATATGCGCAAAGATATAGACAAAATCGAAAGAGTTCAAAGACGAGCAACTAAGATGATTCCGTCGCTTAGGTCAAAGTCGTACGAGGATAGGCTTAAGGAGTTAAAATTGACAACACTCGAGACTAGGAGGTTAAGGGGTGATCTAATCCAGGTTTTCAAAATTATGAATGGGTTCGATAACGTAGATAGAGATAGCTTTTTCGAAATATCTCAATATAATAGGACTAGAAATAACGGGTGTAAGTTGACAAGTAGAAGGTTCGAGACAGCAGTTGCCAAAAACTTTTACGCATAGAATAGTAAATAGCTGGAATAGTTTGCCGGTAGAAGTAATTAGTAGCACGTCTATAAACATGTTTAAAATCGATTAGACGCATATTGATAGATTGGGTATAGTTTAATAGTAAAATTAAGGCTTTGTGGGGATAGATCCCACAGCTCAACACAAGTGTTGTGGGATATAGGGAGGCAGCGTCTTGGGTTAGGGGATACTCTCTGTCCTTACAACCCCATTTAAAGAGATTCCTCTGCTGAGCGGTGCCCCCCATAGTACTGTGAGGTATTGAAAACTCATGATCTTCACTTGCCCCACAAACACCTTTAAATGGGAGACCCAAGATGGGTGCACACACATTTCTACATTACTGTACAGTCTTTACAGCCACACCTACACTTTTCCTCCTAAGTGTATATATATTGTAATGTATATGGTTGTAAATTTTGACTTGGTCCACAATCGATATGGACCGTGACTTATTTTTCGTGACAAGGTACTAGTATTGATGGATACCGTAATGAAATTGACTGGATTCTTTGGATCTGATATATTTGCATGTCGGTTATAAATAGATATAGAGTGTAACATATTTGTGATAGTAGTCTATTATGACTTGATCCTCTGGATCCAGAGATTCTATCTTTAGTTTTAAATCGATAATTAATTAGTTTTGCTAAATTGGTCGTTGCCAATGTACAAATTGTACAGGAAGTTGTTACATAAATTTTTATGTTCTTGTGGTTCGGAAACCACGTAAAATTGTAGGTCCCCTCCGCCACCACGGAGGACATACACAATTACGAGCACAGTTAGGTAGACCAGCCATGAGTGGATCCTAGGGTCTTTGTTGGTCTGAAACATTATAACATTATAACATATATATATATATATATATATATATATATATATATATATATATATACATACACAGGGTGGGCCAAATGTCTGGATCCATAGGAAAATATTTATTTTAATACATAAATTACAACAAATGGTAAATACTTAAAATGAATATCAACTATAACTCGTAAATGCGTATCCGTGATACTGTACAGTAGTTCGTACTCCAGTATAAATACTCAAATACTTTTTTTATTTCAGCCCAGAAATGGCTTCGAATCTAACAACAGAAGACCGGGTAGAACTTGTGCTCATGTACGCGAGACAGGGCGCTACACACAGAGAAGTTGCTACCGAATTCAATAGAAATCATCCTGATAAGCATCCAGTAACACATGCGACTGTTGGCAAGTTGTTTAAACGTTTCAAAGAAACAGGAAGTGTACATGATCGACGGCGTTCTGGTCTTCCAAAAACTGCAACTGATGAAAATACCTCTGCAATGGTATGTGAAAATTTAACGAATAGTCCAGTAAAGTCAACAAGAAGATTATCAAATGAAACACGCATCTCGAGAACTTCAATTCGAGGAATTATTAAAAATCATAAATTCCATCCCTACAAAGTGCACCCTACAAAGCCCGCCAATTTGAGCATTTATTATAATTTGTTGTTTATACTGGAGTACGAATTACTGTATAGCAGTGGCGACTCGTGGTATAAATGTATGGGGGTGCGATTTCATAAAATTTATAATTTTTAGAATTCTAGTACTTAAACAATCACATGGTGCTTCCGTACGGTACTTATATGTCAAAAGAAGCCATAAATTTGTATTAAAAAAATATTTTAATAAAATATAAAAATAATTGTTGAATAAATTTGACTAAATAAATTTGACTACAGTATAATAAATTTGACTATAATAATGTACCACTGTACGACAACACGGACTCACAATAGGCTAGTGCGAATCCAACTGCCGCTCACAAGAGTACTGTACTTGTATTAACATATGCGGCTATGCCAGACGTACAATTCTAGTTAATTACAAATAAGTAATAATTTTAATAAAATACATATAAATGGCTTATATCATTATTACTGAAGTAACTATTAGTAAAAATAAAGTTATTATAAAAAAAATTCGCGATTGTACTTATATTTTCATTACAACAGTAAAATATAATTTATATTTACTTGAGCGAAAAATCTATCGCTCCATTTGGCTGCAATATTATTTTGTATTCAAACAGCGGTACGCTGTTTGAAGCTATGCTATAAGTTTAGAATATTATGTACTATATGAAGGCTTACTCAAAATGCCTCATGAATCATGATATGCCACATGAATTTTTAAAATATATTTCAAGAATATTTATTTTAATATCTTAAAATTAATATATTTTTTATCTGTTAAATTAATATTTATCGTTTCAAGCAAGAGAGAGCGACCGCTCCATCGCTCCTATACGCCAGTCGCCACTGCTGTATAGTATCACGGATACGCATTTACGAGTTAAAGTTGATATTCATTTTAAGTATTTACCATTTGTTGTAATTTATGTATTAAAATAAATATTTTCCTATGGATCCAGACTTTTGGCCCACCCTGTATATATATATATATATATATATATATATATATACACATATATATATATATATATAATATAATATATATATATATACACACACACATAGGTATATATATATATATACATATATATATATATATATATATATATATATATATATATATATATATATATATATATATATATATATACACACAGACACACATATATATATACACACACACACATATATATATATACATATACACATATATATATACATATACACACATACAGTATATATATACACAGTAGAATCCGCTTATTATATTCACTTTGGGACGCAGCTATATTGATAATAATAACCGACTGTTAACATAAAGCGGTGTATGTTAAAAGAGAAAAGTTAAAATAGTTAAAGGCAGTAATAAAACAATTTAAAAAATTCATACCTTTAATATTTACTGTCGAAATTCATCTAGTGTTGTTTGCCCGCGGTTTGTTTGCAGTAAGTCATTAATAAAGCGCTCATAATCATAATGCTTTTGAAATTCAGCAGATCGGTGTTGCACGCCGCGACGAAGTATTTGCAGAGCTTCTCGCATCTGAGCGTTTGTTGGAGGGTCGTCTGGACTATCTTCTTGTTTAGTGTCTTCATTCTCTTCCCTTTCTTCAGCCAATTCAGAGCCTGCTTTAGTAACAGCTTGGCATATTTCTGATGATGTCATGGTAGCTGCCACTTGAATTTCCTCATCAATGCCCAACCAGCTTTTAAAATCTTCTTCTGACATACCATCTGGGGTTTTTTCCATGATTTCCTCTTCAATAGCATCGGGTTCTTCATTTGGAGATGTTTCCGTGCCCTTCTTAAAGAAGCCACCATTTGTGAAACAGTTTTCAATGGTTCTCTGTCACTTGTTTCCATGACATTGTTATAAGATGTAGGGCATCAAGGACGGAAATTCTTTTAGCAGTATCATTTGCATCAGTTTTTTCTTGAGTCTCATCTAATTCTCCTAAAATTCTGCTACGCATTTCTCTTCTGTAGTAAGCCTTTAGAGTCCGTATGATTCCTTGGTCACAATTTTAATGTTTTTTAATGAAAGACCGATGAAAAGCGGTGAAATCTACCGAGTCATTTTATGAGTCATATTAAGATTCTGATAACTATAACCGAAACTCTGATTACTATAAGCGGAGGTTTTATAATGTAATTTAATTAACCTCGATGCATTGTGACTGTTAATTCTGATAACATTAGGCGATTGATAACAATATCGATGATTACAATAAACGGATTTTACTGTTTTAACAGGTATACTTCCTCGAATTATCCATCGTAACGATTTCTACAGCAAGGCGACCTATATTAACAATAACCTAAAGTCTCTTTGCCAAAAGGAAGGAGTGCATTTTGAGAATTTTTGGAACAGTTTCTTCGGCAGGAGGGACTTGTTCCTCGGAGATGGACTTCATCTTAATGACGTAGGAGCTGCGCGTTTAGGAAGACTATTTCATAATACTGTCTCTTCTTTTCAGGCTGCCGTAACTCGAATGGTCCCAGCGTAAATTCCATAAATTTCCACTGCGCTCGCGAAGTTGTCGCAATTACAAACAATTTGAAGGTTCTATCCTTAAATGCTCGTAGCCTACGAAATAAAATAAAATAATTTTTTTCTTTAATTGCTTGTAAAGACTATGATATAATTGCGATAAATGAATCGTGGCTTAGCACAGAAACTCGTGACATTGTAGGGGAGTATCAAATTAAAGGTTATAGACTTTTTGTTAAAAACAGAATAGGTAGGCGAGGAGGCGGTGTCATGTTGTATATCAAAGATAATATAGCGAACGTTATAGAAGTAAAGCACACAATTCCAGAACCGATAGATTCGACTATAGCAGAACTTAAATTGAACGATTTCAAACTTGTTGTTGCGGTTATATATAGGCCCCCTAATCAAACAGCTGATACGGACGAAGCGTTATATCGTGAACTAAAGCGAATAATCGGTAGTGAGCAGGCTTTAGTTATGGGTGACTTTAATTGCGCTAACGTAAATTACGATACAATGCAGGGAGACGCGGAAGGTAATCGTTTAGTTAATTTTCTCGAGGATAGCTTTCTTATTCAAAAGGTTGGGGAACCTACGAGGTTGGACAGTATTTTAGATTTAGTAATAACTACGGATGATAGGCTGATTACTGATCTTCAAATAATAGAACCGTTGGGCAATAGCGATCACAATATGGTAGAGTTTGTCCACTCAGTAAGTCACTCGAAACCAGCTAACTCGACGAAAATTCCTAACTTCCAGCACGCAGACTTTAGTAAATTTCGAGATAAATTGTCACACGTCAATTGGGAAAACGTGATGGGGAATTCCAACTCAAAACTAATGTGGGAATCGTTCGAAACAGTATTTAGGACTATAAATGAGGAATGTGTACCGTACAAAATTAAGCGTGCGAAAGTAAACAAGCCCTTGTGGTTTACTTCTAGAGTAGGAGACATTATAAAGAGTAGAGATAGGGCTTATAGGCTACAAAAGTGCGATAAAGACAATTTGTGGTTACGAAACAACTACATATCTCTAAGGCGTGAAGCGAAAAGTGTAATAAAAAAGTCCAAGCGCGAATTTGAAATCTCCATAGCTCGTGACGGTAAAGAAAACCCCAAGCGATTCTTTCAATACGTCAATAATAGAAATCCAGTAAAAAGCGTCTTGGGGCCTTTGAAAAATCTAAACTGAGATCTAGTTTCTGAAAACAAGGAAATGGCTACCTTGCTAAACGAATCTTTTACGTCAGTTTTTACTATAGAAGATGTAACAAATATCCCTACGGTCACGGACATAATACCGTTTGATAATGGTAATATTTTGGATAATATAGTGGTTAGTGAAGTGGAGGTAACACGCTATATTGATAAAATGAAAACGCGTAAATCACCGGGGCCGGATTCCATATATCCCATACAACTAAAAGAATTAAAAGATAGCATTGTTGTGCCGCTAACAAAGATTTTTAATGCGTCTATTTCTGAAGGGTGCGTACCAGATAATTTCAAGTTAGCAAACGTAACACCTATCTTTAAGAAAGGCGATAAAGGTGCGGCGGGAAATTATAGACCAATCAGTTTAACGTCTGTTGTAGGTAAGCTACTGGAATCAATAATT
>JAJOZX010000776.1:127500-130000 GCA_023014485.1 Bathynomus jamesi
CGTACCAGTTGTTAACTTTTTTTATTTAATCATTCCAGTTGTTAGCTATTTTTATTGATCGTACTGGATGTCGTATATCTAATGACACTGGAAATACTGTCTCTTCAACCTTGGAATATATCCTACTATCCAGTGCATATGACGTCAAAATATCCCTGAAATTGGTCAGATTTCAAAAGATTTCCCGGGGGGCTTACAGTGCCCCCGGAACCCCAGCTGTATGGGCTCACCGCGCTCGCCATTGTCCACCCCGCATCTGAGTAACACTTTCAAAATGCGTTCCCTCAATTCGTTATTTAGCACTACACCACTGTATATATATATACACACACATATATGTATATACACACATATATGATATATACATATAATATATATATATATATATATACAGGGTGGGCCGTAAGTTTCCATACATAGGAAAAATAAACATTTTTTTTATGGACAACCATTTTTATTTATATAATATGCTCTACATGGTTGCCATTGTTTTGAAAACACATTTCAATACGTGTTCCCCACTGTTGATGTACACGCATTAGCACAGTTGACGTTATGCTTGTAATGGCGTTGGTGATACGTTCCTTTAGATGATTTATGTCTCGTATCTTTTCCTGATACACCATGGCCTTCAAGTGCCCCAAAGATAGAAATCAAGGGGGGTGAGATCTGGGGATCTGGGAGGCCACTCCACAGGACCACGCCGACCAATCCAAGCATCCGGAAACTGCTGATCCAAATACCGACGCACGTGAAGACCATAATGAGGTGGAGCTCCATCTTGCTGGAAGTAAACTGGGAAGTTACCTTCCTCGTTAGCAGGGATGGAAAATCTCTTCTTGCAACATGTTAAGATACCTTTCGGCATTAAGATTTCCACTGACAAAAATTGGTCCAATAATTCTGTCACCCATATCCCGGCCCACCCCATCACTTTACCGGCACCTTGCATCTTCGTCGGACTCAGCCAGTTAGGGTTAGCATACTCCAATAACGTATGTTTTGCCGATTAACCTCTCATTAACGTAAAAATTTGCTTCATCAGTAAACAAGATCTTACGTCAAACGCATATTCTTAGGGTATCTGAAACATAAAAACAAACGTTTAATTTTTCCTATGTATGGAAACTTACGGCCCACCCTGTATGTATATATATATATATATATATATATATATATATATATACATAGAAATATATATATATATATATATATATATATATATATATATATATATATATATATGTATATATATATATATATATATATACATATATATATATATATATATATATATATATATATATATATATATATATGTGTATATATATATATATATATATATATAATATATATATATATATATATATATATATACACACACACATATATATATACATATATATATATATACATATATATATATATATATATATACATATATATTATATATGTTAACCCCTCCGTCTATGGCCCTGGGGTGGTTCGGAGTCGAAGGGGGTTCTGGTTAGGAGGCAGCAACGGATATTTCTTCTCGCGATACTTTTCGTCTATAATATTCTAATTCTTTTCGGTCGCCAGACTGTTTGACCCAATATCTTCTATGGTGCTTGGGTTGTCTCTTTCTCTCGCTTTATGGGTTCGACAGTTGTTAATTCTTCTCTTTCTATAATACTCTGATACTTTCTCTGATACTAAATATAAATATTCTCGACTTTTCTTTTATAACTTATCGACTTTACTGACTAAGTTCTTCTGAAGCGAGCCCAACTCGTGGGGGAAAATAAAAAGTCTCTCTTACTGTAATTTACTTCTTAAAAATTTACAGGTAGTGGTCTGAATTTTACAGGGTAGAGGTTTGACCTCTTTCGACCATGGCTCAGGCCGGAATCTAAAAAGTTAAGGAGGCAAGGGGCCTCTGCCCCCTCCCCGCAGCGAGGCTGCTAACAAGGGAGTCTCGTAGCAGTGACCAAAGAAGAGTCCCGTAATGAAGTGAAGTTCATTTTACAAATACACATGTATAATATAAGCTTAAATGTTGGGGGAAGGCAGTTGAAGGTTAAGTTCCCCCCTTTTAAACACATCATCAGATGTTTGAAAAATTCCAAATAAAAATTTTAAAAAATTAAAAAACTAATCGTATTTTTTTGCCGAGTCTTCATTTCTGAAGGCGATATCATTTCGTAGTAGTACATAAGTACAATTTAAGTACACCACAGCACATTTTCGTTTTGGTCTATTACAATTATGATTGCGATTATGGATTACTTCACATTCGCATTGATTGTCCATTACAGTTCTATTAAAGTACATTCTTACATTATATATTAAGTCATTACATTCAATTACAGTTTCATTGAAGTACATTACAAGTTATTATTAATTACAGTTTCATTAAAGTACATTACGTTATATTAAATTAAAGTATTACAGTTAATTACAATTAAACAGTTACTCTAACTTTGTTTTGTTTTTACAGTGTTTCATATTAATAGACAAT
>JAJOZX010000776.1:135000-137500 GCA_023014485.1 Bathynomus jamesi
CCGAGGACACAACGTATGTTATTCATTTCGGTACTAATAACGTTTTAAATTCTAGATCGGAAGAACTGCTGGCTAGCTACAGGGACTTAATAGAGCGACTAAAGGAGAAAACTAATAAGATTGTCTTAACAGGTATACTTCCTCGAATTATCAACGTAACGATTTCTACAGCAAGGCGACCTATATTAACAATAACCTAAAGTCTCTTTCCCAACAGGAAGGAGTGCATTATGCACGTAGGAGCTGCGCGTTTCGTAAGACTATTTCATAATACTGTCTCTTCTTTTCAGGCTGCCGTAACTCGAACGGTCCGAGCGTAAATTCTACAAATTTCCCATGCGCTCGCGAAGGTGTCGTAATTACAAACAATTCGAAGATTCTATCCTTAAATGCTCGTAGCCTACGGAATAACATGAATGAATTTTTTTCTTTAATTGCTTGTAAAGACTATGATTTAATTGCGATAAACGAATCGTGGCTTAGAACTGAAACACGTGACTTTGTAGGGGAGTATCAAATTAAAGGTTATAGACTTTTTGTTAAAAACAGAATAGGTAGGCGAGGAGGCGGTGTTATGTTGTATATCAAAGATAATATAGCGAACGTTATAGAAGTAAAGCACACAATTCCAGAACCGATAGATTCGACTATAGCAGAACTTAAATTGAACGATTTCAAACTTGTTGTTGCGGTTATATATAGGCCCCCTAATCAAACAGCTGATACGGACGAAGCGTTATCGTGAACTAAAGCGAATAATCGGTAGTGAGCAGGCTTTAGTTATGGGTGACTTTAATTGCGCTAACGTAAATTACGATACAATGCAGGGAGACGCGGAAGGTAATCGTTTAGTTAATTTTCTCGAGGATAGCTTTCTTATTCAAAAGGTTGGGGAACCTACGAGGTTGGACAGTATTTTAGATTTAGTAATAACTACGGATGATAGGCTAATTACTGATCTTCAATAATAGAACCGTTGGGCAATAGCGATCACAATATGGTAGAGTTTGTCCTCTCAGTAAGTCACTCGAAACCAGCTAACTCGACGAAAATTCCTAACTTCCAGCACGCAGACTTTAGTAAATTTCGAAATAAATTGTCACACGTCAATTGGGAAAACGTGATGGGGAACTCCAACGCAAAACTAATGTGGGAATCGTTCGAAACAGTATTTAGGACTATAAATGAGGAATGTGTACCGTACAAAATTAAGCGTGCGAAAGTAAACAACAAGCCCTTGTGGTTTACTTCTAGAGTAGGAGACATTATAAAGAGTAGAGATAGGGCTTATAGGCTACATAAGTGCGATAAAGACAATTTGTGGTTACGAAACAACTACATATCTCTGAGGCGTGAAGCGAAAAGTGTAATAAAAAAGTCCAAGCGCGAATTTGAAATCTCGTGACGTAAAGAAAACCCCAAGCGATTCTTTCAATACGTCAATAATAAAAATCCAGTAAAAAGTGTCTTGGGTCCAAGGAAAAATGTAAACGGAGATCTAGTTTCTGAAAACAAGGAAATGGCTACCTTGCTAAACGAATTTTTTACGTCAGTTTTTACTATAGAAGATGTAACGAATATCCCTACGGTCACGACATAATACCTTTTAATGGTAATATTTTGGATAATATAGTGGTTAGTGAAGGGGAGGTAACGCGCTATATTGATAAAATGAAAACGCGTAAATCACCGGGGCCGGATTCCATATATCCCATACAACTAAAAGAATTAAAAGATAGCATTGTTGTGCCGCTAACAAAGATTTTTAATGCGTCTATTTCTGAGGGGTGCGTACCAGATAATTTCAAGTTAGCAAACGTAACACCTATCTTTAAGAAAGGCGATAAAGGTGCGGCGGGAAATTATAGGCCAATCAGTTTAACGTCTGTTGTAGGTAAGCTACTGGAATCAATAATTAGGGATCGTATAGTCGAACACTTAGAATTCCATAAGCTAGTTAGAAATACGCAGCACGGATTTAGGCGAAACAAATCTTGCTTAACTAATCTTTTAGAATTTTTCCAAAGCGTGGTTGACGTTTACGATAGACATCGGGCGGTTGATGTAGTGTATTTAGATTTTCAAAAAGCGTTTGACACCGTGCCGCACAAAAGACTCATTGAAAAAACTAAGGCTCATGGAATCAGGGGTGTAGTAATAAATTGGCTAGAAGAGTGGTTGCGAGGCAGGAAACAGAGGGTGGTCGTTGATGGAGCGGAGTCGTGTTGGGCTAATGTAGCGAGTGGCGTTCCTCAGGGTTCTGTATTGGGCCCCTTGCTTTTTCTTATATATATTAACGATTTAGATGTCGGCCTAGTCAGTACAGTTTCAAAGTTTGCGGATGACACGAAGCTGGGTGGTAGGGCGATTAATGACGAAGATAGAGGTAAAATTCAGGAAGATCTGAATAAAATCGTTGATTGGTCAGTCACATGGCAAATGAGATTTAACGTTGATAAGTGCAAAATTTTGCATATAGGTTCGCGTAACGGTAATTTTG
>JAJOZX010000776.1:147500-327500 GCA_023014485.1 Bathynomus jamesi
TTAAAATGGATACTTTTTCTAAAATGGATACAAGAACTATATAAATGAATACAAGAATTACACGAAGAATAAGATAGTATAGGAATATGGGAATTATTTATGGTTCATTTTCAGAGGGTTCTCCCCTCTAGAATGATATTAATATAATAATGTAACATCTTAACTAATGCTAACTAGTTGATAACTATGGGTTTTATAATACAGATTTATATACACAACATAAGTCGGGTGGTTAAGTCTAGTTCACGTGGTCTTGGTACGCACTCTTGGTCGTGCATAAATAGTTTCATGTCGTTCGGTGTCTCTTGTTTTTCTTTGTTCCCAGAACGATCTTTTCACCACAAATATACCGAGGATAATAGCACATACATTAATGAGATGTTGAGAAAATTGTAACATGTAATATTTGTAAGAGGTTGTTTTGGTTATCATCCAAAATTTTAAACCGACTCAATTGATCATTCCATTCAGGGGCATGTAGCTCGGGTAGGATGGTTACAGGTTTTATGGAGAGATTTAAGATCTCTATGACGGGTTTAAATTTAATTTGCGACGGGAATGGGTATGAGTTATTAAAGGTAACCTTGTACGGGCTGTATATCTGGAGGGTTTTTGAACGCAAGGAGCAACCAATTGGTAGCCGAATAACCATAGTGATTGTGATGAGGGAATAATTTGACGGACACTCGAGAGTAGCGGCATTCCTGTTCGCGAGAGAAACCCAGATGTCTGGTCTAATTCGTAGTTGGACGGTTTTAAGGGAATGAAATTTTTTAAATGAACATAACGGGGCATGCCGGTCACGAATTAAGTCGATAAAGCAAGACCTAATAGTTGGAAGAATGACTGGTTTGAGTGGAGGGCAAACGAGTTGTTTATTTGGTTGCGGGAATCGGCAATGCCGGACGTCGCTATCTGACATCATAGTATAGGCTGACAGATCTTTGGTGAGGAAAAGGTAAGGTGGTACGGTGGGTAAATACAATCGATAGACATTAGAGTTGTTTTGGTAGGGTGTTGGGAAAGGGTGAAATTTATATACGTCGTAAGTGAGGACATCGAAAAATGGTATAATTATGAGGTATGTGTAGGGGCGTGGTCCATGTACAGTCCAAGTGTATTCTAGAAAATGGGGGTAATTAGTGTGGTTGTGTGGGAATATGGTTGATAATTTTAATTGTGTCTGGGCGGTGTGAATCAAGGACTGAAGTGTTTCTCATGGTATTAGGGTGAAAAGAGTGATTTTTTCCATGGGCTAGCTGGGTTGCACGCAAAACCTTGGAATGAATCGTAGTTATTCGTTGTAAGTATTTATCGATTAGGGTTACTTGTAGGTTAATTATCTCTATTAATTCTAGATATCTTTTGTGTTCTTTGTATTGAGCTAACATGGATTCAAGGTATGGAATCTGTCCGAAAGGGAGTGGAGGAAGCGATTGTTTTCGTGTAGTGACCTAATAGTTTGTTCTAACATGTTTCCATTATACTGTCGATTTCGCGCGAAGAGGTTCAATTTGAATTCGATTCTTTTAATATCTTCTTCGATTGCTAATCCGAGTAAACCTTTGAACAGTTTCCCTCCTATATCTATCAGTCCCCTTTTACTTCTTTGGTTAAAGTTTTCCGAGTTTTTAGTTTGTTTGTATCCATGGTAAGGCTAATATTTCTGATAGGGCGCGTGCTGTAGTTTGAATATTTTCGAGGGTATTTTCTAACAGAACGCGACTAATCTGATCTTTTCCTTGGAAAGAATTCTGGGCTTTACTTTCAAACGTTTTTAATTGGGTTTGTATCTGAAGGAGATTGATTTTAATTCTAGCAGGGGGTTGCAAATTTATATAAAGGTCTGCGTGCCCTTTCAAAAATTTACCTTCGGCAAGTTTTTCTATAACTCCGGTAGAAATTTTAATGCTAGGGCTACAAGAGTAAATAATTTGGAAAATTATAAGGGGGACAATTTTATTCATTTCTACGCCTTAGGTTATACGGAGCTGGGGGTGGCTGTGTGGATACTTGTATGTGTGGGCGAAGGGGTCTGCCTCGTTTTGGTTGCAATGGGGGTCGACCGTTAAGCTCGGATTCTGAGCGAGTTCGTTTCTTATGTG
Organism: Bathynomus jamesi; assembly: GCA_023014485.1. Classification (NCBI taxonomy): domain Eukaryota; kingdom Metazoa; phylum Arthropoda; class Malacostraca; order Isopoda; family Cirolanidae; genus Bathynomus; species Bathynomus jamesi. Next base: position 149,606 of record JAJOZX010000776.1, read on the forward strand.
AAGGTTCTAGTTCACGTGGTTGATGCATTTGCAGGCGGTATTTAGGGTCCGTGCGTCGATCATCAATCGGTGAGGGTGGTGACAGAAGAGATGGTGGAGTTGGAGGAGATGGTGGAGTTGGAGGAGATGGTGGAGTTGGAGGAGATGGTGCGAGTTGGAGGAGATGGTGGAGTTGGAGGAGATGGAGGAGATGGTGGAGTTGGAGGAGATGGTGGAGTTGGAGGAGATGGTGGTGTTGGAGGAGATGGTGGAGTGTTTCTCCAGGGTCTGGGTCCGATGGGACTCTTGGCTCTGGGGCCTCCTTTTGTTCAGAGATTGGCTCGAGTACTGGTGGTATTACGAGGTACCAATCTTCGTCATGGGTAGCGGTTCCCGCGGTGACCACTACAGTTTTTTGATCCCTGCTCGATTTGTTAATACCTTGACCTTTTGAAGGATAGGCGGCTCGAACGCCTGGCAGCTTCCGAACAACACCTTCCCAAAAAACAGCTATCTTCAAATTGTCAGCGTGAATGATCTTTAGTTTGGAATGATCCCGGAGGTCGATGATTTCATAACGATTTTTTCCGAGGTTTTTCAGAATCCTATATGGGCCATCCCATTTTGGGCATAATTTGCGAAGAGCACCTGGCGGTTTCACGCTCTTCAGATAACATCGCATGCCGACGATTATAGTCCGTTGACGGGGATGACGCCAATGTTGCTCTTGCTCCATCTGTTAGTTTCGTTGGTCGAGGGCATATCGGATTATGTCAAAAATCTTGAAAGATCGTTCAGCTAGTTGCTAATTTGCTTCTGCCATTTCGGAAGATGTTAGAACCGCCGGGTCGGTTTGGTCGGGCAAATCAAAAGGTAGACGCTTGTCGTAGTGATAGAGGACGAAATGAGAGGTGTCCCCGATGGACACATTATAGCCATTGTTGATGGGATGATTCCCTTCCCATGGTACAAACAGCCATGTACGGGAGGATGCATCGACAACGTGGGGCAAGGCTTCTAAGATCTTTCGATTGTGCCTTTCCACTAAGCCGTTTGCCTGGGGATGGTATGCCACAATGTGTGTGTTTTTAATTTTACACATGTTACAGAGTGATTCGAACAGTTTGGAAGTGAAACTAAGGGCGTTATCCGAGATTAGGATGGAAGGAGTGGTATGATTTTGGATGACGCGTTCCACTAGGGCTCTTGCCACAGTTTCCGAGGTCTGGTCTGGAATTGCAGCTACTTCGCTGTAACGCGCCAAGTGGTCTGTAAACACAATGATGTACTGGTTTCCCTTTGATGTTTTCAGGAATGGTCCCAGTATATCCATTTCAATTCTTTGCCAGGGCCTTTGGCATAGTGGATATTTATGCATCGGAGCTGTGGATGGTACGTTGCCCTTATTTTTTAAACACGACGGACATTCGGCGATGTATTCTTGTACCTTTCTGTTCATCTCGGGAAAGTGGTATCGCTCCAAAAGACTCTTGATGGTGCGATCCGGCCCCATGTGTCCATGCAAAGGTGAGTCGTGACAAAGTCCAATGGCTATATCGACGAGATCCTTTGGTATCTCCACGAGGTCGTTTCCATCTTCGTTCCTGAAATGTACGAGCCCATCTTTGAGGTTGTACTGAGGTTTGTATATGGGCTAAGAGTATGGTTGACCCTGTGGTCGTAATCTATTGGGTTGGTGGTTCGACTGAGGCTGAGAATGGATTGGTTTCTGGGGATTGGATGACTTTTGGAATACGTTTTGGGAACGAGGGTGGTTTGGTTTCTGAAAGTGGGGTCTATACCCTGCAGGGGCTTTATCAGCACACTTCTGGCGATCGCCACGGCGATGACCATGTTCGTGATAGTGGGAGCAATAAGAGGGATAATTGCACTGACGTATCATGTGCCCAAAGCTATCGCAGTTAAAACACTGTGGAGGAGGGCGTGTATTCTGGGTTTCGGGGGCTTGTTTCTGGGGTGGTGTTCCCTGCATTGGCCTCGATTTATAGGGTTGTTGTTGTTGCTGTTGTGGCTGCTGCTGAATGTAATGTACAGGGGTTTATCTATCCTTTCGGTAGTTCTGGTTTGCTAAATCAGGGTAATGTTCCCGTGTTTTGTTTATGGCTACACTTACAGGTTTGTCAACATTTAAAAAATCCTGAAACTTTTTTTAGGTGCTCCGGGTAGGTTTTGGTAAATGGTTGTTGCTACTATTAGATTTCTTTGTTTCGAACTGAAGGTAATGCCACACGCATTTTCAGGGGCACGGAGGGCTTCTCCTACAAGTTTGTGTTCGTGTAATAAAATTGTTTAAATCTTCATGTTCCTCTTTCTTCCATTTAGCTTGGAAGACTGCTTCTTACGTGGCTAAGGGTTGTGCAAATGTTATTTCTTTAAAAAATTCTAATAAGTTTTGTTTAAAATCGTCCCATGTTGTAGCTTCGCTAATTGATGGGACGTAGGTGATTGTGTCATGAGCATTTCCTTCTTTAGGGTCGATAAATCTTTTTGCTTCCCTAATTTTTATATCATCATCGGTAATGTTTTCGCGTAAGAAATGTTGCTCTAAAGATTCAATCCAAGGTCTTACGCGTGGTTTAACAAACCGATTATCTATGGTCCCCTTAAAAATTAAAACAGGCAGACTAGTAAACCTTCCCCATACTAAGTTAATATATGCTGGGGCGGGGGTTTGAGACTGAAACATATTGGCTTGTTCTGGATCTGAAGTTTGTGTGTTTGGGAGTATGTTTGAAGGGCGCGGGGTAGGTGGAAAAATGGGTGTAGGTAAATTTTAGATGTCAGAAAGCGCACCGTCTGAATCGCTCATATGTGAAGGTACTTATTAATGTGTTCTAATTAGGTCTGCTTGACCGATCTTAATTTATGGAATGATCACTTAAGGGGTTTTCCTGACTACACTATCTTAAAAAATAAATGCACAACAATTTGCCTAACTAGGGGAAAATTTGAAAAGATTGCAAACAAAATAAAAAAATGTAAACAAGATTTCACTCGAATGTACGTGAAGGTATGGTAATACTATGTTTGGTACATTAAATAAAATTATACTATACTAACTACAATAGTGAAAATAACTGGAAATAAATCTCTGAAACTAACTCTGAATTTTAATTGTGACAATAATTCTGTGAAAATACTGTTTTCAATAAAAAAAAATGTATCACTGGTGTCTGAAGTGTTCACTGTGTTTTTTTGTTAATTCTGGCTCAATACTAAATATTAACTGTTAATAATACTGACTTTTCAAATGTTTAGAGATTGTTTAAAAAAGTTTTGTACTTAACAAGATTCCTACGGCGAAATCCTTAGAGACGTGTCCTGAAGACGTGTCTTGCTGGCCACTTGTTCTTCGATGAAAATTAGGCATGGAGAACTTGGAGTCGTGACGCACCGGTTCAAGGGTGGATGTGACGAACTAGAAGTCGTGACACGCCGGTGACACGCCGGTCAACTGGGTGTTGGTTCTAGTTCCAGGGTCTGGAAGACTGGAAGAATCGTGGATGCAGAAGTTGTCAATTGTAAAGATCCTGGTTAAAGGGTCGCCAGTTGTTAACCCCTCCGTCTATGGCCCGGGTTGGTTCGAAGTCGACGGGGATTCTAGTTAGGTGGTAGCAACGGATGTATTATTTGCAGTAGTTTTCTTTTATATTACTCTCAGAGTTCTTTTATAGTGGCTCGGAGGACTCTGGTAGACTTACTAAAAATTCTGAAGATTCCGGACTCTTCTTATAGTGTATCCGGAAAGTTTAATGACCAAGTTCTTCTGAAGAGAGCAAGGCTCGAAGGATAAGATAAAGACTATCTTTTACTGTAATTTACTGCTAAAATGTACAGGTAGTGGTCAGCTTCTGAATTAGCTTTTGAATGACAATGGAAGATTTTTACTGGGGTTTATATACCCCAAAACTGCTAACATCATTATTATTAAATGCTAAAAAGGCTGTATTATTTTTGCACAATATTCGAAAATAAAGTAAATTTTTAGCTGTGGTAAGGCTTGAACGAGTAAACAAAATATATGAAGACGAAACCATATTTTTATCTTAAACCGCGACTTTTCAGATCTGATGTTATCATGATCTGCCAAGTTAACTAAAAGTGGAAATCAGACTATGCATCTTTACACTAAAATATGCATATGAGTAAAATTTTAAGGTTTAAGATGTACAATTTAAATGCTTAGGCAAGACATGATCTCATCTTTTATAACGAAAGAGAATGTATACAAAATATGAACATTGCAAAGCTTAAGCAGGATTCCTTATTAAGGGAAATCTAAAAAAAATGATTATGAGATTTTAAAAAACAACCGGTCACCAATTATTTTGCAAGTAGAAAACCAATCAAAAATTTAATCCAAACCTGCGTTGGGCAAATTTGATCCTTATGTAAAAATTAAATACACACACGTACATACATATGAGTAAAGGCATTATATAAAGTTAAATATATAAGAATATACAGGATTATATAAATACATGAACCAAATAACACAAGAATATTTAAAATGGATACTTTTTCTAAAATGGATACAAGAACAATATAAATGAATACAAGAATTACATGAAGAATAAGATAGTATAGGAATATGGGAATTATTTATGGTTCACTTTACATATACACCGACACACACATATATATATATATACACACACACACACACATATATATATACTGTATATATATATCCCATAAAACTAAAAGAATTAAAAGATAGCATTGTTGTGACGCTAACAAAGATTTTTAAGGCGTCTATTTCTGAGCGGTGCGTACCAGATAATTTCAAGTTAGCAAACGTAACACCTATCTTTAATAAATGCGATAAAGTTGCGGCGGGAAATTATAGGCCAATCAGTTTAACGTCTGTTGTAGGTAAGCTACTGGAATCAATAATTATGGATCGTGTAGTCGAACACTTAGAATTGCGGGGATGTATTTAATGATCTATTTTCAGCTCATTACATTTTATTGTAAAATGTTTCATCACAATAGCAGGTATCCTCAATTTTTTATTATAGATTAATTTGCATTAGTAATTAATAATTAATATGATAAAGTTCTGTAACTCCTTGTAACTCTTCATACATATGACTAACTTGACTTGACTTATTTCCCATCCGGTTAGAGCCGGGTTGGGTCCCTCTGATGACTTCTGTACTTCATCCAGGTTCGTCTGTCTCTCGCCATCGCTGTCAGCTCTCTCCATTCTCTCCCCGCGTTTCCGCTCTTAAAGCTCGCCAACCATGTTCTTCTTGGGCGTCCTCGCGGTCGAGTTCCATCCTCTCTTGCGTACATGGCTCTTCTGGGCAACCTCTCCTCCTCATTCTCTCCACATGCCCAAACCATCTTCTCTGAATATCTTCGACTTTGCTATTCACTGGGATCTTAACGTTGCTCCGGTTCCTGATCTCCTCATTGGTCACCCGGTCCATCCATCTCACCCCACAAATCCTTCTCAAACAGTACATCTCAAATGCATTTAACTTTTTCCGCTCTTTCTCTCTCATTATCCAACTTTCAGCTCCGAACAGTACTGTTGGCAGTACTATGGATTCATATAATCTAATTTTTAGTTTCATAATGATGTGGTTGTTTTTCCAGATTTTATCCATTTTATTCATTACTGCATATCCCAGTTTAATCCTCTCCTGCATTGCTCGATAAGTGTTGATGTCACTGGTAAAGTAGACTCCCAGGTATTTGAATTCATGTACTTGTTCAATTTGGTTGTTTGCAAGGCGTAGATCCACTACTTCATCTATTTTCCCTATTTTCATTATTTTGGTTTTTGCTGCATTTATTTTCAGATTGTATTTGTTGCATGTTTCTTCCACTCGTTCTATCATTGTAGCCGCCCCTTCTTTAGTCTCCGCCAATAGCACTATGTCATCTGCATACCTCAAGTCCGTGCCGATTTCACCTCCTATTTTGATGGATCCTTCGTAATTCTGCAATGCCTCCCTCATTACCGCTTCCAAAAACAAATTAAATAGGTGGGGTGATAACGGACAGCCCTGGATCACACCTCGTTTTGTTGGAAATGTGTCGGTTGTTATATTTCCCTTTCTTACTGCTGAAGATGTGTTCGAGTACAATCGTTGTATTAGTTCTACTATTTGCTTCTCGCATCTTTCCCTTCTCAGCACCTGCACCATCCCCTCTCTCCAGACTGAGTCGAAGGCCTGTTTGAAATCTACAAATACGCAATATGTATTCTTATTATATTCCCATCTCTTTTCCGCTATTTGTCTCAATGTGAATATTTGGTCTGCCGTTCCTCTGCCCTGCCTAAACCCCGCCTGTTCCTCCGACAGCACTTCCTCTTCTCTTGTACGCATTCTGTATTGCAAGGTCTTTGCCAGAATCTTGTAGGCATTTGATAATAAACACACTGGCCTATAGTTGTCGCATTCTGTTACATCACCTTTCTTATGAATCGGGATGATTAGTCCATGCAACCAATCTGCGGGGATCGGTTCACCATTTAACACTCTCTGTATCAATGAGGTTAGCCATTTGGCTATTGGCTCATCCCCTTCTTTCAACAGTTCTCCCGGTATATTATCTCTTCCTGGGGACTTATTTAATGTTAGAGATGCAATGTGCCATTTCACTTCGCTCTTCACTTCGCTCTTCTTATATATATATATATATTATATATATATATATACACACACACTGCATGTGTTTTTGATGAAAAGCAAATGGATTTTTATTAAAAAAGGTTCAGAAAAATGTGTGAACTAATGAAATTAATTTTAAATTATCCTTTCTCCCTAAAGAACCGATGAGGAACTAACTCGTGTTATAGCTACTTTTCGTGAGAGTTTCGAAGAAACGCATGTTGTGGACGGAGGTGGAAGTTTTGCCTCGCAGTCAAACCAGTGATTGCCACATCATCAACGAAATGATGTAAGCTTTTTCTTTTTCTTGTTTTTCGGGTGAGAGCTTTTTTTATTTTTTCTGTTTCGGGTAATTAGAAGACGCAGTTTATTTTCATCAATTTATTAAATGATAGAAATCAGGTTTTATATAATAGTAAAATTTTTTATATACATCTTAAATTAGTTACAGAATTAGTTTTCTTTACATTTTAAATATTGTACAGAATACACAAACTAATATTATTGGAAACAATATTGATGCAATTATTCATTTTATATATACAAGTAAAGCATCATTCAACACATCAAGTGTGCACAAACGGGAACCTTTTTTGATCTGTCTGCATACAATTTGATCATTCCGCTCAGTGTGACACAGGTCGAATAATTTTTAAAAATTTATAAATTCCTTTCCACGTGACATGTGCCAGAGAAATGAAAGGCAGTACATGCCACATACGTTACTAAAGTATCTCTGGAACCTGTAAGGATTCCAGACAAATTCGGGAATGTGTAGCTGTTCGAGAAATTTTACAATAATAACGTCAATCCATGGATGAGTCCCGAGTGAATTAAAATAGCACAGGCGGTCCCTATTTTTAAAGTATATAGCTATCCAATGAATCCCTTCACCACCAATAATATCCGTGTTTACAATAAGACCACCGCATTTTCTCGTAGTTGGCAATTTCAATGTTTCATTCTTCGCAAACACACCGATAAATTTGGAGGCGTGATTCGTTCACTATTCATTACTCTCTGAAGTGTATTCCCGTCATTTTTAAAGTCAGTGATAACGCCCCTAAATCTGTCAACTTCTATTAGGGCTTCTGATTTGAGGTATACAAGTACACTAATAGGCGCGTCTATCGGCTTGGCGAATTCGAGTCTGACTGAGATGTTTCCACTCTGCTGTGAACTTGAAGTGTGTATTTACACTAGCAGATAAGTCAGGTGTGATGTTAAACGGATAAACGTTAAATTGATCGATGAATTCTTTCTGCGTTACCCCAATCCCCAGCTCATCACAATCACCGGCAATATCGGCCAGATTACTATATGCTCTCTCGCGCAAAGCGGGAACACAGCGCCTGATTAATAATCCGTATCGAATGCCCCGTCCAGTGGAACGCTGTTGACGTATATAGTTGTATTTTTAATGCCGAAATTCTAGAATTTAAAGGGACTCTTTTTATATTTTCTAGTCACGGAAGCGTGTTCCTGCATTCCAATTAATATCCTTTTAGGTAGAACTCCCAGGGCCACGTTTTCTATCTGTTTCGATGCCAACCCTGCTGTCACCGTATATAGTTTGAACTGTACTCTGTTACTTGGGTATTTTACTGTGGCATGTATTAAATTTTTCTCAATTTCTATTTGTTTTTGTGAAATTAATTTCACACGGCGTACGCGAAGGTATGTTTCCATAATATGAATCACAATGGGCTTTGCACCCTCTTCTTGATCAGCAAGCAGATTTAAACACATCTCAGGATTCGTGCGGGTGAACTTTATTTTCATATCCACCCTATTCACAAGCAACTTGTCCTAGAATGTGAAGTCTGTATGCAGACGTCCAAAACACTCATATATCTTCTTTTTAAAACAAACTGGTGCTCCGCTATATTGCTATAAATATAGTACATGTCGGGAGGTGTATAGCCATCACCCAATTTCTCCAATTTCAACTGATACATTGGGCTGGACAAGTCATGTTGTGCCTCGTGAAATGTATATCTTTGGATGGCTGATCCATATCGCCCATCGGTTATAATTTTGAACACATCTTTGTCTTTAATATTTCTGTTAACCTGTGATTTTAGGATTGCAGTATATGCATGGGGATGTTTGTTTAAGATTTCATATACGAAATCAACCGTAAGATTTGAGCTGTTTAAACTTACGTTTAAATCTCTCACAACATCATTGGACGCACCATAGCGACCCGGACCTAGTGTTACAACTGTACTGTAATACATTGCAACCCCCACTCAGTGCGGTACGCCTGGTTTCATCCCGAATTAACCCTGTCTTTTCACACTCATTTCAGTCTCTAAGAACCGTAAAAATGGATTCTTTATAATCAATACTTAAAAAAGGGTATCCAACTGAATTTCGCATATTCCAACCTCATACGTATCACGAACCAATTCAATGGGTCCATGGAGTTCTGTTACAAAGTTGGCCAGGGTGTTGTTAGTGTGGGACGGGAGTGTGATGCAGAAATAGTAAGGCGCCATGTTGCATACTATTTAAACTTCATTACTGCATCAGCCTTATATAGGTGTTGAAGCTTTCTGGGTACCCCAACCCTTTCACCAGGTACATTTTTCTCTTTCCTGCTGAACCTTTGCTTCCTAAAATTTTTTCAATTTTAAACACGTTTTTTTCTAAATCAAATGAAACTTTCTTTAGCTACTCATCGTAAAAGCCTCCTGCAATTTCTTCCCCATTCAAATCTTCAACGTAATTCAGCATTATCCCGTTTTTAGGTCTCATACTCCTAACTTTAAAAATCTCACGTGTCCAGCCTTGCTCAAATCCTTTCGCGAATTTATTTCCTGGACGCGACAGCCTTAAATAATGACTGATTTTGAAACGCCAGCGTGCGTACCTCTTTCTAAAATCTCGTTAAGTGTTGTCCGAATGATGAGGCCAGTGACTCCAGAATGTTTTTGTGTAAAATAGCGATGCATGCGTTCCATTATGGTACGTTGAACTCTTTCAGGTAAAGAGGCCTTATGTATAGAATTGCTAGTGTAGTAACTGATATTAAACTCTGAAAACATGTTCTGAAAAGTTCGCTTTAAATGCTTTCCCCATATTCGTACAAAAATAGCCAAGAATCCTATTTTCTTTCAACATCAACGTTTTGTTGGCTTTAGTAACTGTTTCATGCTATTTATTTTTCAGAGGAATTAGCGACAGATATCTAGAGATTACATCTATTATGAATAGGATGTAGCGGTAACGATCATTATATACTGAATATCTTAGCATGTCTGTTAAATCCGCTTGCCAAATAGAGTCAATCGAAGCCGCTGTTTTCTTGGCTGTTTAAAACCTTTTTCTCACCGGCTTATGAAATTTATAGGCATCCTGCTCCCGCAAAAACCTAAACATCTTTTTTCCCTACTCCATCATTATAAACACCTCTGTACAGTCTATCAACGCCTCTGTAGGAGGCTGGGTTAGAAATGTCATATTGTCATAATAACGTTTTCTTAATATGTTACGATTTACGTATTTTAGAGGCATGTGGATGGATAGGGTTGACCGTTGTTGTTGTTTGGCCTCTTCTTTTTTCTCTTCAGAGGCGCTACCGCTGGGAGTGATGGTGTGCTCAGTTGTGGCACATGCGAGGTATTCTCCAAGTCTTTTAACCTACTGAGATTTCCTATAAATGTTTTGGGACATTTATTTGTTGTATTATTGCTTTAATATGCTTCCATCCTGTTTGTGAGGGTCTATCCCTCTTTCTCACCAGATCATGGACGATGTCTACGATATTCGAGCCCTGTACCTTTGTTCCTTCCACAATGATCCCACATGTATCGGTCCACTGTATGTTGGGATCCTCATTCTATAGAATATAAAGACATAAACCTTTATTACTCAATGTATGTGGGCATGAAGTTGTTCTTGAACACCGTTGAGCACAATGAGGCGATCGTGGTTGCGGCTTGTAGCAGTTGAACCGGTCTATGTACATCCTTCTAAAGCCTTGTAAACATACTCTAATCACGCGCACATCATTCACGCAATAATGCTCACATTCATCTGCTATATTTTAAGGAATATCTTCATTAAAACTGTTGTAGTAGCGGTCAAAATCTTCACGCTCACTATCACTCATGTTGGCATAGTTAAAGTAATATTTGGAGGATGGTAGGCCTACGCAATTTAAAATGTCTATAGTGACCTGAAACTTCGGCGGCTACGCCCATCACCTTGGGTAGCTTGGCTAATTTACAAGGTGTGAATAATAAAGTGTATTTAAACTGAACATTACCTCTTATTTGCATCTGTATAAGTTTGTTTCCTCTTTTCAAGGGATCGCCTGTAAATATCTCCGATGATTCGTGTTCAAGTACTTCCCTATAAAGGAATTGTGTGTCATTTTTTAGAACTTGTCCGCTAACTTGACAATATAGGATACAAAGAGTTTCACGGGATTGTCGTGTGCGATCATTTTAAAGACGTTTGTTCGTTTACAACATTTGCTCCACTTATCACACTCGACTTCCATGCACTCGTCGCAGATAGTCTGGCTTACAAGTAGATGTGCGATAACCTCTTTGGTTTCAGCATCTGTATATGTTTCTATGTCGTAGTATACAGTTATACAACGTTTATTTTTAGTCTTAGCATCTTTCATAAAACATACATGATTTATACCATCTGTCTTATATTTCTCGTGGCATGTAGAACAGTGAATTTCATCACATTTATACGCAATTTCCTCCAATTATCCATAATCTGAAACATAACACATTCACAGATTCTCATTTTCCTGCAAGTGCCAATTGACTTATGGAACTCAAAGCAGTTATTATTGAAAAATGTGCGTCTACACACATTACATTCCCTCTTTTCAGCTCAAACTACACGACTTTCACATTTGGAGCTTTTGCACTACTCACATACCATGTGGCAATCCTTACAATGTTTCACTGTATCATCTGCAAACTCAAGACATCCCTTACACAAATCATGATGCCTTCCATATTTTCGACTTTTATCATAACTCGCGTAAAGGTCCCTTATATTACGGATGGGGAGATACGTTGTTCTCACACTGCTTTTAAAAATATACACAGTCCTACGACGATCATCCATTCTAAATACAACTGTACGAACATTCCTTACTTGCTCTATCCTTCTTAACTCTTCAGAACCCATATTACAGTCAAACTCGATCTTCCAATCTGCTGCCAGTTTACGAGCACGCTGCACAACCGTCGGCAACCAAATTTTTCTGAACCATGCACTTAGCACAATAAACACATGAGCTAAGACTACTGCTATAAAGCCACAACCACGCTCGGAGTTTATATTCTCTCTGTAAATAACCTGAAAATTAAAGTTAAGAGTATAAGGTGTGGACGTATGTCCCGCCACACGGAACACGTGGTCAATATCTATCGTGAAGTTGTCTCATGTTGAAGGCGATGCTACTATGAGAGGCCTGCATTATATGGCAAAAATCATCTGCATCCCAGTCATCTGACCTGAACCCGAAGGACAGCCGCGTCCTATTTTTACGTCCATAGCTCTTCTGAAGGGCATACTCCACAATACGTTCAACTACGCGCCGCAGTCCGTGTTCAACACCGTTGCTATACATGGTTCGCGGGTCGACCTTGACTACGTGCTGGTTTCTAGTCAGGGCTGGGGTGGGGGTGGCGGTGCGCACCACCTCGAATTTTATGCTACTCTACAGTATGAGATTCTGCTGTTGTGGAGGGTATGACTGGAATTGAACAGGAATAAGGGGGCACAGTTTTATTTGTAGAAGGAACTAATGTGGGGGCTGTGTCGTAAGACGAAGAGGGCTGGGCTCTATTACTGGGGTGTAACAGTCGGTTAACTCCTGGCACGCTTTATACCTGACGTGGAAGGCGAATCATCAACTTCATCATGACCCCGCTTTCTCCTCGAATTTTCGCGTGGGAGTGCCACAGCTGTCGCTGGTGGGGGTTCGCTAGCGGGGGTGGAGTCTGTAGCCCAAACTACACTGTCATCGGTATCGTATGTAATATAGATGATGGGGACATATTGCTGGCACACTATCTCATCCGCATCGTCATTCACGGTTCTGTGGAAAAAGAAAGACAAGTCTGTAGAATATAAGGAGCATCAATTAAAATTTTATTATATATTGTAAATGTTCAACTTCGGAGTGTGACGAGTTCGAGATGAACTGTAAAAAGATTCAGGTTCACGAACCTCTCCACATGCATTTTATCTGGCCCTACAGGATGTGGTGAAACTGTGTTTATGCTTAAAATCATTAAAGATAAGCGGGAACTGTTCTCAAATTTTGTGCATAAAGTCATATGGTGTTATTCGACATACCAGCCCGTATTCAACGAATACTAGGATATTATTTTGTTCCACAAAGGTGTTTATGATGTTAGTTCGTTAAAGGGTAATGAGCACACGGTCACTGTAATTGACGATCTCATGTTAGAAATGGATAAAACGTTTGCCGAGACATTTAGTGTTCTCCCACCATCTTAACATAAGCGTTTTCTTCATCAATCAGAATCTATTTTTCAAAAGTAGATACATGCACGATGTGTCGCGAAATACACAATATCTAGTCTTATTTGCACAACGTAGAGATGTGTCACAAATTGTGGTACTAGCCAATCAAATGCTTCCGAATCAGCGTAAGGAGTTTTTGGAAGTTTATAAAGGAGCTACAAGCCAACGTTACGGTTACTTGGTTTGTGACCTTTACCCGCGAAACACGTTTAGGGTGCTTCTAAGAACCAGGGCCGGATTAACCATTAAGCAAAATAAGCCCGTGCTTAGGGCATCAAGGGAAGGGGGGCACCACAGAAATTTTCCATTGTCGGATTTACCATGGATTTATTATTCTATTATAATCGCGGCTTATAGCCTATAAGCTGTTGAAAACTGAATTATATATATTCATATATAGTATTTATTTTTTTTCATTGTTTGAATTTGTAGTGAACAACAACCCTTTTGAGAGAATAAATATATTTCGTTGTAATCACACACTTTACGCTTTGCGTTATTATTTTGTTTATATCAAATCTTTGAGCGCCATATTAAAAATACACATAGATTAAATATTTTCGTGTGCTATAGTAAATGTAAAAACAAGATTCAGTCATGCTGAACTTTATAAAATAATTGTAGAAGACAATATTGAGTGTGCCTTCCCAAATGTAGAAATTGCCTTTCGTATATTTTTAACATTAATGGTCACAAATTGCTCAGCTGAGCGTTCATTTTCTCAGTTGAAGTATATTAAAAATACCAACAGAACAACTATGCAACAAGGCAGGCTGGATGCCTTATCTCTACTAAGTATAGAAGCAGATGTGTTACGTAAGATTAGTTTTGAGGATCTGATCAAAGACTTTGCAATTAAAAAAAGTAGGAGAAAACTTTTCAAATATAAATGAAGTGGAAGTATACAAAAATAAACATTATTTTCCATCTTACTGTAAGTTTTGTTTCATTTCAAAAAATAAAATTTTATTTTATGGTTTATTTTTGTTTATATTTTGAATTACATATATATGGGGCACCAAAATCTTTTAAGTGCTTAGGGCCTCTAAAGGTCTTAATCCGGCCCTGCTAAGAACGAATATATTCCCAAACGATTGTGAAACGATGTATTTCCCAGAATAACAAAGAGGTTAAAGAAATACCGTGAATTAATAAAATTCTATCACCGACTGCCACGGGCACTGCAACAGCTGTTTTATAAAAATATCGACTCCGACTTTTTAAAATGCATCTGTGAAGCTGTTTTAACGTTATAAAATGTAATGTACCAATTTAACCCCCTCAGATACTGTTCTAGAACCCCATAAAAGCAGGCTTAAAAGAATGGAAAGCGAATTGTTAAACCTATTAAACAGTGAAAAATCTCCTGATGAGAAAAGAATCTTATACTAAGAAGCTCTGCAGAAATTTCTTCATGAGTATGAAAATTATAAGAATCCAACAGAGGTTCCGTAGTTATTAGGCAAAGCGATGATGACGTTGAGCGTGGCGGCGTAGGACCTGTGGCCGATGCTAGAGACGAACAGTCAAAGTACAATGGGGCGATCCCGCAACATATCGAGCATGTATTAAAAAGCAGTCTCCCACATACATTGAGGAATAAAGGCTTAAGTCTTTATTATATATTGAGTGATGATCCCGTTATACAATGGACCGATACAGGTGAGATTGTTTTTAAAGGAACAAAGGTACAGGGTTCGAACATCGTTGACATCAGCCATGACTTCGTGAGAAAGTGGGATAGGCCCTCACCAGCACGATGGAAACATATTAAAGCAAGACTACAGCAAATAAATGTCCCAAACACACTGACAGGTAGGGTTGCCAAGTCAACAGATCTTGAATAAAGGACACTTGCACGCTACCGTATATTCCATTGCTTATCATGATAAAAATTTACTTGTGCAATATTTTTTACAATTTCTTTATTATATTCATAGATAAAATATTTCTAGAAAGTCGTACAAGTCGCTGAAATAAAGAACTGTCCTTTGAAATAAAGGACACTTGGCAACCCTACAACGCCCTGGCCAACTTTGTAACTGAACTCCATGAGGCCATTGAATTGGGCCGTGACTCATATGAGGTAGGAATATGTGAATTACAATTGGCTACCAAATTTTTAAGTATTGATAATAAAGAATCCGTTTTTACAGTTCTTAGAAACCGTGATGAGTGTGAAAAGGCGCCACCCTAAGAGGGGATGCACAATACTACAGTACAGTAGTAACACTAGGACCGGGTCATTATGGCGAAGCCGAAGATGTTGTGAGAGACTTAAATGGTAGTTTGTAAAGATCTAATCTTACGTCTGATTTAGTATAAGAAATTGTAAACAAAGATACTCCGGCACATACTTTGACTCTAAAATCAAAGGCTAACAGAAATATTAAAGACAAAGGGCTGTTTAAAATTATAACCTAGGGCAGATATGGGGCAGCCATCCAAAGAGATACTTTTCACGAATCACAACATGACTTGTGCAGCTTAATGTATCAACTGAAATTGGAGAAATTGAACGATGGCTGCCCTTCCCCGGGCATGTGCTATATTTATAGCAATATCGTGGAATATCAGTTTGTTGGGGATACCTAGACACGCCTGCTGCATCGCCCACGTTCCCAATCATAGAGGAAGGAGCTTAAGCATCACAAACGATAAGCCTCATTATGTCACTGTCGGAACTAACCTACTAGCTAGTATCTCAATATATATAAGAACGAATGAGGGGAAAAGTTTTCCTTCCGTGACGGGAGCTTAACAGTGAAGCTTCACTTTCATTGCACTGTGATAGAATGACCCGAAGGCCTTTCACAGTCTATCGAGGGGTGAGATACCAGCGCGAGAGTGGGATTGGGTCCATTTTTTCAACCATACTGCGTACGGCTGTCCCCTTGCTGAAGAGTGGTGCCAGATATCTCGGCAGGAAAGCGTTACAATCAGGTCTTAACACGGTAGAAGACATAATGGCTGGGGCTAAGCCTAAAGAAGCTCTAACAAAGCACTTGACGTGCACACGGGACGAAATCATCAGAGATGCAAAGAGAAAAATGCTTGGTGGCGGGAAGAAGAAGAAGAGTCCTGTACGGAAGAAGAAGAAGGGGTTACCAGCACGTAGCGTTAAATGTAAAAGGACATCAAAAAAGATGTGTTTTAAGCGCATGAAACCTATGGTTGACCACCTTTTTAACTGATATAAGCTAAGGACGTTGCTCTCATGAATCAAAGAATTGACCATAGCGACTTTATTACAATTAATCCATTAAACACAATTAGTTCACCGAGTGCTCCTACAGAGTTCGTGATCCCTACCTCAGGCCCTTACTTTTTTACCCAAGCTGTGTGCACATGTAAAATAAATTACGAATAGCACATTCACATTCGCATTTGCACATTTGCAAATTCAGCAAAGCTGTGGAAAAACCACTCCTCTAATATTCTTAACAGTGTGAGTAGGGATAATCTTAAGATAGTTTGCAGCGAAACGCCTGCGGGAGGGACAAGGGAAAATACTTTGATATCACTTCCTGAAGTAAAGAGGTTAATTACAGAGTTAAAGACTGGTTCTGCGTCAGGTGTAGATGACCTATCGAATGAGCACTTAAAATATGCCAATGACGTAGTATGTCTGCATATATCATTGCTCTTATCAGCCATGCTTGCTCATAGCTATATCCCTGCAGAGTTCATGAGGGTATATATCTTGTCCCTGGTTAAAAATAAGTACGGAGACATTCTCTCCAGCAACAATTACAGGCCTATTGCTGTCGCTTCCTGCTTCTCGAAACTAATAGAAAAACTCTTGTTACTTCGATTAAATGATTACCAATCGACATCTCCTGATCAGTTTGGTTTTAAAAGGTCCCACTCAACTGACCTGTGTACCTATGTACTTAAAGAAACAATATCTAAATACATTGACTGTAATTCAACTATTTATAGCTGTTTCCTAGATATAAGTAAGGCATATGATAGAGTGAACCACAATATTTTATTTAAAAAAATAGAAGACAGGAAAGTTCCCATGTACATATTAAATTTATTGAAATTTTGGTATTCCCACCAATCTTTTATCGTTAGGTGGAGCAATGTACTATCCGAATGTTTTGGCTCCTGTTGTGGGGTGAGACAAGGCTCCTTGCTCTCCCCTATGCTGTTTAATGTGTATACTGACCGATTAATTGCCACACTTAATGAGGCAATAGTAGGATGTTGTATAGATAATACAAGGATAAATAATTTAGTTTATGCCGATGATATGGTGTTAATAAGTCCCTCTGTTAAAGGTCTGGATCAGCTACTAAAAGTCTGCGAAGTGTATTCACAGAAACATGATATTCTTTTTAATGTTACAAAAACTAATGCCATGCAATTTCATCCTAAAAGCTGTAATCAGCCATCTGACATTAGGTTTAAAATAAAAGGTGAAGTAATTGAGGAAATACAAGAGTTTAAGTATTTGATTTGGATCATTCTATTACCAGCTCCTTGAGTGATGACTCGGATATAAGGAAACAATCTCGAAGTCTTTGTGCTAAAGCGAATATGACCACAAGGAACTTTCTGTTCTGTACAAGTGAACTAAAGACACTCTTTCGTACTTTCTGCAGTAATATATACGGACAGCAACTCTGGGTGAATTATAAAAAAGGTTCTGGCAGGATCCTAAATTTTCTGTACAACAGGTCTTTTAGACTCTTACATAAATTACCCCCGAGATGTTCAGCTTCGCAAATGTTTGCTACCCGCAATGTCCCGAGCTTCCCGGAGGTAACAAGACGTGGTCAATACAGTCTAATGCGAAGAATTAAAAAACCAACCAACCCGATTATCCAAGCTATACATGAGTCCTGCCGTTTATCGTCGAAGCTATGGAATTCTTGGTACGAAAACGTCGGTCTGTAGCTCCACTAACTCCGACATTATCTGGAGATCCGCGTTACTTCCAGACCCGCCCTCAATGGAACCCAATCATTACACTGCCCAACAAAAAAAACATTTTGCTGCTGATTTAATTCTAAGACCTGTTTCTGGATAATATTGATGTGCTGATTTCAAAAATCACCTTAGATTTTGCCCATCACATCAGGTTTTCGTGCAATGCAATATGCCTATTTTGGGTGATCCATGAAGGGCGCTTATCAAAATTGATGATTTTTGAGACCTGTTAACAGCTGTTTTGCTGTTAAAATTTTATCTGTGGAATACGCAAATCTGTGCATTAAATCTAAAGGTCATGTACAACATCTTAAAATCTTGGGTATCTGTGATTTCCCCAGGTGTGAGCGTGACGTCATGATCATGGATTCATTTTTTGCTTATTTAAACACTTTTAATCACTTTATGTGTCAATATTACCATTGTATATTAAAGTTCACTCCCTGCACAATTGTTTACCTTTCCATGCTGATTCTGAGTATGTAAAAACTTATTTTTTGAAAAGAAAAAAATTGGGCATAACCCTGCCAAAATGCGATATCTCCAAAATATCCGTATTTGATTGCTCGAAAACCTGACGTGATAAGCAAAAACTAAGGTGATTTTTTAAATCAGCACACCAAAGTTACCTAAAAACAGGTGTTAGAATTAAATCAGCAAAATTGGTGTTGGGCAGTGTTATGGATGGTCTCAAGACACATCATCTGGCATGTTATCTCCTGTACCCTTATCACCAGATGTATCATCAGCTCCCGTGGAAGTTCTAAAGATGATACGATGCGGCTGTTCTTCTACACTTCCATGCGCTACCACCAGGTGCAGCTGCTCTGCTGCAAAATTGTCCTGTTCTACTGTATGTTCTGTGGATGTCATGGCTTGCAAGAATGTTGCAACGAACAAACAAGACACAACAGAGTTGATGAAACAGATGAGTAAACCAAAACAGGCATATTAACTCCATGTGGCTATTCATTGTAGAACTGTTCATGTACCTCAACTCTGTGTGTGTGTGTGTTTGCCTGATTACTGAGTTATGTGCTCATCTAAATATAAGTGGTATTTTGGTTTGTTATTTTTTTTGACCCCATATATCATTATAAATTAGTCTAAATCATCACTGCTACACCATGGATAGATATTTTCATGCTATATACTCATATATCCTCTCACTGAACATTCATAAGTTACTATTTGGCCATGTTTACAAAAAAACGCTATTTCGGCAGCGGCCATTTTGGATTTATGCTCATAAAAAAATTTCCCAAAAGGTTACAAAGTGGCATCAATTGGTTTCATGATCTGGAGGGCCTACCCTACCAGAATCAACAATAAAACATTGTATGTACTCTAAAACACACCTCAGGTACATCGCTGCAAGACTACTTTGGATACTTTAGGAATACCTTCCATGCTGACTTTTTGCCATACCCAACAAGTGAAGAGGGTGTGTCCGAGCCTGTTAGAGCATGGAATCCCATGATATGACATCACTGTGCAACTTTCTGTTGATTTCATGGACAGGATAACATTTCCTCTGTTTGGCTGTGCCTGCACACATCCAAAGTTGTACTGGCATGTTTGCCAGGAAGTGGATCAGAAGAAGCAGGATATTTGTGTCCCTGCAGTTCACTAACGCATTTTTGTATCCTCCTCGTGATTGCTTCCCAGTTCTGGTATATCTTGTCTAACTGTGTATTTTGTGACCTGCTTGTCAGCAAATCCTCCACCAACCACAAGCTCACACCCTTCAGGGATTCGACCCGATTGCTCATTTATAAAGTTACTAAGGTATTCAGCAATGTCTACCTTATTCTCATCAAGAATGATGAACTGGCTCCAAAATTTGGGCAGAGGCACATTACCACTGTCAATCATTTCGCGAATTGGTTTTCGTTTTGTCGCTCTCCTCTTGCACCTTTTTAGTGCTTTTATTGAATCTTTCTAGTCCCGATCAAACGCCACATCCACACGTTTAACTCCTGTCTGGTGAAACTATGAGACCACTGACTTGAAAAATACTTTGGCGTATTCATCAAATGTGGAACAGTCATCTGGTTTTCCAAATGCCTGAACTAAGGTATGCCCATCAGTTATGACACAGGTTGCCACTTAGGTATCATGATCAGGCAATTGAGATGTAGTTTCGATATCGAGGTCCTTTGTGAGAAGTGATGTGATTTCAGATTTTGCAGTCGAATTCATTTCTTCATTGGTTTTGGCCAATGATAATGGCAAAGATTGAGTGTTTGAGAATGTCCTCCATGTTCACCTTACGACCCGCCTGAGATGCAATAAACAACCGCTGCAGAAGTTGTCTGCCTGCCATGATAGTCTTAGTGCTTGCACTACCTTTGCTTACGACAGTTACTTTGTACAGTTTCAAAGGTTTTTGAGGTCTCTCTCTTTAATGCACTGTAGAATAGGGTGGCCCACTTTTCAATTTTTTTTTAAAAGTATTGGTGATCGTGGTTTTTCCCATTATTTGGCACTATACTAGCACATTGGTACCATTTTTACAAAAATTGATCAATATTTAGGGGTCTCGCATCGACCTTGAAATTACTAGTTTTTTTTTTTGCGTACTTTTGAACTTTTTACTGAATCAAGATAAATCATTAAGTAGGGATGTTTTCTGAATCCTCTTAATGAGAGCAGTCGTTTGGTGTGCCTGCCAATGTCATACGACTAACGGTTTAAAGGTTGTGCCTGTATACAGGTAATACCAATGTGCTAGTATAGTGCCAAATAATGGGAAAAACCACGATCACCTATACTTTTCAAAAAATGAGTCACCATACCCGGGCGGAATGTATAATGTATATAGGTAATTAGAAAATGCACTATGCCTGTGCCAGGTACGTAACCTATTTCTTTTTTTGCAGATCATAACATTTTGAAATTCTGTCTGAGTTCCTCATCCTTTGTCATGGACAAATCGATGGCAACCATAACTGGAAGAACTCTTGAAGCTACAAATAGAGAGTCATCAAAAGGAAAGGCGAAAATAACATCGCTACCTTCTCTAAGATCGGCCTCGGAAATTTTTTTAGTTGGCCAACCGTCGTCCTCCATCAGTGGTAGCAAATTGCCAACAACACGGCAGGTTTTGCAATACTTCTTCAGTGTTATCCAGTACACTGCTAACAGGAAAGACGCATCCAAAGAAACCGTAAACAACGTCTTAAAGTTTTGGAACATGGCCCGCATTAAAACAATCACAAAGCTCAACTGCGAACGGAAGCTAGAGGCATTGTGGAAAGAGTGGCAATTACTCCAAAAGAGCAGAAAACGAGAAACTGACGCCGGAGGAAAACGGCAGAAGTTTTCGGACAGTGTGGACAAGCTGTGGGATATCGGAGCATCTGACGCTGTCGAAGATATAAAGAAGAATCGACTGCTGTCCGACAAGGACAAGAAAGAAGACATTGACTTCTACCTCGATCAACGTGGTCCTCGGGTGGCAACGATGAGCGGGAACGATAAAGTTTTCGCTGTAAAAAGAAAGCTACAGGAAGGAAGAAAACGTCCTCGCCAGGAGCCGCAAACTTCAAACTGTGCATACGAAACCGGAGATGAGGCCATGGAGAATGATGATACTGGCATGTCAGGAGAGTCGGAGACAGAACTAGCGTTCCCCCTGCCGAAAGAGCCAAGTGTGTCTGTCAATCTTCCTCGCCGCATCGTGGTGTTCATCGCTCTTCTGTACGTACCAGCTTGGTTGGCGGCCCCTGTAGCAGCTGATGCGCCGTTGAATGACCTGGTACTATACCAGCGTTTTCTGAGGTATAGGGCAGTGGACCGCGAGGTGGCAGAAGCGTCACTGGCAGTGATGAGGCGGCACTTCTGGTATCTGAGGCCTCAGACCGTCATCTTCGCTCTCTGCAGCAACAAGGTGGATGGCACTGTGAAGCAACAGATGGCAGAGAAGCTGTCCCACCTCCCTGTATCCAAAGACTTCACATACGAGAACGTCTCAGTCGACGAGATGACGCTACTCCCCGACCTGATCGACGAGTCCTCCTGGTTCTTATTTGCAGGTCTGAAGATGTATGGGTCTTCGTGGCTCACCCTGCCAACTGATAAGTGGGACGAGAACGAGGACTTTTGTCGTCTGAAGGATGTGATCTCTAATCTCCAGGTCACCAATGACATCGCTGAAAGAGGAGTCCAACTGATACAAGACTATGCGAACACGGTCACAAAGGACGAGGCACAGCTGCAGGATCTTCTGCAAGTGGTGGAAAAGAACCGGAAAGAGCTCGGCGACTTCAAGAAGTCATCACTCGCCACGATGACATAGCACAGAGGGACAACGTTGCAGCCAGTGACGTGTGATAGTGGTCAATACAATGCAAAAGTGATTGTTTAAGTTATTGTTTCTTTCTTTTATTTGTCTGCTATTTGCTGATTTTTTTGAAAAGTATAGGTGATCGTGGTTTTTTCCCATTATTTGGCACTATACTAGCACATTGGTATTACCTGTATACAGGCACAACTTTTAAACCGTTAGTCGTATGACATTGGAAGGCACACCAAACGACTTCCCTCATCAAGAGGATTCAGAAAACATCCCTACTTAATGATTTATCTTGATTCAGTAAAAAGTTAAAACGTACGCATTTAAAAAAAAAACTCGTAATTTCAAGGTCGATGCGAGACCCCTAAATATTGATCAATGTTCGGAAAAATGGTACCAATGTGCTAGTATAGTGCCATATAATGGGAAAAACTACGATAACCTATACTTTTAAAAAAAAATTGAAAAGTGGGCCACCCTACTGTAGAATGGCACTGATTTGGAAACACGTCACCCATCAACAAATCCTTCCACAAGTTTCTTTCCACGCTGCTCTGCAGATAGCAGATCCGTTGTGATTTCTGCTGTTGCCACATTTCTAGTGGCCAGAGAGATGAGAGGTGGAGCATCTGTATCTGATGACTCTGCAGGTCACACATCATCTTCCTGAGACACATTTCCACTTGATGAGTCAGCACTAGTTGATTCGGCAGACGTTTGGGAACTGAACATATTGAATCTGGTAAACAGGGTGACAAGCTTCTCGACAGCATCCTCATCAACACGTCTTCTGGATGGGAGAGCACCTTTACAGGTAGATATAGCAGCCTCTTCTTCATCCTCTAGTCCACAAAGGACTTTCATATCATGCAAAACATGTGACCTTCTGACCAGGAAGCATAGAACTTTTTCTCTGCCCTGATCATTCCTGGTGATTCCAATAATACCATTCGAGATTTTACACATCCTATTCATCCACTCCGTTGCCTAGTCAAATGGAACTTGGTTGAACTTGTGGTTGGTTCTCTTAACAACAAAGTTTCCAGCAAGAAACTCTCTATGGACTTCAGGGGCATGCTTTCCAAGTCCCTTCATGTTTGCTAGATGTACTGGTCCCGATCTTAAATAATTGCTGTGGTCATACACAGCAAACCAGGGTAGCATGGCTCCAAATGTTTCTAGACGAAGATTCCAATTGCCTTCCCTGTTGGCACGAATGAAATCCATTAGGATTTCTAACACGTCCATGTATTTTGTCCAGTACACAAAATTTGGATCTGAGGAGTATTCTTGATTGAACTCTTTCATTTTCTCCGTGCTGCGATGGAGAAGGGCGAAGAGGCTCCTTGCTGTCCTCGTGCTACAATGAAAACAATGATGGAATGATACAATGCAGATACAATACAGATACAATGTAAACAATAATGGAAACAAGATGTAGGTGTGTCATCATAAAAATGTTAAAAGCATTACAAAAACGGCTTATTTTGGTAATATTTTCACCAATGAGACCTTGAAAATGATCACCAAGGTCAAATACTAAACTAATGTCTTCACCATTTGCAGTGGCGGCTCGTGACTTAAAACAGTTGTGTGCTACAATAAAATTTTTTTATAGGTATTATATATATATATATATAAACAACTGATAAATTATAAAATAGAACTAATTCATCGTGAATTATAGTAAATGTTCTGCGCCACTAACGGTAGATAGATAGATATAGTACTTACTTATTTACGAAAAATGAAATTCATGCGACGCTCTTTCTTACTGCAGAACTTGTCAATCACCTTGGTGTTAAAAGCCTCAATGTTTGAAATAAACTTTTTTTCTATGGAGAGCATTGCCAGAGCATTAAGACGATCCTGGAACATAGTATTTCTTAGGAAAGTTTTTATTCTTTTTAGAGAGGAGAAACATCTTTCGGGTTCTGCTGTTGTCATTGGCGTGGTGATGACAATTTTAAGAAGTTTTGTTACTTCAGAGAATGTACTCTGTAAATTATTTTTGAATATAAGTTTCAAAAGAGGTACTGCGCCATCAATTTTTCTGAAATCGGTTCTTTCATATAAAACGCTAAGCTTTGTTTTCAGTCTCCTTTTCTCAAGCATTCTATAACTTTGAACTGCAATTTCAAGTTCATTTTCCGGAAAATGTTTTGCAAATTCTTGAAAGTTAACAGAATTCAACAACTTTGCTTCCTCTAGATGATCCAAGGATTGAAAACGATGATGAGCCTCCTGTACAATTCGATCACATACTTCTTTGGCATCGGCGCTTCGGCACGACTGTTTGGGTCGTTTATTGACAGATGACACGCATGTAGTCGCAATTTCACTGTCAATGATGTCTATTGAATCTCTCACTTCATTGATTGCCAAAATAAAATGGGATACGGCACTTTTTATTTTTACAGCATCAGACAATCTTGCTTGTAATTGGTTATACAAAATGTCTACATGTGGCATTATTCTGTGAAAAAATGAAAGCCAGAA
This sequence comes from Bathynomus jamesi, assembly GCA_023014485.1. NCBI lineage: Eukaryota > Metazoa > Arthropoda > Malacostraca > Isopoda > Cirolanidae > Bathynomus > Bathynomus jamesi. The sequence goes on from JAJOZX010000776.1 coordinate 174,497, forward strand.
AAGGAATTGTGCATCTTCCAAATAATGACAGAGTCCACGAGCTTCTTGAACTGTCCTGGTGGAAAATGACGTCTGCAAATCCAACAAACACTCAACCAAACTGTCCTTGTGTTCATACACCACAATGACGGTTCTCGATTTAAAGTTCCACATGGTTGCAGACCCACTGGGAATCCTTCGTGCCACTGCATCTAGTGCAGACAACCGTTGTGGTGACCTTGAAAAGAAAGCAGGTAAAGCTGACAGGCAACAGAAGAATACCCTAGCTGCATGATTTTGCGAAGCAGCTTTTTCCATTACCAAATTTAATTGATGGGCATAACAGTGGATGTATTGTACAGTGGGAAAAATAGCCTTTATTTTTGCTTGAACTCCACCTCTTTCGCCACTCATTACAGCCGCACCGTCGTAAGTCTGAGCAATTATTTTGTTAGGTTGCTCTTTAAAAATCTCATTTATTGTATTCAAAATACAAATAGAAATTGCGTCTGCACTTTGACCTTCTGGGTTGAAAAATCCCCAAAATCTTTCAGTAGGCACGCCATTGATTACATAACGAAATACTATTACCAACTGTGAATGGTCAGAAATGTCTGTAGTTTCATCTGCCATTAAAGCGACAAAATCAGCCTCTTTCATTTCTTCGATTATCTTTTCACAGCAAACTTCCGACATACAATCTAGCAGTTCATTCTGGATGGTTTTAGAAGTTCCCTTGAAAACATGATTCGATTCTATGTGTTCTTTTACCGCACTATCTAAACTACTAACAAAATCAACGAGTCCCAAGAAAATACCCAAATTTTCAGATGTTTAACTCTCATCATGTCCTCTTAAGGCAAGTTCAAAGGCACCGCAAAACTTAATGCAGTCAATTACCTTTGATAATATATATCTGTTCTTTTCTACTTCTTGATTGTGTTTTTTGATGGCGTCATGGTAGGCCCGATTTAACTGTGTTGCAATATTCACACTACCGAGAACACTAAGATCCAACACATTGTTTATATGTTTCTTGTTTTCATTATGCTTTCTAATCAGTGCTTTAAGATGGCCAAGATCTTTCACTCCCGTGATACTGAATGAATCATTGTTACCAAAAAGAAGGCATGGAAAGCAGAAAAGAGCATCCCGAACATCACAACCACAAATCCAACTCTCAGCATCATAAATCTTTCTGTGAAATTGTCTTAAATATTCTCGATTGTTGCTTCCCTTGGCTTTCTGACTTAAATTTAAATCGGGAGTTGGCCTACCTAACTGCTTTATTTGAGCTTTTTCATTTAATGTTCTAGATAAAAAAGGTACTTTTAATAAATTGTCCACTGAATTCATATTTGTATAAAAATTAATAATTTATATACAACACTTGAGTAAACAAAAACATACACACGCATAAAAAGTTTAAAATCAAACGCAATCGATCGAGTGTCCATCACATTGAGAAGTGCTGCAGCGACTGGTAGCACATTCTCGCCTTATCTGAAACTGGACCGAAAGACACGTCTGCGCATGCGCTTTGTCTGATTTCACTCGATTTGGGTGCTACACTGATGACAGCACATAAGTATGAAAATAGAAATCAGGGAATGCGCAGTTAATTCGTTTTTTCGTAAATCGGAAAACAATTTAGATCAAATTGGAAATTACAGAAGATATTACAAGTAATTTTATTGATTTATTATTTAGCTATTTATGTATTTTAAAAACTGATGTGCTGTAGCACGTAAGCACATAATGAGCGGCCGCCACTGACTATTTGATTATTTTGAGTCAAATACGACACAGCTAGATGAAATATAAAGTTTTGTTTACCTCTGACAATTAGTAAAGAGCTACTTATGTAAATAAATCCAAAATGGGCTAATATTTCATTAAAAATGACCCTGAAATTGACCTTCAAGGTCAAATACGAAGATGGAATCTCCTCTCATTCAAAGCCTTGGATCATATCGAAGACATCCAAGGGTGGTACCAACTTGTAACAAAAAATGCCATCAAGTGTATTTAAGATTTTGGCCGCCGACTATCGTGTTATTATTTACACAGAGATAATTTCATATTGCCTGGATTCAATTTTCTTTGCCTTTATTGAGAAAATCGAAAGTTTTATTTTTCAGTTATAATTAGTGTGAAATAAATGTTTTCCTTAACCCTTTCATACCCAAATTAAGTCGAAAAGTAAAGAAAAAAATTGGGATATAAAAATCGTTTAATTGGACCAAAAATAACTGAAAAATATATTTTACAAAGTTTTATTGTTCATAATTAATAAAATACGAAATGTGTTAAATTTCACACATTGGGAACTGGAAGGTCTAAAATTGCTTCCAAAGTTAACGATGAAAATTTCACACACTGGGCATTAAAGGGTTAAATATTTTTAAAAAAATGCTAAAAACATTTTTTTTTTTAATGATTTTGGATCTCCTTCTGTGCTATTGGTAGAATAATTCGCAAATCAGAAATTTTGAGAACAACTGTCAAAAGTTTATATATCCAATTGTTCTCATCTGAGGACAGCACATTGTGAGATTGGTATGAACAATAAAGCTTTGTTTTACTTTGTTCATTTCAATTAATCCTTTCTGTAAGTAGTGTAGATTTATTGAAAAACTATCAAAAATTTAAAAAATTATATGTTCGGCTATAATGGGTTAATGTATAGTATTAACATTTTATTGCAGTAGTAATAATAAATATCAATACACTATAATTAAAGTAGAGTAATTCATTTTTAAACTTTGGTGGACATCCGCTTCCATCAACGACCAGGACATTCCTTGAAACCATCTGATCTACGAGGGGCGGTCAGAAAATAAGTTTACACGGCGTATAATTTCGTAACTAAAGGACCTACATTGATTATGTTTGTATCAGGTTAATTCGTTGGTCATTGTTGGCAACACTGCACGTCGATTCGGCTGCCATCTACCGTACATTGGTTATATGAGTCAGTTGAATATGGCGGCTCGACTGGAACAGTGCCCTGTCATTTCTGCAACGACATTCCGAGTCTATCAGTGGTCAAGAATTTCTCGAGCGCATTGTTACAGGAGACGAGACATGGGTTCATCACCTTACTCCGGAAACAAAACGTGGCAGCATGGAATGGAAACACCCTGGGTTCCCGCAACCAGAGAAGTTCAAGATTGTGAGGTCTGCTGGCAAAATGATGGTTACCGTGTTTTGGGACTACAAAGGCGCTTTGCTCGCAGACTTCATGCAAAAAGGCACAACAATCAATGCAGCTGCATATTGTTCAACACTGGAACGTTTACAAGCGGCCATTAAACGTAAACGTCCTGGACTGCTCCATAGGGAAGGGCACTGTTCTTGTCGAGCCGCCATGTTCAACTGACTCACATAACCAATGTACGGTAGATGGAAACCGAATCGACGTGCAGTGTTGCCAACAATGATTAACGAATTCACCTGATATAAACATCATCAATGTAGGTCTTTTAGTTACGAAATTATACGTCATGTAAACTTATTTTCTGACCGCCCCTGTATAATAAATTTGTCCCGAGAAGGTTCGAAATGCGTATATATATATATATATATATATATATATGTTAAACACAGACCGTGCATGGAACAAGGAACTCTTCTGGGAAAATTAAATCCACTATAGTCCGAATAAGTAATGGTAAATGACAAATACCATAGTTTTTTTCCTTTTTCATGATTTTAGCCCGACGTGGGCAACGGGTCTCTCGCAAAGAGATCCCATAAATATAGCTTCCCTCACCAGCTATCTGCAAAGCAGACAGGATCCAGCTTTGGGACGTGGATCTAGGGCTAAAATCATGAAAAAGGAAAAAAACTATGGTATTTGTCATTTACCATTACTTATTCGGACTATAGTGGATTTAATTTTCCCAGAAGAGTTCCTTGTTCCATGCACGGTCTGTGTTTAACATATAATGTTCTCAGGGAACCATTCTGAGTTTGTGTATATATATATATATATATATATATACAGTGGCGTTGAAAAGTCTGCGTCCACCTCAATTTTAGACAATTTCTAGAAAATAATACAACTCTGAGAAATTATATCCGCTATATTAACCCTAACCCTATAATTGCCCTTTCAAGAGAGGGAATGTCCCAACGCCAGAACTCGGCAAAAATTAACGTTTCAAAAGGGGCAGTCCAAACAACTATAAGCAGATATAAAGAATCTGGATCGTGTTCTTCAAAGACAAGATCTGACAGACCTAAAGTGACTACTGATTCTGTGGATCATTACAGCAACGTTACATCACTGCGTGACAGAAAAGACCCAGCTACAGAGATTCAGGCACAGTTGAATGAACAACGGGACTCTCCAATAAGTACAAGTACTATAAAACGAAGACTGATAAAAGCTGGTCTCCATGGCAGAGTTTCTGTGTCCAAATCACTACCGAAGAAACAAAATAAGGCTAAAAGATTGGAATTGGCAAGAGAATATCGAAATTTTACTGAAGACGACTGAAAAAAATTCTTTTTAATGATGAATCAAAAGTGGAAGTGTTTGGATCTCATAGAAGAGTTTATGTTAGCCGTAGAACCAATGAAAAACTGATAGATCCCTGCATAAAACATTCAGTAAAACATGGTGTAGGCAACATTCAAGTTTGGAGTTGTTTCAGTTATTCTGGAGTTGGAGATCTTTAGAGAATCACTTACACGCTCACAAAAGAGAAGTACCACTCCATACTAGTGAGACATGCAATGCCATCAGGATTGAGGCTTTGTGGTCAAGGGTTCATTTTCCAGCAGGATAACGACTCAAAGCACACTTCTAACCTTTGCATGAACTATCTCAACAAGAAAAAAGATGAAGGTGTTCAACAAATTATGAAGTTTCCTCCACAAAGTCCTGATCTCAATCCAACAGAGCACCTTTGGGACCATTTGAAGAGTCTGAAAGCTAAAAAGAATATAACTTCTCTTAACTCTCTCTGGGAGAATGTAGAAGAATGCTGGAACAGTATAGCACAAGATGTTATCCAGAAATTTGTTGAATCTATGCCTCACAGAGTGGAAGCTGTCATTAAAGCAAAAGAAGGTCATATCAATTACTAATAAGATTATGCCATTAAATTGTTAATTTCTTTACTAATTTATAATAATTACATTTAGAAGCAAATAATGTAAAAATAAAAAATAAAATTTTATTGTAATTATCATATATATTTGTACAATTTACAATTAATTGGGTGATTATAAGGTGGACGCAGACTTTTGAACGCCACTGTATACACACACACACTTAACCTCTTCCGCAACATTTAAGGTCATAAAATGAAAAGGACCTACATCTTTACGTGTGATCCAAACCACGGGTGGCTACATAATTTGGGTGGAGAGGACGGCATCCCATTCAGCTACTTTTCAGACCCAATATCACTTAACTTCGTTGATCAAAGGGTTAGCTTACCTTACTCAGACCAAAACCCATTCCTGTATTTTATGGATACAAAGATGTTAATACTTATTTCGAAGACCTACATCTTTACGTGCGATCCAAACCACGGGTCGCTACATAATTTGGGTGGAGAGGACGGCATCCCATTCAGCTACTTTTCAGACCCAATATCACTTAACTTCGTTGATCAAAGGGTTAGCTTACCTTACTCGGACCAAAACCCATTCCTGTATTTTATGGATACAAAGATGTTAATACTTATTTCGAAGCCTTAGTACTGTGCGATGTATATCTTTCCCTGATGTAGATGGTCCAGAGACTACAACGTATAGTCGGGACAAGTATATAGGTAAAAAAAAAAAGGAGTGCGTTACAGTGCTTGTATAAAGCAATTTTTCAACGTGGTCGTAGAGATTTTGACAAGAGGATTACGAATCAGAAGGGTCCCCAAAAAAGTCTGACGAAATAAGGTCATTCAAGGTGGCGGAGGGGACCTACAATTTTACGTGGGTTCCGAACCACAAGAACATACGAAATTTATGTAACAACTGCCTGTACATTCGCAACTACCAATTTTTGCAAAACTATATAATTATCAATTAAAAACTAATTAATTATCGATTTAAAACTATCCTTAGTTTTAAATCGATAATTAATTAGTTTTTAATTGATAATTATATAGTTTTGCAAAAATTGGTAGTTGCGAATGTACAGGCAGTTGTTACATAAATTTCTTATGTTCTTGTGGTTCGGAACCCACGTAAAATTGTAGGTCCCCTCCGCCACCACGGAGGACATATACAATACACAATTGCGAACACAGTTAGGTAGACCAGCCATGAGTGGATCCTAGGGTCTTTGTTGGTCTGAAACATTATAAAATATAGTGTCAAAAACTGAAAATAACAAGGGAGGGCCCTACGAAGGCCGTATGGGTGTCAAATGAAAGCTCTTATCAAGACAAAACACTTTTATGTCGAGGTATAAAGTGGTGGGGTCAACCATGTAACCTGTACATGTGATTAAAGTCAAAAAACAAAATTAACTAAAAATTAATGTCATGTAATGTAATGAGCTGAGTTACTACATAAAAGTAGTATCTATTTGTTGGAACTTAAAGCATATTTAATTTATTGTACCAGGTTTCGGAAAACTTCAGGTAGCTTATTATTAAATAAGAGAAAAAAGATAACTTTTTTGAACCGGAAAACTATGGATTACGAATCAATGTGGGTAACTGACTGTGATGGAATTCTCAACTAAAACTGGTATAAAGTTCTGCTTTCTAATCTCTTCAGTAAATGCATTAAATATTCAAGAAACCTGACTTTTTACAATTTGGAACGAGTAGAAATAACGAGTTGAATGGGTCATAGATTAAGTTCAGAAATGATATTGATCTCTTCTGTACACTTTCCACTAATCACTTCGAGCACGAACATTTACATAACTGTGTACAAGCAAGATTTTCTTTCTTGCATGAGCAAGGAGCCATGCACTCCTTGTGGCAGCTGCATTTCATAGTGAGGTGAAACACTTGCGTGGCAGTGCCTTGAGATGTCTACACAGGTACAAGACTATTGTCATCTTCCTGCCAACCGAAGGAACAGGGGTCTTCATCTGGGAGATACGCTTGATGGCTCATAGCCCAGATCGATGACTGGTACAGGGCCCGTCGAAGATGCAGGTGAAGTGCGTTTGGGGTTGGTGGAATACGCTGGACATCCTGGCTCCTCTGACTGAACATGTTCATCCGAAAGACATTAACCTCAATAGTAGTTGAATTCGGGAAATAAAGCCGACATATAAATGACGCAATAGTAGCCATTTCATCATCATTTAAGGACTGGAAGGGGGACCGGAAGACCTTCGCAAATGTTTCTGTAACTTCTGAGTGCCCTTGCTAAATTTTCCACCAAATAGGTTTACCCTTGTTCTTCAATCCATTTGTGGTGTCACAACCTGATACGACATGGAATATTAGTAGTCCAAGGCAGCGCTCCGGACCAAGGTGCTGATAGATAGAGACGATCGATATGCAACATCTGCTGATGTTTCCCACTACCGAAGGCGATCCATAGCGCGATGCTAGGATTTATTGACTGTAAACGCCCGAACTGTCCCAAGAGAATGACAAGAACGTCCGTATCTCTTGTCCGGACAAGAACAGAGTTATGATTCTGAAGGGGATTGACGAGATGGTCAACGATTCTTGTATCTGCTTCCTCATGATTGGAAGGCTTCGTCATCCCATTTCCAGGACCCACATGCACAGCACGGTCATATGAAGTCAAACACAAATCCTTGTTGTTGGGACAGTATTGGTTTTTAACCGCTTCGTTTGTCAGAAACGCGAACAGCTCTTCTTTGTTAGAAGAGTCTGTCAGAAATTTTTCCCAGTTTTTCTGACCTTGAGGAATCTTTGCCGATCTTCTGACTCGTTGTCGTGTTCCTCCACTAGCGCTATCGACTCTCTGGCTTCGCGTATTGCCTTTGATGCTCTTAGAAAAGTATCAATCCCATACTAAGTCAAGGCGATCGCAAATCCTCTGTTCGACTCGCAGTCGAGGACAAAACAATAGACCCATCGTCGTCAAATGTTGAGCAAGTTGGCTTTGATTGCATCGTATGGATAAGAACCCCACCGTCGTTGATTACAACATCGTAGCTTGAATGTGGAACCTCAGTTACCTCCACTGAGACCGCTTCTCCGTCAGGGGGATCTTCTTCGACGATGCAGTGGTACAGTCCAGCTTTGTCGGTTGTCGTCTTCATTGCAGGTGGAGGAATTTCAGACTCGTACTCGAAGAAAAGAGGCAAATTCCCTTCGCGCGTGTGCAATGAGACGAAGAGTTGGCCATACATCGATGTCTGATCCTTGAAGAGTGGCGGTTTCTTTAGGGTTGTTGTCTTGCATTGTTTGACCTGTTTGAAGAAGTACGGCTTTTTTTTTTAATTGGAACCAGCAGGTCGCGCGTTCGGTTTTCCAAAACGGATGCCTTATGGTCCTCATATTGTGATTTACAAAGTGTGTCAATTGCTTTAACTGTTTCAACTGACAGTGCTAATAGGCATACTCGTCCACAAAGAGACATCATTTCCGTTTCTTCTTCTTGAAATGGATTCCCTTTGAGTAGAACTGTGTCCAGCATGTTTTGGATAGTCATCAGGAAACGCATTTGATATGATTTTCCCTCCTCATGGTGTGGAAGAAACTCTCGTTCATGAGGGTCATCAGAAGTGCCCCGGAATTCCTCTACTAGACGGACAAGAGTCGGGCCGATGATTATCCATTTTGCCAGTGATGCAGGATCTCCTGTTAGCCCGATGATACCTCCAACGCTCTTGACCAGTTTGTTATTTTGCTCTTAGCCTATATGTAATGCGGAAAACCTGTTCATTGTGCGGTTGACTGTCCCACAGCCATGGCCATCAAAAACATCCAATACCGAGGTTGATAGGCCTTCAAGATCGGCAATGAAGACGGGAAGCCACCTGGTGTAATTGTGGTGGTCCATGGCGAAGAAAAGTCCGACTAGAGCTTTAAGGGTCTCAATGAATAGCCTGAAGTTACGCTCCCTATAAACTCGTACGAAGAGCAAGACTAACTGCTGGTACTTCTTGATGAGGATCCAGAACGCGAACGTAGGGTTGACTGCAGCATTTGCGGTCGTCCATTCATCTATGGTTAGGTCCGTAACTGCTGAACTGTACATTTCACGAAGAAGGCTGTTTAGCACTGTTACCTTGACCTGATGCGCGTATCTAGTCTTCATTGGGTCAGCAGCTGTCAGAAATGATGGTGCCGTCGCAGCCGTAGCAATTTCTGACTTCGTCACGATCTCGACCGATCCGGTATCTCGAAGAAGGTCTCCAAGTATATGCCACAGAACCATTTCAATGTGCAGACATCCCATCATAACAACGAATTTGTCCTCTCCTAATTCATCCCGGAACGTTCACTAAAGCTTCTTAGCGATCGCGTAGAGAGGCTGATCAACGGCAAAAACGGGAATCTGACCAGGGTTGAGGAATTCGGTGATTTGGTTGACGATTCTCATGCCGTGTTTCACCATGCGAGGGTCGGTTGAAGACTCGCAGAAAAAAGGCAGAATGCCTTCAATAGCGTGGAGCGAAGTAGGCTCATCGACGGTACGAGAGGCATGGTATGTTGACCACATAAATTTTACTTCATCCTCGGTTCCCTCTCAGAGTATATAACGAACGTATTCCAGCCAAGCTATTTCTTTAATAACTTCATCCTCTAGTGCTCGTGGATAAGATGTGTTCTTGACACGTGCAGGAGGAACATCTGACACCATTGCTCTCGCCAAAGGAGACAAGACGGTATAACTCTCAGGCAGCTACTGTGAACGATTCTCATCCTGATAACTGCAATCAGATGGGTCTCTTGGCGTTCCAGGACTACGTGCCGACTGTAGCTGGAACACATAAATTCCTGTTCCATGGAAAGAAGTCTTTGAAGTACGCGAGGACGGATTGTGATCCAGATTGTCGAGGGTAGCAACGGTGAACAGATCATTTCGCAGTTCTGAGGCCAAACAAATCTGTTCATTCGGGCCTGCTATGCCACCGTTTCCGCCAATCGATTTTCTATCTTCAGGATCCTGTCAAATGAAAAGGATCCTGTCAAATGAAACGGACATTTCCAACTCGTTCATACGTTTTACGAGATTCTTACTGCAGGTTTGACTGTGTAGCCAGATTCTCACATACAGTGCAGTGGAGCTTCTCGCCTTCCACGACTAGACAAATGTGCATATTATACACAATCAGCTCCGATATCGTCTTCTCGGGTTGTAACATGAGCACTAGGGCGAACCGTTTTTACACTTTTTTCGATTTTCGTTTTGTAATAGCACGGAAAAGTGGCTCTTCCACGTCAAAAGTGAGTATTAAAATCTCAGAGATCTGCAATAATATCTTCTGCCTCCGCACGCGCGTTGAAAATCCAAAAAATGCGCCAAAATATGCATTTGTTTTCAATAGTTTCTTGTAGTTTTAATTTTCATCCTACCATCTTGTAATAGCGAGGAAAAGCATCCTAAAGGTTCATTTTAGATTACCTTTAAATATTTTTGTCCTGCGATAATATCTTCTGCCACCGCAAACGTTCCAAAATACGGAAAAATCCGCATAAATCACGTATTTTGCATATTCAGCCTATACGCTAATAAATTCACTTTGTACGTCATGTAGTACTCCCACATCGTTCTAGAAGCTTCCCCACAGCCTGGTATGGTGTGTTGCTCGTCATTGCCATATACGGCAATGAGTCAGCGAGTGATGACTGATGAGTCATGACTCACAACACTCTACCAGGCCTTCTTGCTCTCACTCTCCCGCAGTGTTGTGCTAACTACGTTTCGGGCAAGATGTGGATTGTGTTGCTCGTGCTGTTAATACATCTTTGGAACACGACAACACGCATATGTGGACATATACTGCATATTTTAGTGCATAATAATACGTTGGTGTAATATACAAAACTTCTGCAGAATGCAAGAATATTTTACGTTTTAGGAGTAATTTCTTAATTTTTATATTAATTACTCTGTTTTTCACAATGTCAGTACCAGCTCAAGCAACAAGAACTTCTTCAAGTTGCCCTATATTTGGGACTTGAGCTGATCTAGACAAGAGGTGCCTTCCAACCTATAAGGACGTCATGAAATATTTTCATCAAATAAGGTTGAATCTGAAGACATCGAAGAAAGAGCCTACAGTTGCAGAAATTTCGGGTGTTCTCTCAAAAACTCTCGAAGATTTGTGGAAAACAGCATCTATTCCTACTGTTTCTTATAACCGTGTCGTTCAAATGATTAAAAATTACCATGAAAAATGTCAAAACCTTCTAAAGTCAATAAAAAGGAAACAAGATAGTGACTCATCCAAAATTAAATTACAAACATTTCAAAATGAGGTAGAAAACAAATTATTTGACATCAGTGCTTGCAAATGTGAAAATTTTGATAAGTGTTCATGTGAAAACCATCTCAAGGTTCCAGCAATTGAACAAGACTTCCTTAAAGATCAGAGAACAACAAGAAAATTGGCAATAGGCTCTCATGATGTTTCACAAACTCGTAGAGATCTAGCAACTATTGCTAGAAGACAACAGAGCATGAAACAGTATGAACCAAAACCATCTACCAGTAAAGGACAAGCAACTGAAACACTGTCATCAACATCGAGTGAAACAGAAGGAGCGGATTCTGAATATGACCCGACACAGAGAATCAAATCAATGGAACAATCTCATCATGGAACAATCTCATCATTGGCTATAGCTTGTAACAGAACTGGTGTGTCAGACAGATCTGCTGCTATAATTGCTTTGGCCGTTCTTCAAGACGTGGGAATTATAAACGAAAAAGATTTAAGTTCAGTAATAGATAGATGCAAGGTAAGGAGAGCTAGAAAAAGAGTGAGATCTATCATTCAAAAGAGAGATTACGAAGAAGAAACTATGGAGAGTATCTATTTCGATGGAAGAAAGGACAGAACTGCAGTGCAAGAAAAAGTTGGCAGTAAAGGTTATCAAAAAAATATAACAGAAGAACATGTCACTTTGCTTCAAGAACCAAACTCGCATTATATTGGGCATGTAACTCCCGCTTCTGGCTTAGCACAGAGTATATCTTCTGCAATTTTGAATTTTTTTCCCTCAATGAGATTGATACTTCAGAAGTAAAAGCCATTGGATGTGACGGGACAGCAGTTAATACAGGACCAAAAGGAGGAGTGATAAGAAGTATTGAAGAACACTTTCAGAGAGCACTCCAGTGGCTGATTTGCTTGCTTCACACTAATGAACTTCCCTTGCGGCCAGCACATAGTGACTGACAGTGATGGTAAAAAAACAAGTCCTCATAGTTTTACGGAGCCTATAGGAAAAGAGTTAATTGATTGTGAAAAGAGACCTGTTGTTGTGTTTGAAGCAGTTGAAGCGGAAGAAATTGTAGTTGACAGAGATGATCTGAGCACAGATCAGAAATATTTGGCAGAAATCTATGATGCTGTGTCAAAAGGTGAATGTACTCCCTCTCTAGCTCAAAGGAAACCCAGGCAAAATGGCACACTCCAGATGGGTGACAACTGCTAACCGCATACTTCGTCTCTACGTTTCAACTGAAGAACCTTCAGACAACCTAAAGTGTATCGTGGATTATATTATGAAAGTTTATATTCCAATGTGGTTTCAAATCAAGAGAAATTCTTCAGCAACACAGGGAGCCAAACATCTTTATCAAATGATACAACGCTCGAGGTCGTTGAGTGCCCGCTGTATAGAAATAGTTGATCGTGTTATTCAGAGAAATTCCTATTTTTCTCATCTTGAGAATGTTCTCCTTAGTATGATTCACGATGAAGCAAAACATATCAGAGAATTAGGATGGAGGAGAATCCATAAAGCAAGAGATTCTGAGTCAGCCGCAGTGAGAGTGTTTAAATTGCCCACGTTGAACTTTCAGTGCAATGAGTACTACAACATGATTAACTGGCAAACTTGTGAGCTGTCAGAGCTTCCTCTGACAAAAGTTCTATCACGCTCCGACATCCTGAACTATATCTCATCAGGAGATGTACCTGATTTCATCCCACGCTTTCCTTGCCACACCCAAACGGTTGAACGGCATATAAAGCTGGTAACAGAGGCTTCAGCTGCAGTATGCGGTTCAGAGGCAAGGGATGGATTCATCAGAGCAAGATTAGAATCCAGAAAGAAAATGCCAAGAATGGAAACAAAAAGTGACTACAGTGTGTAACTAGCCTAAGTCCGATAATGGTAGGGTGATTGGGTCGGGCAGGGAGGAACTCGAAATGCAGCCACCTCCACGTGGTGAGTTCTGGGTTATTTTGTCAATATAGTACATTCAATATTGACGAAATAAGCGAGGAGCTGCATGCATATTACATAATAAGTCCTCAAAAATAAACCAAGCATATGCAAAGTAAACTGCATTGGTGGACCTAAATTATTTAATTGCTCAAATATATAAACTTCTTAAATAACTAAAATATGATATAATGAATTGTTAATTGCATTAATTAATACATAATTAACGAATAAACTGTAGTGTAGGGCCGAAGTTGACCATAATAGCGTCATTATAAAATACGTTATTTATGTAAATTTTCCCATATTTTGGAACGTTTTCGGAGGCAAAAGAAATTATCACAGGACAAAAATATTTAAAACTAGTCTAAAATAAACCTTTAGGATGCTTTTCCTCGCTATTACAAGAAGGTAGGATGAAAATTAAAACTATAAGAAAATATTGAAAAAATGCGTATTTTGGCGCATTTTTTGGATTTTCAACGCGCGTGCGGAGGCAGAAGATATTATTGCAGATCTCTGAGATTTTACACACTCACTTTTGACGTGGAAGAGCCACTTTTCCGCGCTATTACAAAACGAAAATCGAAAAATGTGTAAAAGCGCTCCGCCCTAATAAGAACGTTTGCATCTGTGAGTGAGTCATGCAGAAGAACACAAACTAAATGTTTCAATGCTTCAGGGACCACTTGTTCCGTACTCTCCCGTAAACTTTCATTAAATGTGAAGCGCCCTGTTGTCGATACTGCCCAAGGACAGGCCACCGCTGCCTTCACGAGAATCTTGGCATCTCCTTCCCAATCTTTTTCGATAGCTTCTGAGATAATTTTACGCATTTCCTTTGAGTCGACTAAATAAATACGACGACGAGATCCTTGTTGTTCTTGGAAATTGGGAAAGCGTCCGAGAATGTCGTTCTTGAGACGAGTCTGATTGATGTTTGGGATTGTGTCTCTAACCATAGATTGATAATTATGTACGAGTTCACGCTAGATATATCATTTTCGATTTTGCACATCAACTCCTCCTTTGCTACTTCAGTATGTGGTATAACTGTCACGATGATACAGAATGTCCAAAGCAACAGCATCACCTTCCGACAGGATGCCAATCAAGCGATGATCTTTATGTTCGCGTGATATCCTTTTCATTTTCTCGACCACGTTATGTGTAGAGCATCTGCATTTGTGCAATTTCCTGGATTGCTCTTTCTGGCAGAATATACACTTCTGCTTTTGTAAGGCAGGTTCGGCTACGGCTTAACGTACGCCGATCACTCTTCTTTACTTTCTTAATGGAATGTTCTGCTCTTCGAAGCCTGTCGGCGGAAAACAACTTCCTACATGACGTGTGCCATAATGCCCCCTTCTCCTTCCATAAAAGATGATCAGCACTGTCAACATCGAATTCAACTGGCAGGTTATCCAACTCCTTGAATCTCCGAGCCCGAACCAGAAAGTCTTCGTATGCAAAATCATGGCCAGAATGTTTACTGGAAAGGGGACAGTTCAGCTTCTCTCCAGTGTCCCTCTGACAGAGGGTGCACAGTAAGGTAGGTTGATTTTGGAACTGTGATCTTGGACTAGTCTAGTTAGAAAGGTATTAATGTACAAAAAACGTTGCACCAACTCATATTTGTGAAAGTGATTGTATTTTTTGAGGATTGTTAATTATTTTTAAGTTGTAAAATTGCCGAATTTTACGCGTAAAATCGCGCGCGCGGCATTCGCGCAATGTAAACAAACAAAATATCGGACCTTATTTCATCAAAATAATCAATTAAAAATCGGCTTTTCTAACAAAACGATGCTTGAAACTTATTGTAAATGCATTATAGATGTTTATTAGTGTATTATTTTGTATTTTTTAATGATATTTACCTATAAAATGTGTATTAAATTAAGTTATTTTATGATGCGTTCATTTAATTGCGTTTATTTTCAGATATTTCATAAAAATGGGTAAAAAACGGAAGTCTGCAGTGTTAACTCGAAGTGATAGTGCCAAAAAATTCAGTGGCCAGCCTTCCCCTTTGGATAAAACAGAGCCTCCTACCCTCCGCCAAGTTATTCAGTGCAGTTATTTCCTCCAAAACAGCGACCCGGACTTGAAAGACTATGATATTGCTAAAATGATAGCAAAGGATGTGATTGAGATCTGGCAGGCAGTGAACCCGCGGCTGCCCCTGTATGAGGAATATTATGTAGTGAAATTGGTGGATAAAGTGTGCTTCAAGAAAGCAAAAGAGATAAACAGGAAATCTCTTTCTACAGTCCAGGAGCAGAATCTGGAGGAAAAGCTGGATAAACTTTTTGACATTTCTGCTTGCACCTGTAAGCTACCTGTTCGTCCCTGTGATGACAATGCTGTGAAGTGCAAGAAAGAAAATTGTCAAACACAGCACATAATCTGCACTTGTCCTCCCAGTAAGAAGGTAATGCTATTATTTTTTTAACTTTTAACTGACCTAACTTAGTGCGATTAGGTGCCTTTTAAATGGAAGGAAATTCAATGCTTGTAATTGAAAAATATCCGCATTTTCCTCCTGTAATCTTCCTTCCCCCTCCCTGGTAATAGAAATTAATAATCAATTTTTTTCAGGATTTTATCTTATTTTAGATCCGCTATTTAATATACTTCAATATTTCAGGTTCCAGTAGAGGAGAGGAAATACTTGAGAGATCAGAGGGCCAAAATAGGACCCAAGGGCTCTTTCCAGCTGGGATCTGTGGATAAAGCTGCTGTGAAGAGAGACCAGAGGGCTGCAGCTGAAGTAGAAAGATTACAGAGCCAGATTCAACAGCAGCAGGAAGTGGATTTGGCCACTTTTGCCTCCACACCTTCACAAGATATTTCTTTTGAATCCAGCTCAGGAGAATCAGGAGAGGTAATATATTTTTTTCTTATATCTTATCCCATTTTTACACAAATTTATCCCTACTTTTTGTCCCTATTTCCCCCCTTTTTTCCCCCATTTTCGCTTCAGTAATTTATTATTTTTTTTGCCCATTTTCGCCGACTTTTTACCTGAATTTTTACCCATTTTTCCCCCCTATTTTCCCACTTTTCCCCCCATTTTCTTTTAAGTAATTTATTCTTATTTACGCCCATTTTCGTCGATTTTTACCCATATTTTCCCCTACTTTTTCCCCTATTTTCCCCCATTTTCGCTTTAGTAATTTATTTTTTATTTTCATTTCAGCCATCTGGTGGTGAAGCTGAAGAGTTCAAGCCAAGGAGGCACCCAAGTGGAGGTTACAGCTTTTTGAAAACCACCAGATATGCTATGGAACTGATCAGGGGTGATGTTTCTTCCAATCTTGGGGCAAGTCTTGTTAATGCCTTCCTCCTGGACTTACAAGCTATGGACCTGCTTAAGCCTGGCCTTGATGTGAAACAGATAATAGTTGATAAATCGAAAATGGACAGGGAAAAAGCTAGAATGAAAGTGAAAAGTGATGAAAAGCACAATGAGGGTCTGGAAAAGTTAGTCTGTATTGGGGTTGATGGGAAAGTTGACAAGGACACTTTGCTGTACAGAGAAGTTAAGGATGAAAATGGGGAGACTAAGCTGAAGAAAGGAAAGGGACAAGAGCACCATTTGACTTTCACAAAGGAGCCGGGAACTGAAAGTGGAACATATCTTACTCACAGAGTCATCCCAATTAAAGGTGCGACTGGAGTTCTTCTTGGTGAAGAAGTTGCTAGTGTCTTGGAGGAGTTTAACAGTGTTCATACCCTGAAAGCTGTCCTCCTTGACAACACAAATACAAACACTGGCTGGGAGGGAGGCCTTGTAACAGCTCTGGAAAATAAAATTGAGCGGAAATTGCACACCATTGGCTGTTCACTCCATCAGAATGAGCTTCCTTTCAGAGCTGTTTTCAAGCATCTTGATGGCAGTACCAAAAGTCCCACTGCTTTCACTGGTCCGCTGGGAAAACTCTGTGAAATTGACTACCAAGATCTGCCACAAGTGGAATTCACCAAACTCAGTGGCCCCCTGGATGACATGGAATTTGCTGAGGAGACACTGAATGATCTCAGTAGCGACCAGAGGCTTCTTTTGGAGTATGTGCTTGGAATTTCCAGGGGCAAAGTCAACCCAAGATTTGCTGCCTGGAAAATTGGACCATTAAACCATGCAAGATGGTTGACTTTGGCAATTAGATTGATGTGTCTGTGGACCAGAGGTGCTTACCCTCCAGAACTACAGGATAAGCTTTACCAGGCCATCAAGTTCATTGTGGAAGTGTATGCAGTCAGTTGGTTTGAGATCAAAAGGGACAGCAAGTTCCACAATCAGCAGCTGTACATCTTCAACATGATCCAGAGGATCAAGCAGCAGTCTGAAGAAATCCAGGGTGTTGCTTTCAAGAACCTGAAGTACAATGCTTTTGCCTTGCTGCCCGAGAATGTGCTGTACTCCATGATGAAGTCTGATGACTTGGAAGTGAGAGAAGCTGCTCTCAAGAAAATTCTGTCCATCAGGTAAGCATTTATTAATTTAAAAAAATGTGAAAAAAAAATTTGATTATGGGGATTTATTTAATAAAAAAAAGGCCCGAGTTCTATAAATCCCCATAATCGAATTTTTTTTCACATTTTCTTATCCCAATTCCCCCCCTCCCCTCTGATAATGGAAATAATCTTACCTTCTTTCTGAAAAAAAATTCGATTATGGGGATTTATAGAACTCGGGTTTTTTTTTTTTAATTTAAGTTAAATTAAATCAGCAATTCTGAGACTAATAGGGATTAAATCTTAAACTGGAATAAAAAATAAATTAATTATTATTCTTTCAGAAGTGGGAAGCCAGCCAAGAAGAGGCTGAAGAAGATCACAGCCATCAACATTGAAGCTACCCACTGGTCAGAACTAATCAACCTTTCTCAAAGTGGCATCTGTGAACCTGCTCTCACAGAAGACTTTTCTGACCAGGAGCTTCAAGAAGCATTGCTGAATGGCACCAAGCTGGAGCTGCCTGATCTGCCTTCACATTCTCAGAGTGTTGAAAGGGCCGTGAAGCTGACATCTGAAGCATCCCATACTGTGTATGGACTCGAATCAAGGCACAAACACATTCTGGCCAAAGCTCTAAGCCACCAGATGAGGCCTTCCTTTGCTTCTAAGGGCTCTTACAGTGAAAATTATGATGATCTTGGCATCTAAATGTGTCTATTTGACTCTGTACATGTTTTTTTTACTTTTTTAAAATAAAATTGTAACTTTTTCGGGATTTTTTTATGAAAATAGCATGATTTTTTTCGGCCGAAAATTGCGAAAATGCGATAT
This sequence comes from Bathynomus jamesi, assembly GCA_023014485.1. NCBI lineage: Eukaryota > Metazoa > Arthropoda > Malacostraca > Isopoda > Cirolanidae > Bathynomus > Bathynomus jamesi. Next base: position 193,072 of record JAJOZX010000776.1, read on the forward strand.
TTTTCGGTACGATTTTTTGACGATTTTTGAAACAGTTTCCTCAAAAAACGGTTAAAGCTAGGGATCTCAAATGTTTTGTCAGTTATTATCATATTAAGCCCTGACTATCTCGACTAGTCCAAAGTCGATATCTAAGCGGAAAATCAACTTACCTTAGTGCACAGCTCCCATTCCATAATCTGAAACATAAAGAGAAACATTATTAGCCAGTTTGACAGTTGATTGTCATGTTTCAGTGCATGTGAAAACATTTGTAAAAAAAAAAATAAAACTTCGTTAACATGACTAAAAATATTTTTACGTTATTCTATATTTTGCCTTTTTTTACTTTGGTTGATTTTAAATGACCTCTGAAGGTCACATGGTTGACCCTACCACTTTATATCATCATCCCTTATATATAATCTGTATATCTATACAGTATATCAGTGGCGTTATTTTTAATGTTTTACATTATATGACTTTGAATCACCTTAATTGAGGTCAGATTTTTGGCGCACCTTCCGATTCATATTCCTTGGGTCAAACTCTAAAGGATCACGTTGAAAAATTGCTTTTCACAAGCAGTGTAACGAACTGTGGTGCTACCGACCACACTAGTAAGGCTATACTAAAATATTCCGGGTTCTTAATGACGTAATCTTGCTGAACCCGGAACCGGACACTTTTGGACGTGAAAATGATCGGGTTTCCCTCGGGATGAAATATGTGACCGGTTGTATTAACTTTTATCCTGTCGTAGCCTAATGATCAGTACCTTGGTTATTGTTATTGTTATTATGATTGGGGTTGTTTAACCTCCTTCACAACATCTAAGGTCATATGACGGAGGGGACCTATAGCTTTACGTGGGATCCGAATCACGGGTCGCTACATAATCTGGACGCGGAGGACGGTCTCCCATCCAATTATTACCCAGACCCAATGTCGCTTATCTTCACTGATCAACGGGAAGTAGTGTTACGACATTAGCTACGATGTAGCCCCTCAGTATCTTGGTGGGTATCTTGATGAAGTAGATTCTACACAGCAAAAAGGGCGCGAGCTCATGCGCTTATATATTATATATATACTACAAAAGTCCCTGAAACACAACCTAGTGGGGAGAGACCTTGACGGGCGGTTATTACTAAAACCTTCCCTGATCCTTTCTTAATGTATAAACGAATAGACATCATCATCATCATCCCCTATATATAATCTGTATATATATGCAGTATATCAGTGGCGTACAGTCAGGGTAAGCGGGGCATGCGCTGCCTACCCAGTTAAAGGTCAAATTACAAAATGTCAGTATATTACTCCAGTAATGGGACACACCCATCGCACGCCACTTATATATATATATATATATATATATATATATATATATATATATATATATATATATTTATATATATCCAAAAGAAATATCTGAAACATTGAGAGCCCAATATGAATCAGTTTTCAGTACCCGAAAAAGTGACAAAGCGATTCCTGACATAGATGCATTCTTTGAAGAGGAATTGCAAGGAGAGTATATAACAGACTTTGATTTTACCACAGAAGATGTAGCGAGAGCTATAGGACAAATGAAACCACATTCAGCTGCAGGTCCGGACAAATGCAACGCATTATTGATTAGAAACTGTAAAAGTGAAATAGCTACACCTTTATACTGGATATGGAGAAGATCCCTTGACACTGGGGAAATACCGAGCATCTTGAAAAGAGCAAACATTGTCCCTATATATAAAGGAGGGGACACATCTCAAGCAAAGAACTATAGACCAGTGTCATTGACGTCCAACCTCACCAAAGTATTTGAGAGAATAGTTAGAGAGAAAATTTATGATTTCCTGGAGACACTGGAAAGATTCAACGAAAATCAGCATAGAATAGATTCCGATCAGGAAGATCATGCCTATCACATCTAATAGAACACTAGAACAATATCCGAGATGCACTTGAAGGCAATGACAAATATGATGTTATATACAAGGATTTTGCTAAAGCTTTCGACAAATGTGATTATGGTACAATAGCAAATGAAATGAAATATATGGGAATAACAGGCAAAGTAGGAAAATGGATCTACAACTTCCTCAGAGAACGTCTACAGGTCGTCAAAATTCAAGGTACATCATCATCAGAATCAGAAGTACGCAGCTCAGTACCACAAGGGACAGTACTGGCCCCACTCCTCTTCATTATCATGCTAACAGACATAAACAGCGGAGTAAACAGCAACAGTATAATAACATCCTTTGCAGATGATACAAAGATCAGCAGAAAAATCAGCGATGTAAATGAAGTGGAGGCCTTGCAGACGGACACGAACAAGATATACAAATGGTTAGAAGACAACAACATGTCATTTAACACCGATAAATTTCAGCTCTTGAGATATGGTAGAAAAGAGGAACTTAAACAGACTGCATATTATCCTACAGATGGACAGGAAATTCAGAGAAGCACGAAGCGATCGATCTGGGGTTAGTAATGACAGATGATGCGAAATTCGAAACACAAAATCAGATAGCGATAAATAAAGCAAAAAGAGTCGCGGGACATGTACTAAGAACGTTCAAGAGAAGGGACAGGAGAGTAATGATTCCCCTGCTAAAAACACTGATTATACCAAATTTGAATACTGCTCAGTTTTGACGTCCCCATATAAGAAGGAAGAAAGTAATAAACTAGAAGAAACGCAAAGACATTTCACAGCCAAGATTGATGGCTGCAAAGAACTCAACTACTGGGAAAGACTACGTAAACTAAATCTGTACTCCCTAGAAAGAAGAAGAGAGAGGTACACCATAATCTACATATGGAAAATGATCGAAAAACTGGTACCAAACCTAAAACTAAACCCAATTACCATTTAAACAACACTGGAAAATAGGAGAGGCAGAATGTGTAGTGTTCCCAAATTAAAGGCTCGACGAGGGACCTCCTGAACAGTGAAGGAAATTAGTTTGGTTGTCAGGGGACCAAGACTTTTCAACCAGCTTCGAAAGGACCTCATAAACGTAACGGGGGTCAAAGTTGAAGTCTTCAAGAGAAGACTCGATGCCTGGCTCAGGACGGTACTAGATGAGCCGGGCGTGCCTTGCTATGTACGGTGGAGAGCGCAAGAAAGCAACTCGCTCCTCCACCAAGCTAGACCTAGAGGCGGGGCCACCAGCTTGACCTCCGTATGAAGAGAGACCAACGCACGAAACAACATAAGGTTCATAAGGTAAGGTACGGTATATACATATATATATATATATATATGCGTCTCGGTGGTAAAGTGCGAAGCATCCCTGACTACGAATCCATCGGCCCTGTTCCAATTCCCAGCAGGGGCAGGAGGCACGCAGCTCACCCAGTTGTTCAGCCTTCCAGTGGTTGGTAGATAAATGGGTACCATAACCCTCCCCCCCCGAATGAGCGGGATACTGCAGAGGGGCCGAACACCGGTCGATTCTAAGCATTTTTTCAACCCCAAAACCACCACCACCACCAAATATACTGTATATATACCGGGCGTCCCAAAAAAATGTATACACACTTTAAATACTTATAAAGGCAGTGTTTATTAAAATACATTTCATTTTCAAAATGTAATAGAACCTACAGACATTATTTAATTGTTTTGTCAACGCCTGTTTTCAAACTGACGTCCGTTCTGGTCCAGGCACTGCTGATAACGCGAAGCAATGGAATCGCAAACATCACGAAACATTTCGTTTGGTATTTGTGTGCATTCTCGTTCAATGGCTGCTCTCAATTCAGCGACTGTTGCAGGTTTTATAGCGTAGACTTTGTCTTTTAAGTATCCCCATAAAAAAAAGTCTAGTGGTGTGAGGTCTGGTGAACGCGGAGGGTATTCTACGAAACCCCTTCGTCCAATCCACATCCACATCGTGCCAAGTACCACTCGCAATACTCCACTCTTCGGTCCGGATCATCTTCATTAATAGCATGGACTAATCTTGGAATGTAACTTTTCCATTGACAGCGCTTCAAAATGCGTTGGACAGACGATTCTGAAATTCCTACCTCACGACTCGCTTGCCGCACAGATTTTCTTGGACTTTGGTGATACGTTTCCAGTACTCTTTCTTGCTTTGTGGGGCTTGTCGATGTCCGTGGTCTTCCGGAACGCTTCTTGTGGACATTCTGAACAGTTCCATCGGCTTCAAACTTATCTCTAATTCGAATGATGGTAAGTCGCGTTGGTGGATCTGTTTGAAACTCCCTCCTAAACTGTCTTTGCATTTCAACTGCGTTTTCACACTTCCAGTAGCATTTTAGAATGAATTTCCTTTGTTCAAAGCTTAGTCTGACTGCCATTATTAATTGTAATGGGTTTAACTTGGAAAGAAACAAACATCAATTGAGCTATCAGCTGTTAAAGTGTGTATACATTTTTTTGGGACGCCCTGTATATATATATATATATATGGGATGAATTTCACAATTAGACACGTGAAATGAATGAATGATGCAAACCCACAAGGAAAAAGAGAAATGATTCCAAGGCCTTTCGTATATTCAGAAGTCAACCTCGCCAGAGAATTCCCTGATTCCCTGACGAGGTATACTTCTCAATACACGAAAGGCCTTGGAATCATGTTTCCTTTTCTTTGTGGGTTTGCATCATACATATATATATATATATATTATATATATATATATATATATATATATATATATATATATATATATATATATATATATATATATATATATATATATATATATAATATTAATATTAATATTACATTATTATTTTATTTGGAAAGTGGATTTAGATTTTGTATTTGCGTATGAACTATTTTCATCTCTGCTTTACAATAAATGTTTTTGTTCCACTTTCATTTGGGGTTCGTGTTTTCATCCTTCGCGATCTTTCGAAAGTTTTCAAAAAGATTCGAGATTCATTGATGATTTTAGGGAATTTTCGAAAGCTTTGGAGCATTCCTTTCGTCCATCGCTCACAGACATTGTAAAGCTCATTTCCATATTTTAGGGCGGGCGAATGCAAAAGCGCTCCCTGGCGGTCAAGAAAGATATTCGAACCAGTTCCAGCATGTAAGTTGCCTCATTTTCAAAGGTGTCTCCCAGAAATTTTATGCTTCCGCCGTGCCACTTTCTTCTACCATCCTTTTATTCTATATTTTCCCTTCTCCAATATGCAGGAGAGCTTTTTTTTCATTTTTTTTCTTCATTTCACCTCACCAGAAATTATGGAAGGAGTGAGGTACCACTCTGTCCATTCTAAGAGTCCTTTTTGGAGCTCGAAATAGGAAGTTGTAAGCAATATTTTGTAAAAATATTACCGCGGATAAAATAAAACAAAAACACTTAGAGAATATTGTGTATTATTATTTAAAAGAAGGAAAATGAAATCTTTGTATAGACAGATTTACAGTTCAAATATGTAAATACTGCTACAGGATATATATATATATATATATATATATATATATATATATATATAGACAATATAGATATATGTCATATACACGGGTTATATATTTACCGGACATATACGGTGTGTAATATCATATACACGGATTTTGCTAAAGCTTTCGACAAATGCGATCATCGTATAATAGCATATAAAATGAAATATGGGAATAACAGGCAAAGTGGGAAAATGGATCTACAACTTCCTCAGAAACGATTACAGGTGGTCAAAATTCAAGGCGTATCATCATCAGAATCAGAAGTACGCAGCTCAGTACCACAAGGTACAATGCTGGCCCACTCCTGTTCATCATCATGCTAACATACATAGACAGTGGAGTAAACAGCAACAGGATAGTAACATCATTTGCGGACGATACAAAGATCAGCAGAAAAATCAGGGATGCAAATGAAATGAAGACCTTGCAGAGGGACACGAACAAAATATGCAAATGGTCAGAAGACAACAATAAGACATTTAACACAGAGAAATTTCAGCTCTTGAGATATGGTAGAAATGAGGACTGCATATTATGGTCAAGATAGACAAGAAATTCATAGAAGCACGAAAGCGGTCGACTGGGGGGTAATAATGACCGATGATGCCAAACTCGAGACACAAAATCAGATAGCAATAAACAAAGTAAAAAGAGCCGCGGGATAGGTACTAAGAACGTTCAAAAGGAGGGATAAGACAGTAATGATCCCTCTACTGAGAACACTGATCATACCAAAACTTGAATACTGCTCAGTTTTGACCTTCCCATATAAAAAGGAAGAAAGTAATAAACTAGAAGAATGCAGAGACATTTCACAGCCAAGATTAATGGCTGCAAAGAACTCAACTACTGGGAAAGACAACGTAAACTAAATCTGTACTCCCTGGAAAGAAGAAGAGAGAGGTATACTATAATCTACATATGGAAAATGATCGAAAAACTGGTACCAAACCTCAAATTAAACCCATTTACCATCCAAACAACGCTGGAAAATAGGAAAGGCAGAATGTGTAGTAGGGTGGAGCGAAAAATACTTTTTTTCTAGTATGAAGTTCTAATAGTGATTAGAAGTTGCATTTAGTGGACGAAATATGCCTGCCAAAATATGAGTTCATTTGTTTAAAATTTTCAGCTGCCACCAGGGGGCTAAAGTTAACACAATTTGGTGTAAAAAGGAAAAAAATGCTTCTATTTTAGGTTTGTCAAACTATTATAAAATTTTATCGTAGAATTATCTAATAGTTTGATTAAGATTCTTAAATGATAGGAATTCGTTTTGTAAAAATGCCTTTTCATATGCTTAATATCTTCAGCTGCCACAAGAGAGCTGAAGTTAACACAATTTAGAGTAACTGAGTCATGTTGAGACTACACTGAATGTTGTGGGGGAGGGTTTCGGGAGGGTTGTGGGGGAGGGTTTTGGTGTGAAGGAATTTCTTTCTGTGAGTCATTAGAACAGTGTGTTAACACTTTTCTTCTTAGGTAGTAGGCCTAGTCGCTCAGTTGATCGGAGAGGTTTTTAATATGATCGGAATATTATAAAACTTTATTTTAAAGTGATTTATATAGATAATATTGATTTTATTATAAAATGCTTGTTATAATGTATTATATAATTTAGTTTATTTATATAATATATTATATATTTATATAATATATTATATATACTTATAAATATATTATATATATTAATTATATAATGTTTTGATGTTACAGGATATTTTGTGATTGTGAATTTTTCTTAAAAATATTATGGCATCAAATACTAAATATAAACATTTCACTAGAGAACATATGAAGTGTGCCATATTTGAAGTACCTTGTGAGATGAGTGATATGCAACTACCAACTTATAACTGCATTATGAAAGATTACCTGTCACAAAACATTTAGTGAAGGAGCAGATGAATAACAAGGAGCCTTCATTTTCTGAAATAGCAGAGGCAGTTTCCAAAAAGGTAGAAAATATTTGGAAGAAGGCCTCTTTGCCAATAGTTTCACATACACGCGTTTTACAGATGATGCGAGTATACCATGATAAATACAGGTCCTTATTAAAGCCATACAAGTCACGCAAGGATCAGCCTAAGTACAAAAATCAGCTTGAAGAATTTGAAAACTCTTCAAAATGCCCTTTGTTTGACATCTGCACCTGCAAATGTAAGGAGTTTAGGAGATGCTCATGTGAAAAGAGTAAGAAAGTCCCTCGAAAAGAGCAGGATTTTTTAAATGACCAACGAACACGCAGAATAATGGTGATAGGAAGCATTGACATAGCACACACAAGACGATTACAAGCAAGAGAACATCGAAAGGAAATGGAAAAAGCACGTCTGGAATCCTCACAAACAACTAGTGCTGCTATAACCAATACGTCCAACTTACAAATCGAAACAGAGACAAGTGAACTTCAACAACTAGAAGAGATATCTGAAGATAATGAGGAAGATACAACCTCGACTCAATATGTAATATCGGAACAACAGATGCGTGAGCCACTGCCTTCATTAGCAATTACTTGTGATAGATTTAAAATGTCGGGCAGAGCTGGGGCTGCTATTGCTTCTGCAGTATTGGCAGATCTTAAAATTGTTACTCCCGAAGACAAAGGGAATATTATAGACAGAAGTAAGCTAAGACGTGAAAGACAAAAACAGAGAAAGGAACTACAACAGATAGGAGAGCCAAAAACCATGCGGGGATTATACTTTGATGGCAGAAAGGATAAAACAATGATTCAAGTCCAGGAGAGTGATGGCTCTAACCACCAAAGAACCAAACGCGAAGAGCATATCAGCATAATATCTGAACCACACTCTCTGTACTTTGCACATGTGACACCTTCCAGTGGCAAAGCTAAATACATTTGCACAGCGCTAGTGAATTGCTTGAAAGAAAGGAATGTTGATATAGGGAACATCGTTGCAGTTGGCTGTGATTCGACAGTGGTTAACACTGGTAGTATTGGAGGCACAATAAGATTACTGGAAGAAGCCTTTAATAAGCCATTGCAGTGGCTGATATGCCTTTTACACCTTAATGAACTTCCATTGCGCCATCTGTTTCATCACTTGGATGGTACCACTAGTGGACCAAGAGCATTTTCAGGAGAAATTGGCCGAGCACTTTCAGACTGTGAAAAGCTTCCCATAGTTAACTTCAAACCCATTGAAATTCAAGAGGACATGTGTGAAGTTGATGTAGATGACATAAGTACTGACCAGAAATACCTTCTTGAAATTCACAAGGCTATATCAAGTGTAACATTCTCAAAGACTCTTAGTCATAAGAGTCCAGGCAATATATCACATTCAAGGTGGCTCACCACAGCAAACAGGACTCTGCGGTTATATGCAAGCACAGAGAATCCTTCAGGCAATTTACAAGAATTAGCTACTTTCATTGTTAGGGTATACGCACCGATGTGGTTTCAGATAAAGCGTAAACCATTATGCCAATATGGTGCTAAACATATGTGGCATATGATTGCAAGAAGCCGGTATCTCCGTGAAGAGCTTAGGAGAGTACATGACTCAGTCATTCAGCGAAATGCATATTACGCAAATCAAGAAAACATTCTCATTGCAATGATAGCTGATGAAAGGGAGCATGTGCGTCAGTTGGGATTTAGGCGTATCATAAAAGCAAGGGCATGCATTCAAGAAACAGATGTTATCAGGTATTTTAAGGTGCCAGAAATAAATTTTTATGCCAAAGACTATACAGATCTCATTATGTGGCAAGATTTTCAGATAGCAGAACTACCGATAACCAAAGCCAAAGGAGTTTCTCTTGATGATATTGAATCATGCATCAAACATGGTACTACTCTTCATTCAGAATTATTTCAGTTTCCATGTCATACACAAGCCGTAGAGAGATGCGTCAAGCTCGTTACAGACGCTGCTGGATCAGTCTGCGGACCTACAAACAGAGACGGTTGGATTCGTGCTACATTAGAATCAAGGAAAAAACAGCCAAAATTTGACACAAAAGCAAATTACTAAATAGTCTTCAGCAAGAACCCTTTCTAGAGGGAGGTTGGTTGGGGAAAGGGTGGTAACTCCGCTAAGGCACGAAATAACGTTTCTTAACTGTCTCAAGCCAGTATAAAGGAGGAGAGACATCCTAATTTATTATGTTCCCTTTTTCAAGTAAATACAGAATCATACTTAATTGTCACTTTTAAGTTAAATTCAGCCCTCTTGTGGCAGCTGAAGATATTAAGCATATGAAAAGGCATTTTTACAAAACGAATTCTTATCATTTAAGAATCTTAATCAACCTATTAGATAATTCTAAGATAAAATTTTATAATAGTTTGATAAACCTAAAATAGAAGCATTTTTTTCCATTTTACCCAAAATTGTGTTAATTTAGCCCCCTGGTGGCAGCTGAGAATATTAAACAAATGAACTCATATTTAGGCAGGTATATATCGTCTACTAAATGCAACTTTTAATCACTATTAGAACTTCATACTAGAAAAAAGGTATTTTTCGCTCCACCCTAAATTGTGTAGTGTTCCCAAATTAAAGGCCCGACAAGGGACCTCCTCAACTCAAATAGCTTGTTTGTCAGGGGGCCATTAATTTTCAACCAGCTACAGGGTTCAACGTTACAGGGTTCAAAGTTGAAGTCTTCAAGAGAGGACTAGATGCCTTGCTCAGGACGGTACCAGATGAGTCAAATGTACCTGGCTATGTACGGTGGAGAGCGCAAGAGAACAACTCGCTCCTCCATCAAACCAGGACTAGAGGCGGGGCCACCAGCTTGACCTTCGTGTGAAGAAAGACCGACGCACGGAACCCTAACAAGGTTAACAAGGTCAAGGTGAGTCAAGAGTCGTGCTTCAAAAATATTCATTGTATACTTATTTTTGAGGCAGGACTTTTCACTCACCACGTGTATATATATATATAATATATTATATATATATATAATATATATATATATATATAACTTTACTGCAATTTAGTAATTGATTTAGTTAGTATTCTTAGTATTTGCCACTATTTATTTGGGTTTTAATTTTATGATTGGATGTATACTTTGGCATTTAAAATGTGAAGTATTTTCCATCGTAAATACTGAGAAATTTTAGTTTGAATTGGATTTCAAGCGTCACAACGGAATAGAACACATACTCTCTCTCTCTCTATATTATATATTAATATATATATATACATATATATATATAATATATATATATATATAAGCATAGAGCGAAAATAATTTAGGTGCCGTTATGCGTTTTCATCAATTATTATAGAAGAGGAATAACATTATTTATGAACACGACGACGGAAGCGAATCACCTGCCTTAACTGCGCTATCAATTCGTATCTGGACGCCAATTGCTCCGTTTCACATCGACGGAGATTCTCTTTAATTTCACCCATTTTTCTTCTTAAACTTTGAACGATTAAATCAGAACTTGTTTCGTGGTATTAGTCATCAAAATTATTTTATTTGCGTTTTTTCCAAACTTTTCTTTTCTTTCGCTTTTCTTCTTTTAGTTTTTTGGAGTTTTCTACTTTAATATAAAAAATTTGTGTATCAGCGTTGAAAGTTTTTCCGATAAAATGATTTAGTGCTTGTAAAAATTTTATAACCGTATATTTCGTAACCGAGTATATGAATATTCAGTTTGTTTTATATCAGATAACGTTGATAAAATTTATTTATTGACGCTTCGGCATATATATGAATCTCCTTCATTCGAAAGATGTAAAAAAAATTTGGAGATAATTAAATTGTCAAAAGAAATTTTTTATGTTCCTGATAAGTGATGTAAAAAAGTTGTCTCTATTTCAGGCATATTGTACAGGGTGTTTATAAAGTCCCTATCTATTTCAGTGAAAACGTAGCATAAAGGGTAAAATTCAATAACAATATAATAGAAGGCATACATTTAATGAATATTTAAGCATATAATTCTACATGAGCACCATCAGTACCTCATTTTTTCATTTGTTTCGTTCTTTCGCTCTCATCTTGCGCGGTTAATTCTCCTATACAAAGCGTCGTTCTTTACGTTAATTATACTGCGTGTTTGCAGTTATAATGTATATAATGTTACGGCATGCGGGAGGTGCCCCTTTGGGGCATTGGTTTCTGCGCGTATGTAGAGGAATTACGACACTTGTTTGGGTGAGGCCTGTGGTGTAGTGGTTATCATATCTGACCGGCAATCGGAAGATCCCGGGTTCGATTCCCGGGTGGGTACCTCATTTTTTCATTTGTTTCGTTCTTTCGCTCTCATCTTGCGCGGTTAATTCTCCTATACAAAGCGTCGTTCTTTACGTTAATTATACTGCGTGTTTGCAGTTATAATGTATATAATGTTACGGCATGCGGGAGGTGCCCCTTTGGGGCATTGGTTTCTGCGCGTATGTAGAGGAATTACGACATTTGTTTGGGTGAGGCCTTTGGTGTAGTGGTTATCATATCTGACCGGCAATCGGAAGATCCCGGGTTCGATTCCCGGGTGGGTACCTCATTTTTTTCATTTGTTTCGTTCTTTCGCTCTCATCTTGCGCTGATAATTCTCCTATACAAAGCGTCGTTCTTTACGTGTGTATGTATATATATATATATATATATATATGTACATATGTAAATATATATATATTATATATATATATATATATGTGTGTGTGTGTATATATATATATATATATTATATATATATATAATATATATATATAACGTAAGTTAAATACAAATTAATAATGTGAATTTTTTTAAGAACATAAAATATCCTTCCGATTTTAGTTACGAAACATCAATGAGCAGTAGAAATAGTTCCGTTTTGTATGCACGCCATACACACGAAACCTAAAATGGCCCCATTAAATTTCATTACTTTTAACCTATAAATCGGAAGAAGGACGTTACCTGAGAATGAATTTCCCGCACACCAAAAATTCTTGATGGGACATTAACCTTTGGTATTGCGGAAGTCCAAACTACCGGTATTTTAAATTCACAATTTGAAAGTGAACAATACTTTTATGTTAAGACACGGGTTGATATAATTCAATTTGAGTTGTAAGTATAATGGAACGTAAGATGGGCTGTTTATTATTCAGATTTGAATTAAAGTAATTCAGTAGTTTGTACATTGCTCTGTCGTTTATATAAAAACATGAAGTATAGAGTAAAAAAGTACTATTATATTCACTGTTACTAATGAGTAATGCGTTCCATAGAAATTTTATTCACGGGAGTAACAAATTTCAGAAGAACATAACGGACAGCTCGTTTTGATGGCACGCAAGAACGTCTCGAGGGTAACCATATTTCACCTTCAGTCCTATTTCTATTTAGGAATACTATAGAACAACTGAAAATATGAAGTAGAAGACATAATTAGAAATAGGAGCATCGATTTAAAGAAAGTGCAAAAATTTAATTTAAACCCAAAAATTTAATATCACCAAATTATAATTGGCGACAAGAATCTGCAATAAGTATTTAGAAATATAATATTGAAGGAGGGTGTATTTGAGATTTGCATCAAATTATATATGTGTACTCCACAAAATATTTAATCAAAACCTGAAATATTTAAAGAAACGAATTTTAATTAGTTATGAGTTGTCTTACAGTTTTTGACGCATGTCGTTCTAAATTGTGAAAGGAACACGATCATGCTCGAGTCTAGAATTTTAAAATCACTAGAAACAGCTGCTGTATCACGAAAGACCGAATTAATTAATAGCTATGGATTGTCGAGCTTTCGCGTTGGGAAGAACATACTTAGAAGTTGTTCAATGCGAAATTGAAGCCAGTTTTAAGATTATAATTTTCTTAATTATTCATCGAGGATAAGTTTGTGGGTTGGTGCATCATTTATTAAATCTTCTAAAAGTTCTTAACTTTTCTTTGTATAATTTGAAGATTTTATTTGTGAGTGTTGATACAAAATATAATTGATTCCTCCAGTTGTTATTTCATATTAAATTTAATATAAATAACGTGAAAAATATGGGCATGTGTCCTCGAAACGTAATGACATGCCACAGTGGAAACGTGACTCTGCTCGCTGGAATACAGTAACTCTCGTACTTCTATGAATGTTTTTTTTCTCCACTATAATAATCCGAAAATTGCCTTCACAACTTCAGGCAATGTAGAAACTGACATCATGCAGTATTTGCACTAATTGTTACTTTCGAATCAAATGAAGTTGTTAGTTTGACCTTTCGAAATTATACTATTTATATCCCTAATATAGTGCTGAAAATTTATTATAAATATTAATTGAACTATAGGCAGTTTTCGACGTGTTTAAAAATGTGAAGCTTTCATACATTGATGCGCCAAAAACTACTTCAAAATTTTCAGATAGTGTAGTAAAACATATACGTACAGTCAGTTACAAAGGTCGGGATACACTAGGCCAAACAGTGTATGTGTCGCCGTGAATCACGATTATTGGAATTGATTGTACAGTTTAAGAGTGTATATATATATATATATATATATATATATATATATATATATATATATATATTCTAAAACAAATTACGGTAGCCGGACCTCATATTAATGTCATAATGACGTCTTTGCACCCTCAATTTGTCGTCACGATACTGTGAATTTAAATCATAACGTGAATATGGCACTAATATGGCTCCAGTATTTAATATGACGGTAATGTGGCGCCATGCTGTTATTATATCATCATACTGTTGTCATGATGCCGCGAATTTCAATAAAGACGTAGTGGGACACGAACGTAGTAGAATGACCGCAAAATGGTAGAGTGAAATTGCAATTGCAATGTTCTTCAATGTTGCAAAAGGGGATGATGTTGCAAAATGGGGTAGGGGGTAACGCTGTAAAGGGGGAGGGGGTAATGTTGCAAAGGGGATTTGCAACAAGGGGAGGGGGTTATGCAGCAAGGGAGTGGGGATGCCCCCAAGTTGCATGAAGGGGGAGGGGGTTATTATACAATAAGGGGTAGGGGGAAACCCCCAAGTTTCAGAAAGGGGGAGCTTTGGGGGAGAAGATGGGACGACCTCACCCCCAAAGGGGTATCTTAACCTAAGAGAAATGAGGAGGAGAGTCTTTGGGGAGAAGTTGGGACGGCCTCACCCCCAAAGGGGTTTACCTAACCAAAGAGAGAGAGAGGAGAGAAAGGAGGGAGATGTTTCGCCTGGCAACGCCAGACACATAATAAGAACTCAGGGTACCAACATCTCCTATATAGAAGGTCGGAGGTTACCAGAGAGCAATATTTATTTTAATTATTCATATATGGAGGGGTTGCCAGCTACCACTGTTGAATTTGTTTATTTATATACTGTATATGGAGGGGTTGCCAGAGAGCCTTATTTATTTTAATTATTTATTTATTAAAACTCGTCGAGTAAATCCATGCCATCTGAGAAAAAAATTAATAAATACGAGTGGGTAGAGTGCAATTGCAATGTTGCACACGCAATGTTGATCACTGTTGCAAAGGCGGGGTGGGGTACGCATTCATATATATACAGGGCTATTCAAACTGATTCATCCGATTTCAACTGAGAATACTTCCGTACCTATCAACCATGCTTCAACTGGGCATACACCACATGAAAGAGGAAATCTTCGAGTTTTACAAGATCACCGCGAGAGGGCTCCAAAGTCACGCCGTGGCCTAGCCTAGCAACAAACAGTCAGTGTGAAAATGGCGTCCGCACAGCAGAAGGCGTTTTGTGTGTTGCAGTTTTCGAGCTGTAAATCGATAGTCACAGTGCAGCGTGAGTTTCGTCGACGTTACAGAACAGATCCACCGGGTGCTGCACTGTGACTACCGATTTACAGCTCGAAAACTGCAACACACA
This sequence comes from Bathynomus jamesi, assembly GCA_023014485.1. Lineage (NCBI taxonomy): Eukaryota > Metazoa > Arthropoda > Malacostraca > Isopoda > Cirolanidae > Bathynomus > Bathynomus jamesi. The sequence continues at coordinate 208,349 of JAJOZX010000776.1, forward strand.
AAACGCCTTCTGCTGTGCAGACGCCATTTTCACACTGACTGTTTGTTGCTAGGCTAGGCCACGGCGTGACTTTGGAGCCCTCTCGCGGTGATCTTGTAAAACTCGGAGATTTTCTCTTTCATGTGGTGTATGCCCAGTTGAAGCACGATTGATAGGTACGGAAGTATTCTCAGTTGAAATCGGATGAATCATTTTGAATAGCCCTGTATATATATATATATATATTCAAAATGGGGTCTAACTAATGGTTTATACAGATGTGTGTGTATATATAGAGATTGTCTCTAGGTCTGGTCTTTCTTAGGAACCTAACCTTAACTAACCTAATCTATATGCTTCACTGCATAGATCAAAGAGTCCAGACACGGTTTTAGAACCCTGCGCTGTTCAGACCATAGATTCTCCTTGTAACTGGAACCTAACCTAACCTATCTCATCTTGATGATGGTGTAGTTCCCCGCAGTTCAGACCATAGATTCTCCTTATAACTAGAACCTAACCTAACCTATCTCATCTTGATGATACTGTATTGACCCACGGTTCAGACCATAGATTCTTCATGTAAATGGAACCTAACCTAACCTATCTCATCTTGATGATGATGTAGTGACCCGCGGTTCAGAGCATAGATTCTCCTTGTAACTGGAATCTAATCTAACTTAACTTAACCTAAACTAACCTAATCTAAAAGCCCAAGAAAGAATAGAAGGACAATCTAGCCTAAAAAGTACATTTCTCTAACTAATGGTTTTTAAATAGAGATTGTCTCTAGGTCTGGTCTTTCTTAGGAACATAACCTAACCTAACCTAGGTCTGGGTAGTAGTTGGACGGGAAACCGTGTCCAGATGATGTAGCGACCATTGGTTCGGATTCCATAACCAATGTAATTTAACCTCATGTAATCAATGTCCAAAATGGTAAAGCTGAGGATGAAGCTGTGAGAAATATGTGTGCAAAGAGACCGACAATATACACCTCTTTATTTATTTTAAATTTACGAATGCTTCCAATCTGTTATACGTCACTTAAAAATTAAATTTCTAAAACGCATAAAAAATCACTAATTAAGTCTATAATGTACAATATTTAATATATGTGTTTCACATGCTTTGTGGCGTCGTTTTAACAGATCCCCGATGGATCAGCGATGTTTCAGCGACGTTAGGTTTGGGTAGTAGTTGGACGGGGGCCCGTGTTCAGATGATGTAGCGAGCCATGGTTCGGATTCCATAACCAATGTAACTTACCCTAACCTAACCCATGTCCAAAATTGGAAAGTTGAGGACCAAGCTGCGAGTAGTATGCGTGCAAATATATAATAATGCAAAATACTTGAAGGCACCGTGACAGAGCGTGCGAGTGGGCAATTCACTCATCCATCTTGAGATGTGAGCATTGAAAATAAATCTGCGGAGAGAATAAACAGAATTTGATAATGACACGCCTTCATTATTCGTGAAGGTGAACAATGAGGACTTCATTGCACAAACCATGAGTCCGTTATATCGGGGTTACGACAATTGATTGATAAACATATTTAACCTAGCCCGCCCATTTACATTGACAACCAATCTACAAACTTACTAACCGCCTATTAGTGTTTTAGGGGTAGTGCTTACAATTTGGGATCATGCATATAAAAGTGAGTATTTTCAGCTGGAACTCACAGCAGTTATTTTCACCAGTGAATAAACAAACACATTCCCTCCGTCATGAGTCAGTCATAACTTTACAGTTTACCGGATTTATATGAAGTTGGAGACTCTGCCGCGGTGTCTAGAATTAATCTTTTTAACGCAACAGATCGGGACGGAATATTTCCAACGCAAACCGTTGATGATATTTGCACTGACGTTCCTTACTATCCGGCACAAGGGATTGTAGTTGAAATGTAAGTGTAAAAATTTATGTACCTGTATTTATATTTTATTTTGTTTTTGTGGCCTATATTTGGTCGCGAACTTCTTATTTATTTCAGTGTTCCTGAAGGTGTCATTAGGCGAATGGTCTTGAGCACTGTTCTGTGTTTCATTCATGATTATTTCATCATACATATATATGGAGCAGAGCTGGGCACTTCCGCAAACACTTCCGCAAACCGCAAATTCCGCAATTGCGGAAGATGTTTTTCGTTTGCGGATTTGCGTTTGCGGCAAAGTCATCGCAAATTAGTGAATTTGCGTTTGCGGATTTGCGTTTGCGGGAGTGATTTTGAGTTGGCGGATTTGCAATCGCAAATCCGCAAACTCAAAATCACTTCCGCAAACGCAAATTAACTAATTTGCGATGACTTTGCCGCAAACGCAAATCCGCAAACGAAAAACATACTTCCGCAATTGCAGAATTTGCGGTTTGCGGATGTGTTTGCGGAAGTGCCCAGCTCTGATATGGAGGGGCTGTAGTAGTTTATTTTCATCTTATTAAATTTTATTGTAAAATGATTAATCAAAAGAGCAGTACCCTCAATTTCTAATTGTAGATTAGTTTGCATTAGTAATTAATAATTAATATTATGGTAAAGTCTTGTAACTCCTTGTAACTCTCTTCCTATATATATATATATATATATATCTATCTATATCTATCTATATATATATATATATATATATATATATATATATATATATATATATATATATATATATATACTCTACAAATGGGTTTTATTAAAAAAGATTCAGAAAAATGTATGATCTAATCAAATTAATTTAAAATTATCGTTTCTCTTTTAAGGTCCGATGAGGAGCTGACACGTGTTATACAATCTTTTCGTGATAGCATTGATGAAACGCATGTCGTGGACGTGAATACGGAGGAAGAAGTTTTACCGCGCATTCAACCCAGCGATTGCCACATCATCAACGAAATAATGTAAGCTTTTTCTTTTTCTTATTTTTGGGGTAAGAGTTTTTTCTTTTACATGTGTTTCGGTTAGGAAGACGACTCAATGTATTTCCATCAATTTATTGGATGATAGAAATCAAGTTTTAAAAAATAGTATAATTTTTTATATCCATCTTAAATTAGCTACAGAATTAGTTGTCGTTACGTTTTAAATAAGCTACAGAATACACAAACTAACATTATTGGATATAACATTGCGGCAAATATTCATTTTATATATACGATGAAAACATCATACAACACAGTGAGTGCGCACAAACGGGAACCTTTTTTATCTGTCTGCACACAATTTGATCATTCCGCTCAGTATGACACGGGTCGAATAAGTTTAAAAATTTATAAATTCTTACCAATTGACAGGTGCATGAGAAATGAAAAGCATTACATACCACATACGTTACTAAAATATCATTGGAAACGATAGGGATTCCAGATAATTTCGGGAATGTGTAGCTGTTCGAGAAATTTTACAGTAATAACGTCATTCTATGGATGAGTCCCGAGTGAATTAAAATAGTACAGGCGGTCCCTCTTTTAAAAGTAGATAGCTGTACAATAAATACCTTCACTACCAATAACACTGGTATTGACAATAAGACCACCGCATTCTCTCGTAGTTCGCAATTTCAATGTTTCATTCTTCGCAAAACCACCGATAACCACCAATAACCACTATTCATTACTCTCTGAAGTGTATTCGCATCCATTTTAAAAGTAAGTGACAACGCCCCTAAAACTGTCAAACTCTATTAGGACTTGTGATTCGAGGTATACTAGTAGATTAATAGGAGCGTCTATCGGCTTGGCAAATTCCAATCTGATTGAGCTGTTCCCACTCTGTTGTGGACTTAAGTGTGTATTTACATGAGCAGATAAGTCAGGTGTAATGTTAAACGGATAAAGGTTAAACTGATCGATGAATTCTTTCTGCGTTACCCCAATCCCGAGCTCATCACAAGCACCTGCGATATGGGCCAGATTACTATATGCTCTCGCGCAAAACGGGAACACAGCGTCTGATGAATAATCCGTTGACGTATAGAGTTATATCCATTGGCGTATAGTTATATTTTTAAGGCCGAAATTCTCGAATTTAAAGACATTTTTTATATATTCCATTCACCGAAGTGTGTTCCTGCATTCCAATTAATATCCTTTTAGGTAGAACTCCCAGGGCCACGTTTTCTATCTGTCTCGATGCCAACCCTACTGGCACCGTGTATAGTTTGATCTGTACTCTGTTAATTGGGTATTTTACTGTGGCATGTAGTAAATTTTTCTCAATTTCTATTTGTTTAGGCGAACTAATTTCACACGGCTTCCGCGAAGGTATGTTTCCATAATATGAATCACAACGGGCTTTGCACCCTCTTCTTGATCAGCAAGCAGATTTAAACAAATCTCAGGATTCGTGCGGGTGAGCTTTTTTTTCATATCCACCCCATTCACAAGCAACTTCTCCTGGAACGTGAAGTCTGTATGCAGGCGTCCAAAACACTCATATATCTTCTTTTTAGAATTTTTAAATTTGTCCTTTATACTACTTTCGTCTTTAGTCTGATAATAGGCCTCTGCAGTTAAAAAGATATCCTTCGCTTCTTTGGAAAAGTTGGACATTTTCCAGATATGCTCTTAGGTGATAGTACCCCGTCTCTGCCGATATGTTGACCTCATTTAAATATATATCACACTGGTTGAGTATGGAGTGCAGAAAGTTTGTTTCAGGGTATACAGCATATTTGTCATCGCAGTCCGTTCCATCAGAATGGGCTATACGTAATTTAGCGTACATGTGCACACAGTTTGGATAAAAAAAGTAACGGCCTGAGCTGGGTATCACGAATTCTATAGGAGCACTCGGGGAAATAATTGTGTTTAACGGATTAATTGTAATAAATTCACTGTGCTCAATAGAAATTTGAGTTGGGGCATATCAAAGAGGAACAGCTCCGATTGACACCATTGTGAACTACACGATTGGATGAACCGTGCCATGACGAGTCAGAAATAGTGCCACCTCACTCGACAAATAGTAAACAGTCTATGATTCATGAGAGCAATGTCCTTAGCTTGTATCAGTCAAAAAAATGGTTAACCATAGGTTTCAGTCCTTTTGAAAACTTCTTTTTTATATCATTTTACGTTTAACGCCATGTGCTGATAATCCCTTCCTCCGGACAGGCCTCTTCTTCTTCTTCCCACCACCACACATTTTTCACTTTGCATCTTTGATGATTTCGTCCCGTGTACGCTTTAAGTGTTTTTTAGAGCTTTTTAGGTTTAGCCCCGGCCATTATGCCTTCTGCCGTGTTAAGACCTAATTGTATCGCTTTTCTCCCGATATATCTGGCACCCCTCTTCAGCAAGGGGATAACCGTACGTACTATTGTTGAAAAAATGGACCAATTCAACTTCCACGCTGGTATCTCACCTCGATAGACTGTGAAAAGTTTTCTGTCCATTATAACTCAGTGCGTCAAAGTACAGCTTCACTGTTAAGCTCCCATTACCGAATAGGAAATATTTTCCCTCAATCGTTCCTATATATATTAAGATATTGGTTATTATATTAGCTGCGACATTCACATAAAGGGGCTTGTCATATGTAATACTCAAGATCTTCCCTCTATGGTTGGGGATGTGCGCGATGCACATCACGCGTGCCTGGGTATCCCCAACAAACTGGTTCTTCACTATATTGCTGTAAATATAGCACATGTCTAGGGGTGTATAGCCAGCTCCCAGTTCCTCAAATTTCATCTGATACATTAGGCTACACAAGTCATGTTTTACCTCGTGAAAGGTATCTCTTTGGACGGCTAATCGCTATCGCCCCTAGGTTATAATTTTGAACAGCCTTTGTCTTTAATATTTATGTTAACCTGTGATTTTAGGATTAGAGTATGTGCAAGGTTTTCTTTGTTTACGATTTCGTATACTAAATCATCCGTAAGATTTGAGTTTTTTAAACTAACTTTTAAGTCTCTCACAACATCCTAACGTCCTCAGAAGCACCATAACGGCCCGGATCTAATGTTACGACTGTACTGTAATAACGTTCATCCCCAATCCGGGCGATACGTATGGTTTCATGCCGAGTTACCCCAGATTTTTCACACTCATCAAGGTCTCTAAGAACCGTAAAAACGGGTTCTTTATAATCAATAACCTAAAAGAGGATGTCCAGCTGAATTTCGCATATCCCCACCTCATACGAATCACTACCCAATTCAATGGGCTCATGGAGTTCTGTTACAAAGTTGGCCAGGGTGTTGTTACGATGTACAGACGAAGAAGAGGACGGGAGTGTGACGTAGAAATGGTTAGGGGCCATGTTACATAATATTTATGCTTCATTATTGCATCAACTTTTATATAGGTGTAGAAGCTTTCTAGGTACCCCAACCATTCTAGGTACCCCAACCATTTCACCAGGTACATTTTTCTCTTTCCTGAGACTTTGCTTCCTAAAAATTTTTTAAATTTTAAACACGTTTTTTTCTAAATTAAATGTCACTTTCTGCAACTGCTCGCGGTAAAAGCCTCCTGCGATTTCTTCCCCATTCAAATCTTCAACATAGTACAGCAGTATCTCGCCTTTAAGTCTCATAGCCCTAACTTAAAAAATCTCACCTGTCCAACCTTGCTCAAATCCCTTCGCGAATTTATTTCCTGAACGCGACAGCCTTACGTAATCATTGATTTTGAAACGCGCAGAGTGTGGCGGTGTTCTACGTATATCTCTTCTCACATCAGGCTCTGTGCGCGTACCCATTTCTAAAATCTCGTCAGGTGTTGTCCCAATCGTGCGATGGTGTGAGCAGTTGTATGATGAGGCCAATGATTCCAGAATGTCTATATATCTGTATGTGTTTTTATGTGTAAAATAGCGATGCATGCGTTCCTTTATGGTACGTTGAACTCTTTCAGGTAAAGAGGCCTTATGTATAGAATTGCGAGTGTAGCAGCTGATATTAAACTCTGTGAGCATGTTCTGAAAAATTCGGTCTACAAATTCTTTCCCCATAACCGTACAAAAATAGCAAGGAACCCTGTTTTCTTTCAACATCAACGTTTTGGTTGCTTTAGCATCTGTTTCAGGCGATTTGTTTTTAAGAGGAATTAGCCACAGATATCTAGAGAATACATCTATTATGAATAGGATGTAGTAGTAACCACCGTTATACACTGAATATCTTTTCATGTCTGTTAAATCTGCTTGCCAAATAGAGTCAATCGATGCCGCTGTTGTCTTGGCTGTTTTAAACCTTTTTCTCACCGGCCTATGAAGTGTATAAGCGTCCTGCTCCCGCAAAAACCTCTCAACATCTTTTTTCCCTACTCCATCATTATAAACACTTCTGTACAGTCTATCAACGCCTCCGCAGGAGCCTGGGCTAGAAATGTCATAATAATGTCTCCTTAATAGGTTAGTCATTTGCGTATTTTAGAGGCACGTGGATAGGGTTCACCGTTGTTTTTGTTTGGCCACTTCTTTTTCCTCTTCAAAGGTGCTACCGCTCAGTTGTGGCACATGCAAGACTTGCTCCAAGTCTTTTAACCTGTTCAGATTTCCTATGAATGTTTTGGGGACATTATTGGTTGCAGTAATGCTTTAATATGCTTCCATCCTGATGGTGAGGGTCTATCGAAATTTTTCACCAGATCATGGACGATGTCTACGATATTCGATCCCTGTACCTTTGCTCCTTCCACAATGATCTCACATGTATCGGTCCACTGTATTTTGGGATCCTCATTCAATAGATTATAAAGACTTAAAACTTTATTCCTCAATGTATGTGGAAGGGTACTTTTTAATACATGCTCGATATGTTGTGAGGCCGACCTGTTATTCTGTGGTTGGTCAGCTCTATCGTCGTTCACAGGTCCTATGTCACCATGCTCATCTTTGTCCGTGCTGTGCCTAATCACCACTGGGATCTCTGTCGGATTCTTATAGCTTTCGTACTCGTGAAGAAATTTCTGCAGAGCTTCTTTGTATAAGATACTTTTCTCATCAGGTTTTTTTTCACTGCTTAATTGGGCTAAGAATTCGCTTTCCATTCTTTTAAGCCTGCTTTTACGGGGCTCTTGAACCGTGTCTGGACTCTTCGAACTTTGCAGTGAAGCATACACCTCTTGTGGAATCACTACCACTTTCTTCATTATATTAATCTAGTCAGTAAAGGACCCAGAACTGAAAATAAGCTGGGGAGGAATGAACCCCTTTTTGTACCATAATTCGTTTTTTCTTCCCCACAGTCTGACTTTTACGAGCGAGTGTACGTATTATGTTTTTGTAACGGCGTAGGCGAGCCTTCTGTGGGGGTTTCATTGATACATTGCAATTTATAACGTTAAGACAGATTCCACAGATGCATTTTAAAAAGTCGGAGTCCATATTGTTATCAAACATCTGTTGAATTGCCCGGGGTAGTCGATGATAGAGTTTTATTAACTCATGGTATTTCTTTAACCTCATTGTCATTCTGGAATATACACCGTTTTAGGCTCGTTTGGAAATATATTCGTTCTTAGAAGCACCCTAAACGTGTTTTATGGATGAAGGTCACAAAGCAAATATCCGTAACGTTGACTTGTAGCTTCTTTATAAACTTCCAAAAACTCTTTATGCTGATTCGGGAACATTTGATTAGCTAATATTCCAATTTGTGACACATCTCTACGTTGAGCGAATAAGACTAGATACTGTGTATTTAACGACACATCGCGCATGTATCTATTTTTGAAAAATAGATTCTGATTGATGAAGAATATGCTTATGTTAAGATGGTGGGAGAACACTGTAAATGTCTCGGGAAACGTTTTATCTATCTCCAACATGAGATCGTCAATTATAATGACTGTTCATTTCATTTTAACGAATTAACGTCATATACACCTTTGTAGAAAGAAATATCATCTTGGTACTCGTTGAACAGTGATTGATACGTCGAATAGCACCATATAACGTTATGCACAATTCTTGAGAACATCTCTCCCTTTTCTTTAATGATTTTAAGAATAAACACATTTTTACCGCATCCTGTAGGACCAGATATAATAGATGTGGATGGACTCGTGAACCCGAATTTTACTACAGAATCCATCTCCAACACGTCACACTCCTAAGTGGGTCATTTACAAAATATAATAAAAATTTAAGTGGTGTTCCTTATATTCTACAGTCTTGTTTTTCCTCTTCTTCCACAGAACCGTGAATGACAATGAGGTACAGCATCATGTCCCCATTATCGATATTAAAGACGACCCCGATGACACTGCAGTTATTGTCACAGACTCCACGCCCACTCACGAGCCCACACCAGCGACACCTGTAGCACCACCACGCGATAGTTCAAAGCGGAGGCATGATGAAAAACCTCCAATGCCAGGTATAAAGCGTGCCAGGAGTGCATCCATTGTTAAGCACCCAGTAATAGATCCCCAACCCTCTACGTCTTACGACACAACCCCCACATAAGTTCCTTCATCAAATAAAGTTGTAGTCCCTTACTCCTTTCCAATACCGGGAACATCCTCCACAGCAGCAGCAGCAGCTTCTCGTTCTGTAAAGGATGGTATAACATTCGAGTTGGTGCGCATCGCCATCCCTACCCCAGCTCTGACTAGAAATTACGTAGTCAGGGTTGACCCTGGATCCATGTACAGCAATGGTGTTGAACACGGACTACGGCGAGTAGTTGAACGTATTGTGGAGTTTGCTCTTCAGAACCGCGACGAACGTGAAGTCAGGAAGAGGCTGTCCTTCGGGTAAGGGTCAGATGACGGGGATGTAGATGACGGGGATGTAGATGGGTAGTAATACGATTCAGACACATGGCAGTTGTAGATATAGAGTATATATTAGGCCGTATAATGCAGGCCTCTCAAAGTAGTACAGCCTTCAACATGGACATCTTCACGGTAGACAGTGACCGTATGTTCCGTGTCGCGGTTCATAGTGTCACACCTTATACTCTTAACTTCAATTCTCAGGCTATTTACAGACGACATTTAAACTCCATGCGTGGTTGCGACTTTATAGCATTAGTCTTGTTCCGTATCTTTACTGTGTTAAATACACGGGCCCAAAAATTTGGTTGCCTATGGTTGTGCAGCGTGCTCGTAAACTGACTTCAGATTGCAAGCTTTAGTTTGACTGTAATGTGGGTCCTGAAGAGTTGAGAAGGCTAGAGCAGGAAATGAATGTTCGTATATTTGTACTTGGAATGGATGATCGTCGTGGGACTGTGTATGTTTTTAAAAGCAGTGTGAGAGATCGTAGAAGACCCCTACATATTTTAGGATTGTCAGGTTCAACGCATCTAGCCATCCGTAATATAAGGGCTCTTTACGCGAGTAATGATAAAAATCGAAAATATGGAAGGAATCATGATTTGTGTAAGGGATGTTTCGAGTTTGCGAAAGATATAGTGAAACATTGCAAGGATTGTCACATGGTATGTGAGCAGTATAAAAGCTCCAAATGTGAATGTCGTGTAGTTGAAGTTGAGAAGAAGGCTTGTAATGTGTGTAGACGTATATTTTTTAATAATATCTGTTTTGAGTTCCATAAGTGAATTGGCACTTGTAGGAAAATGAGAATCTTTGAATGCGGTATGTTTCATATGATGGATAACTGGGGGAAATTGACACATAAATGTGATGATATTCATTGTTCTACATGTTGGAGTAAAGGATGTGTTATATGAAAGACGCTAAGCTTAAAAATAAACCTTGTATGACTGTACTACGATATAGAAACCTACACAGTTGCTGAAACCAAAGAGGTTATCCCATATCTACTTGTAAGCTAGACAATCTGCGATGAGTGCATGGAAGTAGAATGTGATAAGTGTCACAACTGTGGTAAACGGACAAACGTTTTTAAAACGATTGCACACGACAGTCCTGTGAAACACTTTGTGTTCTATATTGTCAAGTTACCGAACAAGTTAAAAAAAATGACTGTGTATATTCTTGCCCATAACGGGGAAAAATTTGACACACATTTCCTTTATAAGGAACTGCTTGAACACGAGTCATCTAGGATATTTACAGGTGATTCCTTGAAAAGAGGAAACAAACTTATACAGACGCAAATAAGAGGTAATATGCAGTTTAAAGACACTTTATTATTCACACCTTGTAAATTAGCAAAGCTACCCAAGGTAATGGGCGTAGTCGCCGAAGTTTCAAAAGGTATTTCCCTTACAATTTCCTCACTATCAATACTTTAAATTACCCAAACATTACTTTAACTATGAATATATCAGAACAGGTGAACGTGAAGATTTTGACCGCTACTACAACAGTTTTAATGAAGATAATCCTTACAATATAGTTGATAAATTTGAGCATTATTGCGTGAATGATGTGCGCGTGCTTAGAGTATCTTTCCAGGCCTTTTGAAGGATGTACATAGACCGTTTCAAATGCGATCTGTTTCAAGTCGCAAACACGATCGCCTCATTGTGCTTTACGGTGTTCAAGAACAATTTCATGCCTAAAGGCACCTTAGCCGTCATTCACAGAAACACGAGGCTATTTACTGGCTCATACATATACAGCAGCAGACAGGTGTATACACAAAGCATTCCTGCAACACGGTTAATGTTCATGTTTTTTGGGTTGATGGTCTAAGCGAAAATCTTGCCAATGGTGAGAAGACTGTGTACTCATTTAACGGCTGTTGGTGGCACGGATGCCCCCGTCCTGAGTGTGGAATCGTAGGAGATACCCACGGTAGATCTCCTGTCGACAGTCTTGCATGGACATTAGGGCGGATCGAAAATTAGGTTTTTAAACTTTTTTTCGATATTCACATATGGCTAGTGCGGAAAATATGTGGGTGCTATAGATAATGACTGTGCATAAATATTAGTCCTGCGAAATTATATCTTCAGGTGCCACAAAGCCGTCGAAAAAAGTGAAATATAATGATTTTCTTATATTCTGCATCAGTACAATAACTGAAACTTACTTGTTATTATTATATATTAAGTGTTCCAATTACCAAAATAGTTACTGAATTACGCAGCTCTTAGTTTATTTAGATCAATGTTCTTTTGATTAATGATCTAAATAATCCAGAACTCACCACGAGGAGGTGGCTGCGTGTCGAGCTCCACCCATGCCCTCCCAACCACCCATCCTTGCGCATGTTTTTTTCTATTAACGTTTTATTTAAACTTTATATTCAGCTTTACTTTCGAATGATGGCATTTTTTTACGTGACTGAAGTGTTGATCTTATGAAGCCATCTCGCGCGTTCAATCCAAATACTTTTGATGATGCTTCAGTCACTAATTTTACCATTCTTTCTACTACTTGTGTATGACAAGGGAATTTCTCGAATGGAGGGGTACTCTTGTTTTCTATGAATTCTTCAATCTCATTTTCTGTCAGGTGTCTTGTCACAGGTGGTTCAGTGACAATGCATTTTTGCCAATTAATTAAATCAGTATAATCAGTAGCTTCAAAATGAATAACAGGTACTGTGAAACGCCTCACAACTTTTTCCTTGTTTGTTTGCCTTGCTTTCTTTATTCGCCTCCACGCTAATTCTCTTATGGCGCTGCGGTCATCATGAATCATTGATGCTAGAATATTTTCTGGATTTGCAAAAAATGCATTTCTTTGTATGACAGGGTTTACAATATCCTTTACTTCGTCATTCAGTGTTCTTGTTAGTTCAATAGTTTTGAAAACATGTTTTGAGCCATTGACAAAAGACGTACTTTGCTTAATAGAAAACCACATTGGGATGTAGACCTTCATTATAAAAGAAGCAATGTTCATGAGGTTCTCAGATGGACTTACAGTTGAAACGTATAGACGAAGCAAACGATTTGCTGTAGTCAGCCATCGTGAATGTGCCATTTTGCCTGGACTACGATGAGCAAGATCTGGAGAGCAATATCCCTTTGTTATGGCCTGATGAATATCAATTAGATATTTTTGGTCGGTGCTAAGATCTTCACAGTCTACAGTTGGTTCCTCAGCATCAATCCTTTCAAACTCGACAATAGGAAGACTCTCACAGTTCTCTAATTCCCTGCCAATAGGACCGGTGAATCCGCGGGGGCCAGATGTTTTTCCATCCAGCTTTGCAACTAAATGGCGTAATGGCAATTCATTGGCATGGAGCTGGCACACTAAATGTTGAACTGGCTTCTTCAGCTTCAATTCTATAAGCCTTATAACGCCTCCCTTTTCTCCAGTGTTGACTGCTGCACCATCGCATCCAATGGCAACAAGATTTTCCAGGTTCATGTCATTATTTCCAATATACTCAAACATTCCTTTACATATTTCTTCAGCTGATCCAGAATTCACAGAATAATGGCCCAAATAATCTGAACCAGGTTCTCTCACTAAAGTGATATGTTCTTCTGTTACCTTCTTCTGATATACTTTGGACTCTTTTTTTCTTGGAAGAGTGTAGAATCTTTTCGATCATCAAAATAGATTCCTCTGATTGGGACCTGATTTTGATCTTTCATAATTTCTGATCTCTTCTTTTGTCTTTCTCTTCTGATTTTACTCCTATCCACTACTTCAGATGTATTGTCAATAGAAACTTCTCCAATATCTTGCAATACTGCACTAACAATGAATGCTGCAGCTCGATCTGAAACTGCAGTCCTGTCACAAGCAGTAGCCACTGAAGGTAGATTTGTAGTTTTCCTTTTCTTGAATAATTGTTCTTCAGGTTGTTCGAGCTTTCTCTTCGAGCTAACTGGCTCTGGAAATGTATCGTCTGATATTTCGCCAGATTCACTTTCACTATTTGATGTCGATGATGATAATTCAACATTTGTATCCTGCAATTTCTCCTGTGAAGATTCTTTGGTGAGCCTCACAGCTTCTTTTTGCTTTCTTAGCAACGTAGATGCTTTTTTCTTTGAGAGTGTAATATCTACTCTATCAATAAACAGTTTTCTTTCACTCCTTTGATCTAAGAGGTCACTTCTTCCTTTGGAACCGTTTTTTCTTTGGGACAAGAACATTGTGTTAGTACTTTGCACTTGCACGCTGCAATGTCAAAAAGTTTCGTGTGTGCTTCTTTTTTGAACATATCAATCTTTGCTTTGTAAGCTTCAGAATTTTTTCTGCTTTGGTATGGCTTCATAATGACACGATACTTTTCGTGGTAGCTTCTGAACATTGTTTCAATTCGCCTGTCTGACAGAATTGGGACGGAAGCACTTTCCCAAATTGTTTTCAATTTATCAACAACTTGTTCTAATATTTGAGATATTGAAGGATCTTTATTAGTATTCTGTTTCAAATCGTTTCTTACAAACAAGTAATATTTAAAAACTCCTTCGTATGTAGGAAGATTCCTGTGCCACAAATCTTCCCCCATACCAAACATGGGGCACTCAGTTGAGGCCCTGGTTGATTTTGCACAAACTCGAGACATTTTGAAAGTATACAAATCTGAAAAAGAAAGAGCTAATATCATGGCAAACTTAGGGCAACACAATACAGAAATGCAAAATATATAAGAAATATAGTTTAGACTATCTGAGTAACGCCAACAACAGAACACCCACCTGCTACGAGAGCGACAGCTACACTGAACCGAGGTACTCACGTGACAGCTGAGTGAGCTGACTATAGAAAACTGTTTTTAGAGAATAGAAACTTTTTTTAAAGGTTGACTGAGCTATTTTTATACAAGTCTGAATAAATTCTTGTCTATTGTGCATCGTGGACTCTTCTGTAATTATTGGTTAAAATCTGCTTTTTTCAATTTTTTTCAATATTGAAGGTCATTGTGGCACCTGAAGATATTAATGTTATGATTTTAAATTTATACCAGCTTATTTCCTCACTACTCCACACATTGTCCACACTAGCCAATTTGAAAATTCGAAAAATGAGTTTTTCACTCAGCCCTAATGGACATGTACCCGCGATCAGCTTATAGGCACCCAGTTCACTCACAAGATATTGTGGGAGCATGAGTATGATGCACGGATGGAAGCAAATGGACAATACCGTGAAGTGATAAACACAATCAAGCGTTCAATGGTGTTGGATCCTCTCAAATGCAGTGAGAGCTTGTTCGGAGGGCGTACAAATCCCTTCAAACTATACTTTCCGCCTACGGAGGGCGTGAAACTCCATTACTGCGACTTCTGCCCTTTATACCTCTACGTGAAAAACTGGTAGGACCAGCCCTGCCCACCATCGAGGAGTTCTCAGCAAATTTAAACAAGAATTATTTCGGTCTTTCTTTCGTAGACGTGATCCCCCCTCGCGATTTATGGATGCCGATCTTACCCTTCGTTATAGACCACAAATTCATGTTTCCCCTGTGCGTGAAGTGCGCAGAGGAGAATAATTGGGCCTGTAATAAAAAAACCAACAAACGTAAGATCAGAGGCGTATATAAAAGCCCTGAACTGTCCCTTGCCGTTCGCCATGGCTACAGAATATTGAAGATATATGAGGCGTGGAGGTTTCAGAAGCTACCCAACCTTTTGACGTCATATATAAACACTTTTTTGAAGGATAAGGTATGAGCATCAGTGTATCCGTGAGGAGTTGATACTGAAAATGAAAAATGGCCTTATATTTAACGTAACCGCGACCGTGAAGGGATACAACTTGACCGTTCCAAATTGTAAAGAACCCAGGCAAGCGCTTTAGTGCAATGTTGAGGAAAATTTGCACAGCATACAGGCAAGGGGAATGTTCACCTGACCCAAAGTTATAACAAGGTATGGGATTATGCGAGCGCTCCCGATAAAGAGTTCATGGAGATCGCGAATGTAGGTAATACGTACATAATAAAGTACAACATTATCGAATTGGCCTCAGACTAGGCTCACCATATTTCCTTGAGACAAAAACGGGACATTGGGATGGCAAAAAAGGGACGGGGGTTATGTAATATTCTGTATTCATGAAAAAGTAAGTACATAAACATATTGAGCTTACAATTATTCTTCAGTGACAGAACCCATACAAAAACCCATACAAAACGGTACTGTCCCGTTCAAAACGGTACGTATGGTCAGCCTACCTCAGACACATCGCGTGTTACAAACATACCTGTAGCCAGCTTCACAACGGCATACGCGGGCATCAAACTTTGGGGTGTATTGCATTCTCTTGGGCGGAGGGTTCTGTAGGCCGACACAGATAGTATGATATTCACAGCGAGGGAGGGTGAATACATGCCGCCTATTTCGGAATTCCTCGGAGAGTTGACTGATGAGTTCAAGGATGAGTATGGAGACATCGCATACGCCGACTCTTTTGTCTCAACAGGTCCAAAACCTATGGGGTACTGGTGAGCGTGGGGAGGATATGAAATATATTGTGAAGGGTAAGGGTATCACGCTTAACCAGGTGAACTGACGGGACATTAACTTTGACTCGTTGAAGGATCTAGTGTGCTTGGAAGATGAGAGCGATAAACCGCCCCAACTGACTGTAGGGACCCACAATTTTTGGGCCCAGAAGCTGTTGGGTATAAAGGAACTTAGCGGTACGAAGGTATGCCATAAGACCTATAAGAAATGTTACCAGGTGTCTGGTACTTATGATACCATACCCTTTGGATACCATAATCCTTGATTGTTATATATATATATATACATATATATATATATATATATATATATATATATATATATATATGTCTATTTGCTTGTTAGCGATTATTTATTTTGTTTATTACATGAATTTGTGTATATATATATATATATATATATATATGTATATACTGTATATATATACACACACCTTGAATAAATCGATGATATGTTATTCAATAAATCGTGTTTCAATTAGCGTTTCATTTTATCCTTTGTGTGTGTGTGTGTGTGTGTGTGTGTGTGTGTGTACAGGAAAAGTCCTAAGCTCCGTCCCCTGTATGAGCGATCAATGGTCACGTGACTCCCGCTACTACCTGGGCATATCTCTACCCCTGCATTTTCAGTTGACGGCTGCAAGGCCTGGAGCTCAGACGTGTATTTGAAGAAATCTCACGTAGACGAAAAATAGTGATGGCTACCTTTAATATTGCTTGATCGAGTTTTATGAAGTTTTATTCGGTAAAGTGTGAAGAAGTGGTGAACACTCAAAGACCCCCTATCCGTCCCTACTTTGATACTTTTAAGGCTACATTGACCCGTGCGACGCTTGAGGAACAAGAGGTTCAAATACTCTACGACTATTCTGGCTAGAGCATTGCAGGTTTTCGTGGTACAAACGATGTATTGAACTATGTTGTAGGACTAAACTTTATAAAAGCTTACATATACCGTGAAGTGGAAGAAACAATATGTGCAGAAGAGAAGCAACGGTTATGTTTAGTGAGTCTTGTTGATGAGTGGTATGATCAGCAGTATTATGTCATGTTGCATCATACCAAGTACTCGTACCGTGCGGCTGAGAATGTAAATCTTGTCATAATGGAGAATCTAAAGTATTTTTTCCACTACTTTAATATATATCATGACGAGGTTTGCGGTGAAGTTGTGGCTAAAGGCTTGCTGAGTTTTTAATAGAATTTAGAGACGAGTATCTTCCGCTAAGCAAAAAGGAAAAATATTGGCACATGTTTCTCTCAAATAGTGCGCCGGAGTGTGAATAAAATGTGTTTAGTTCGTGATAATTTCCATAGAAAAATTCTCAAAACACACCCAATATAATGGGAAAGAGGTATTCACATGATTCTTTCACGTTGGAACAACACCGTACACGATTCATCAACTTATGGTGTGACTCATTCCTCCACACCTGCTGTCGTCGAGCCGACCCACCCACCTGTGGCTCATAGTCATCTCAGAGCTTGAACAGTATGGACGTGCACTCCCCACAATAGAATACGCTGGAACCTCCTTTGAGCAGCATTCTCAATGCCGTGTACAATGTGTCGGTGACGAAGTTATTGCGCGTGTTCAGGCGTAAAACTGGTGCCATTAACTATGTACTTGAAACAACTTGTAGACAAACAAATTCTGGTAAACGGAATGATGTTTATTTAAGTATTGAGATGAATACAGTCTTCGTGGTAGTTGAGAAGTGGAGCGAAGATCGTTATAAAGTACCTGCAGGTGTAGGTACAAGAAGAGAACAGATTAGTGATACCCCCTCATATGCCATTGTTTGGACGTTGTGTATAAATAACGATCAGCCATGCATTGATATACGGCTGATATGGAAGAATGCGGCTGATAATAACGTTCTTGTCCCCACGCGAAACCATTTCATCCTCGACAGAATGTTTGAAATCGTCGGTTTCCGCAAGCTGAAACCTATATTAGACGAGCGTGTTACGGATATGCTTTATTTTGATACGGTCCTTGAACACGCATACACCGCTCTGCTTGACGGGTTTACCGAGTGTAGGACTGAACATGGCGAGAATGGTCTGGAACTGGCTGCTTATTTAAAAGGTTTAGACTCTTCGAAATATCATGAATTTTGGTACAAAGGACTTGAGCGGTACAGGGTTGAGCTCACCTACACCGTTCACCCTGGAGAATTGTTTCTTTATATAATGAGCAGCTGTCTTTACGACTTAGAAGATTATCTTAATTGCCGCTATGCATTGTGAAGATGAGTTCACGATTGAAAAGCTCGGATCGGTAAGAATAAACCCTCGATTGGAAAGGAGTGTTTATAAGCTTCAATTTAATAATGAAGTTATGGCTAACGATGCCCTCTTTGTTCGTGCTTTTGATTGTATTTTGGTCGTGTTTAAAGATAACTTGCCAACTAAACGTAAAGTGGGCACAAAAATAGTATTGAACGATATGAAGGCCCTTTACATCGAGTATAGGCCTCCCTGCAACTTGAGCAGTGAAATAATGTTAAATCTTATTTATTTTGTAGTGCAAAGCAACAACGATGTAACTAGTTTCGATCACGTGCGAGTTTAGTATCTTAGTTAAACGCAGTAGAACATAAAGTGTATGTATTTTGATGTTTATATACAGGGTGTCCCAGAATTAACTATCTATTTCAATGAAATCGGACAAATTTTTTAAAAACACACTTTTATTTATGTTTATCATGTTTAATATGTGTTACAAATGTATAAATTTCTAAATTTTGTTCATAATTTTATTTTCATAATTTTTTCATTATCTGGTCCAATGAAAGACCGTCTGAAGTCATAGAATTGCAAAGAGACTCTCCAAAAGTTAACGTGTGGCTTGGAATGACCAAATCCAAAATTTATGGCCCATTCTTCTTTGCGGAGCAACTGTAACAGGTACCGTCTACCTTGATATGCTTCACCAGTTTCTCGAACCACAGCTTCTTCTTGATGATGGCATTCTTGATAATGTTGTGTTTCAACAAGATGGAGCACCACAAATTTTGGATTTGGTCATTCCAAGCCACACGTTAACTTTTGGAGAGTCTCTTTGCCATTCTATGACTTCAGACGGTCTTTCATTGGACCAGATAATTAAAAAATTATGAAAATAAAATTATGAAAAAAATTTAGAAATTTATACATTTTTAACACAATTAAACATGATAAACATAAATAAAAGTGTGTTTTTAAAAAATTTGTCCGATTTCATTGAAATAGATAGTTAATTCTGGGACACCCTGTATTATTTTTTAATTTTTTATATATTCTTCGTTCAATTTGTGTATTTCTTATATTACTATTATTTTTTATTGTATATATATATAATGCTCGTTATTGAAAGTGAATTTACAGTCTTTGATGCAAAGCTTAATAAGTTCCAAAACTAAGTGTGAAGGTAGTGGCAGGTCACACTTATGTAATTCTTGGGAGAGAAAGTCAAGCATATCGTCAATCGGCACTTTTGTAAACAATGAACAAAAGTCAAAACTGATCAATCTATCGTTAGTTTCAGTACGTGCATTATTCAATTTTTCAGTAAGATCCATGGAATTTTTTACATGTGAATCAGAGATAGTTCCGAGAATGGGGGACAAGACTTTGACAAGCCATTTGGAGAGTTTATAAGTATTAGAGCCCACCGAGCTAATAATAGGGCGCATAGGGTTGCCAGGTTTGTGACAACCCTGCCACTACCTTCACACATAGTTTTGGAACTTATTATGCTTTGCATCAAAGACTGTAAATTCACTTTCAATAAAGAGTATTATCAACAAGTTTTTGGGATGGCCATGGGCAACCACTTGTCGCCCCTCCTCTCCAATATTTATATGGAGTTTTTCGAAATTACTTACATTCCGAGAATCCTGGGGGTTGGCATCCCTTGGTTGCGGTACGTCGACGATATTTTGTATATCTGGCCCATGAATCGTGACCTGGATAACTTCCTCCTTCAGTTAAATGATCAAGTCCCCTCCATTAAGTTTACTTTAGAAGTGGAACAAGACAACTCAATCCCGTTTTTGGATGTGCGTGTACATAGAGAAAGCCCAGGTTTTAAGTTTAGTATCTATCGGAAAAAAAAACAATTTGTCCTACGTACACTTTTACTCGGGACATGACACCCCAAATAAGAAGGCCATTTTTTCTTCAATGTTTCTCCGCGCTCTTAGGATCGCCAGTCCGGAATACATTGATGCCGATTTAGAAAAAATCAACGGTATTGGAAGTGATCTATGTTATCCATCTGCGTTTATGGAATCTTGTCTCAACAAGGCAAAACAAACTTTATAACGTGTCAATAATAGCACTCGTACTTTGTCAAAAAATATTTTAGTACTTCCATTTTTCCCGGGCTTTTTAGGCATTGCTAATGTACTTAAACTTTTGGATATTAATGTAATATTTTCATATAACAATATTGTGAAAAATATCATAGTAAAAAATAGCCCCACCAATAATTCAGGCATTATCTATAAAATTGGTTGTAAACAATGTGAATCCTTTTACATAGGTCAGACGGGAAAGGATTTGCACACACGTATAAAACAGCATCAATATTCCGTTAGAACAGGACAGTTGTCCAGTGCTCTTTTTGTCCATTTGTCAGAGTTATCCCACTGCATTGATTGGAATAATGCTTCAGTTTTATTTCACTCTAGCAACATTGTTAATAGAAATATTCTTGAGTCTGCCATTATCCAACTTACAAATAACTTCAACATAAGCAAAGGTCTTTTTCAACTCGATCCTGTTGTTTTGAATTCCTTTAGAACAGATTTAGATAAGAAGGGTAGAACACTAAATCTTTGGTAAACTTGTATGCGGACAGAGTGCTAAAACCCGGGCAGATTTCCAGTATAAATTTGTATTTTTTTTTTTTTTAACATTGGTTGGAAATAATTCATTTGATCTTGTGCTAAAAATCGCTAGTTTTTCCTTACAAATTTGTATGCCCCTCCCACAATCATATCGTTTTTATTTTTTATTTTTACTTTAATTTCTCCGTTTATTGTATATATATATTTTTTTTCTCTAACCTATATATAGGCTGTAACTCTTTATGTACTTCAGTGTTCCTGATGATGTCATTAGACGAAAGTGCATGAGCACCATTCTGTTTCCTTTCCTTCGTGGTTTTATTCATCATAAATATTTTTCACGTGTTACTTTCGTGAAATAATTTTCATATATATATATATATACAATAAACGGAGAAATAAAAATTTGTTTAACATAGTTAAAGGCCTTGTTTATAGTGCGGCGAATAGTAGTTACGAAGATAACTTTCCTAAATGTTTTCGCAATAGCCTCTCACAATTAAATAAAGATGGGGAGCTCCATATTACTAAAGCAGACAAGGCTAACACCATAGTTATTATGGACAAAGTGGACTACATCAGAAAGATGAGCGAGCTTCTCCAGGACCCCGCCACATACAGCAAACTTAGGAAAAACGCGCAGGATGACGTCATCAAATCATTTAATAGTGGCTTGAAACGCATTCTCAAAGATCATAAGGACTTAATTCCGCTTTTCATGTCCACTTCACCTTCTCTGCCCTACCTTTACGGTCTTATTAAAACCCACAAACCTGACAACCCTATGCGCCCTATTATTAGCTCGGTGGGCTCTATTACTTATAAACTCTCCAAATGGCTTTTCAAAGCCTTCTCCCCCATTCTCGGAACTATCTCTGATTCACATGTAAAAATTCCATGGATCTTACTGAAAAATTGAATAATGCACGTACTGAAACTAACGATAGATTGATCAGTTTTGACATTTGTTCATTGTTTACAAAAGTGCCGATTGACGATATGCTTGACTTTCTCTCCCAAGAATTATATAAGTATGACCTGCCACTACCTTCACACATTGTTTTGGAACTTATTAAGCTTTGCATCAAAGACTGTAAATTCACTTTCCTTAACGAGTATTATCAACAAGTTTTTGGGATGGCCATGGGCAACCCCTTGTCGCCCCTCCTCTCCAATATTTATATGGAGTTTTTCGAAATTACTTACATTCAAAGAATCCTGGGGGTTGGCATCCCTTGGTTGCGGTACGTCGACGATATTTTGTGTATCTGGCCCATGAATCGTGACCTGGATAACTTCCTCCTTCAGTTAAATGATCAAGTCCCATCCATTAAGTTTACTTTAGAAGTGGAACAAGACAACTCAATCCCGTTTTTGGATGTGCGTGTACATAGGGAAAGCCCAGGTTTTAAGTTTAGTGTCTATCGGAAAAAAACAAACAATTTGTCCTGCGTACACTTTTACTCGGGACATGACACCCCAACTAAGAAGGCCATTTTTTCTTCAATGTTTCTCCGCGCCCTTAGGATCGCCAGTCCGGAACACATCGATGCCGAATTAGAAAAAATCAACGGTATTGGAAGTGATCTGTGTTATCCATCTGCGTTTATGGAATCTTGTCTCAACAAGGCAAAACGAACTTTCTATCGTGTGAATAATAACACTCGTACTTTGTCAAAAAATATTTTAGTACTTCCATTTTCCCCGGGCTTTTTAGGCATTGCTAATGTACTTCAACTTTTGGATATTAATGTAGTATTTTCATATAACAATATTGTGAAAAATATCATAGTAAAAAATAGCCCTACCAATAATTCAGGCATTATCTATAAAATTGGTTGTAAACAATGTGATTCCTTTTACATAGGTCAGACGGGAAAGGATTTGCACACACGTATAAAACAGCATCAATATTCCGTTAGAACACGACAGTCGTCCAGTGCCCTTTTTGTCCATTTGTCAGAGTTATCCCACTGTTTTGATTGGAATAATGCTTCAGTTTTATTTCACTCTAGCAACATTGTTAATAGAAATATTCTTGAGTCTGCCATTATCGAACTTACAAATAACTTCAACATAAGCAAAGGTCTTTTTCAACTCGATCCTGTTGTTTTGAATTCCTTCAGAACAGATTTAGATAAGAAGGGTAGAACGCTAAATCTTTGGTAAACTTGTATGCTACTCTAATAACTTTTATTTTTCAATTTATTTTTATGTACATCGAACCTTAAACAAGAAGGGCAGAGTGCTAAAACCCGGGCAGATTTCCAGTATAAATTTTTATTTTTTTATTTTTTATATTTTTTATAACATTGGTTGGAAAGAATTCATTTGATAGTGTGCAAAAAATTGGTAGTTTTTTTTCTATAACATTGGTTGGAAACAATTCATTTGATTTTGCACTAAATATCGATAGTTTTTCCTTACAAATTTGTATGCTCCTCCCACAATCCTTTAATGTTTAATTTTTAATTTTAATTTTTATTTCTCCATTTATTGTATATATATATATATATATATATATATCGGGTGGTCCGAAAAAAATGACGCATTTTTTAAAAATTAATATCTCAGTAACCCCCTTCCTTATCATGACAATTTTTATATGCAAGATACTTTCAAACTTCTTTTTTTGAATGCAAGAAACGGAATTCTGATATCTTTTATAGTTTTCTCGCAATTAACAAAAGTAACAACATGGGTCAAAAAAACGAATATCATGAGAAAGGAAAAATTTAATCAGAAATTTAACTAATTAATTTACAGTAAATGATCGATTGGACCACCACTCTGTTGACACACTAATCTAAGTCTTTTCTTCCACACAAAAATAATACTTCTTACTTCATTAATGCCAATTTCTTGCCAAGATTCAAGTATTTTACTTTTTAATTCTGATTCGGTGAATTTTTCTCGTCGACCTCGGTAAACCTTCTCTTTTATTAACTCCCAAATTGAGTAGTCCATAGGATTACAATCTGGGCTTTGTGGTGGCCACTCATTTTTCGTTATTAATTTTGGTGTATTGCTAATCAGAAACGACTGTGTGGCGTAGCTTGTATGCGACGGTGCTCCATCTTGTTGAAATATGAAATCATTTTCTTGATACAGGCGACGACAATCCGGCAACAATTTTGTTTTTAAAAGTTCAATGTAATTTGCAGAATTCACCTTTGTCATTTCAGTTTCAATAAAATGAACATCTGTCTTGCCATTCCAAGAGACCCCTGCAGATATCATAATCTTTATGGAGAATCTTGACGTTTCATGATACAATCTGTTTATTGAAATGTCACACTTTTTACCACGCCCGTAGACAACATCATTTTGACGGTTTCGCGGAATTTCTAGAGTGAAATCTTTTTCATCCGTGAAGACTATCTTTTTAATATCAACGACAGAGAAATTATCAAGTAACTTTCTGCACCTTGTTTTTCTTTTATCCTTAACAGTATCACTTTTTCTAGAAGATACTATTCTTTTGAAGGCTTTTAGTTTTTGTGCTTTAATTATTCGGTGTACAGAAGTCTTTCCAATATTCAAATGTTTAGCAATTGTTCTTTGTGACAAATGACTTCCTGGTTTATCTTCTTGAGAGCAGATTTTATCGTTGATGTAATCCACATTTTCTGGAACCGAAGCTGTTTTAGGTCTACCGCTTCCTGGTTTTCTGGCAGTACTTCCCGATTCGCGAATCTTCTTTAAGAGTCTTTCCACTGCACGCCTTTTCCACTTTTTGCCGGGAAACTCTTGCAATAACCTTCCAGTCTTCCATCCTTTTTCACAGTAACAATTTTTAATGAGAATACGATCTTCCTCTGACATCATTAAGGGTACTGACGAATTGTTAAAAAATAAAAATATCCACAATTTGACTTGTTCATTCCTGTAGAGTTTTGTAATAACTTGCAAAAATATCGCATGCTATCGTATAAAAATGATATCGTATAAAAAACGGATATTATATTGCGATTTTTGTTTTTTTGACCCATGTTGTTACTTTTGTTAATTGCGAGAAAACTGTAAAAGATATCAGAATTCCGTTTCTTGCATTCAAAAAAAGAAGTTTGAAAGTATCTTGCATATAAAAATTGTCATGATAAGGAAGGGGGTTACTGAGATATTAATTTTTAAAAAATGCGTCATTTTTTTCGGACCACCCGAAATATATATATATTTTTTTCTTTTTTGTAACCTATATATAGGCTGTAACTCTTTATGTACTTCAGTGTTGTTCCTGAGGATGTCATTAGACGAAAGCGCTTGAGCACCATTCTGTTTCGTTTCCTTCTTGGTTTTATTCATCATATATAGTATACAGGGCGTCCCCAAAAAATGTATACACACTTTAAATAATTATAAAGGCAGTGTTTATTAAAATACATTTCATTTTCAAAATGTAATAGAATCTACAGACATTATTTAATTGTTTTGTCAACGCCTGTTTTCAAACCGACGTCCGTTCTGGCCCAGGCACTGCTGATAACGCGAAGCAATGGAATCGCAAACATCACGAAACATTTCGTTTGGTATTTGTGTGCATTCTCGTTCAATGGCTGCTCTCAATTCAGCGACTGTTGCAGGTTTTATAGCGTAAACTTTGTCTTTTAAGTATCCCCATAAAAAAAAGTCTAGTGGTGTGAGGTCTGGTGAACGCGGAGGGTATTCTACGAAACCCCTTCGTCCAATCCACATCCACATCGTGCCAAGTACCACTCGCAATACTCCACTCTTCGGTCCGGATCATCTTCATTAATAGCATGGACTAATCTTGGAATGTAACTTTTCCATTGACAGCGCTTCAAAATGCGTTGGACAGACGATTCTGAAATTCCTACCTCACGACTCGCTTGCCGCACAGATTTTCTTGGACTTTGGTGATACGTTTCCAGTACTCTTTCTTGCTTTGTGGGGCTTGTCGATGTCCGTGGTCTTCCGGAACGCTTCTTGTGGACATTCTGAACAGTTCCATCGGCTTCAAACTTATCTCTAATTCGAGTGATGGTAAGTCGCGTTGTTGGATCTGTTTGAAACTCCCTCCTAAACTGTCTTTGCACTTCAACTGCGTTTTCACACTTCCAGTAGCATTTTAGAATAAATTTCCTTTGTTCAAAGCTTAGTCTGACTGCCATTATTAATTCTAATGGGTTTAACTTGGAAAGAAAGAAACATCAATTGAGCTATCAGCTGTTAAAGTGTGTATACATTTTTTTGGGACGCCCTGTATATATATATATATATATATATATATATATATATATATATATATATATATATATATATATATACAGTATATCCGATAAAATTGGATGTACAGTATATGAATTAAAAATTGAACTCAGAAATTCATATAATTTTTTACTCGAGTATTCTACAAAGTATTTCATCTTAAAGGTGACCGTTAGAAAGCACGCTGTTTTATCAATCACAAATGTGTTAAATTACATTGTAAACAGTGTAATACTTTAGATTAAAGTCAAGCTGTTAAATACGTGAAAGGAAGTTTTACTTTTCTTCAGGGAAAGAAATCTCCGCGAAATACATTTGGCAAAGTCTCCACTCTCCCCTTTCTCTCCTCATTTATCTCCTGAAGAAGCGGAAATTAATGCCTCATCGCTACCTTCTACCGGAGGTAATCCCTCAAGCAGATACCGAATCGCTGAAGGTGACAAGAATTCTACTACAACTTCTTCTGCAGATACTCGCACTGTTTTATTGAAGTATTTATTTTAAAAAGGTTTAATTTTTTGTAGTATATTTGGTATTTTAATTGTATAATATTTATCCTCGTAGTAATTCCATCTGTTACGTTAATTAATACATTCTCTTGTCATTCATTATATGATCCTCACAATTTCCACAACAGTTTACATAATTAATTAATTACCTTATACAGTAAATATTTAACTATAGCATACTATAGTCACTGTTAACTCTCATGTAATGAGAATAATAATCAGTGAAGAGCAGGGCCGTATTAAGGATTTTTAAGGCACTGAGCCAGGCAAGAATTCAGGGTCTGTTTTTTTGTTGTATAATTTCCTCTTTAAAACTTGTTTTTACACTACATCAACAGAAAATAATACTGTGGTGTTTTCTGAACATGCTTATTAGCGTCATGTAACTTTATATTTGCAGTATGTTTTTTGCATTGAAATAAAGACATCTGTCAACGTTCAAAACCGCATAACGGTCACCCGGGCAAGAGATCATAAAATACAAGATGATCATACTAATGACAATTTAAAAGCACAAAAATGAGTTTCTCCGACGCAGTGTTCCACTGAGACGCTAATAATACTTACAACATGAGTCATCTACAAATAAAACAGGATGCTCCAGCAGCGATGTTCCACATCGACATCTGCAAAACAAGTTGATATTAAATATTTGTTCACTTTTAGTTCTAAACATATTATATTGAAAAGCTTATTGAACATTACTAACATTATAATCTACCACACTCTCTTGCCTGAACCATTTTAGGGCCGTAAGGTGGAGAGAAATTTGACGCTTAGAAATTCTTCTTTTTGGCTTTCTTGTGAGCAAAATCATGGACGATGTCCTCAAAATACATGTCCCTGACAATATTTGATTCGATAGCTAGAACACATTATTAAAGCATTCAACCGTTCCTGACTCATTGATGAGCGGTTAGGGTTTTTGACAAGCTTTAATCGCGAGAAGGTGAGGAAGATCCTGAATGTAATGTCGACATTGGAAAATACAGACTGAGGATTCTTGCTCCGAATGATCTGTAGTGGGCTAAGTGGTGATGATCCAGTGTCTGTTTCGAGACATAAATGCTTTAAACTGGCTAAGTTCCTCATAAAGGTTATCATCCAAATCCGATGGGCACAAGGCGACAAAGTTCTCCGATTTTTTGATAATATCTGCTGTTTCAGTCTTTCCTATGGTCAAACAAGAAACCAAATTCACTGCAAAGTTTGGCATACCTCGAGGCATACAACCACGTTTACAAATAAATTTAATGACAGCTACGACGTGTTTGAGAACCTGGCGCCAATACTGACTTTCTTGAAGGACCTGTTAAGCAAGTTCTGTATCATTCTTTCCGATTGCTTGCTGGCGGGCTATAAATGCCATCATACATCTCATGCGATCTGTACAGTATTTCTATTATGTTTGGGAACTCGCTCAGGATGTTCCCACTCGCTAAATCCGTTTGCAAAGGAATTTTGTTGCAAAGAGTAAGCACATAAAGCGGTATACTTTTCCAGTTACAGGTGAATGCACAATCCACTCTCTTTCAACTTTTTCACCACTTGGCATGAGACAGGAAAATAGTTCACTGGGAATCATTCTGGCCTTACCTCCGTCAGGCTGAGCAGATGCAGTGAATGGCCCTGTTCTATTTTTGCAAGCTGCAGGACCTTTAGCAAGCCAGTAGTTGATGTGATCCTCACCTAACTTTCTCCACAATCCAGGAACTGCGAGTAAACGCAGACTCTTTGCTTGGGGATAGTTGGGGTTTTCAATAGGTATATCACTAGAACCGTGAACATCAGCTTGGTAAGGCAAACTGCTATCTAGTGATGTACTGTAGATGGTTGATCTGGGGTGACATCTGGTTAAAATGTACATTTGCTGTCGTTAATAAGTCAGAATCTGTAGCTCCTACGGCTTCAGGCACGTCTGTGGCTTGGGGCTGGCTGTTAGTAGGTGTCATCATCACTAGAACAGTGAACATCGCTGGCTTGGTGAGGCAAACTTCTATCTTGTGATATAGCTCCTTGATAGAAGATTTCTTAGTGAAGAATGATTGCATTTTGGTGTTTTTGCTAGCAAAGCTGACTTAATGGCTTCTTTCTCCTTCTTCCTTTACTTTTCAGCCCCACTTGGCCACGAGCCCTGTGGCCGTGATCCATGTGACTGATGCAAAGTCATATTGGTATCACTGTCTCTTATAACTTTTGAATCAGTAAAAATCAATGAAGATAATTGTGTGCGCGATTATGGCGGCGCTAAGCTAGCTTGCTCTCTCTCTCGCTCACTACCACTCGTTAACTTTTCCTGATTTTGCACTAAATATCCTTCACAGGCATATTTTTCACTTTCTTTATTATTATATTCATCACAAATAATGTTACTATAGAAAAGATATATATAAATAAATAAATTTTCATTACAATACCTAATAATTTGTAAGAACTGGGAGCCAGAAACAGACACACATCTCAGCCAGCAACACACGAAAAGCAACTGGAAAATATATTCCTCTATGAAACCAGAATCCCTGATAATCCAAAGAAAGAAAAAAAAATTTTGAGGTCCCCTTCAGCCCGGGTCCAACTGGTCCATTGCTTAATGCAGGACAGGTGAAGAAGACCAGAAACTGGCACACCGCTTAGGCCAACTAATGCAGACAATTGCTGAAACTCACATATTATTACTAACAGCATCATCGAAATTCGCCAGCGTCCGTAGACCAGTGGGTAACACCGTTTCACTATAAGCGAAGTGAAGACACTGAGGTCGGGAGTTCGAGTCCCGATGATGCTGGTAATAATAATACGAGAGTTAGAGGAATGGGCCGCATTAGTTGGCCTGAGCGTTGGGACAGTTTCTGGGCCTCCTGACTGCTTATTATTATTATCAGCGGAATTTGAATACCTCGACCTCATTGTGTTCACGTCGCTTATAGGGAAACGGTGTTTACCACTAAGCTACGGACGCTGGATATTGTAATGATAGGGATAGTTTCCTAGAGTAAATTTTATATTTTGAGTATCAACGAAAATGGTTTCAATTATTTTATTTATTTATTTTAAATTAATAATAAAAAAATCATTTATAATTGAGGATAAATTTTTGATGCTAGTATTTCTATTAATCCCTATTTCATCCACTTTACCATGAATTGTAAAGCATAGCATCGTAATTTTCAAACGTTCCATCAAATGCTTTAAAAGTATTCACTTTTATGGCGTGGTTTTAGTTACATTAATCGTAATTTCTGTTATGAAAATATTTATCAGAAGTTAGGCTATAATTTGGTTTTTTCATTCAGTGGAAACTTCTTTCCCACTTAATTTGGGTTTTAGTTTTAAAAACACTTCACCATTTGGGGGAATTAATTGTTTGACTTTATGCGTGCTTAAAATTTTTAGTCTCTACTTCAGTGTGAACATTATTCAGGTTGACCTTGTGCGGATCGATTTTCTTTTTCTATACCTTATCCACATAAACAGTACCTGATTTCTCCAAGTACAAAACGAGGTTGCTGTTGAATTGAAATGGATTAAATTTTTATTGGTCAGATGTACTGTAAATATACAAAATTAATATAACAAAGTGAAATAAAAATATGGGACAAACAATAAATTTTAACAAATCTCAAAGAGATCAAACCATGAAAGAACAAACTTATCAGGCAGCTGTAAGCATACAACCGAATAAAAGTAGAAGTCAGTAAAGAAGTTTCCAATATTCTATTTTGAAATGAGGCAAAGATTCAGCTAATTTCATGAAATCGGGCAAAGAATTCGACTCCTTGATCACTGACCAAGCGAAACAAAAATTAAATGTCACTGTTTTAATTCTAAGGAAAAGTATAGTATAGCTTCAGGAACTTTTCCAAAATCCGGACCGTTCTGTTTGACTAGAAAGTTACATTACACTGGTCAACAAATTTTAAGGAATTTTTTGTATCTTTAATGAAAGTAGCCGATTCTTATGTATTTTTGCATGCTGAATTTGAAAATGATAGTGAAATTGTTTAATTAGTTCGCGTTTTTAAGATATCATGGTAATTATTGTGTAAGTACTTCCGTTTTCTCTCTCTCGTCTTGCGCGGAATATCTCCTATACAAGCGTCGTTCTTTACGTTATTTATACTGCGTGTTCTTTGCAGTTGAATGTATATAATGTTACGGCATGCGGGAGGTGCCCCCTTGGGGCATTGGTTTCTGCGAGTATGTAGAAGAATTACGGCATTTGGAAGAGTGAAGTCCATGGTGTAATGGTATCGCGTCTGACCGGCAATCGGAAGATCCTGGGTTCGATTCCCAGGTGGTTACTTCATTTTTTCATTTGTTCCGTTTTCTCTCTCTCGTCTTGCGCGGAATATCTCCTATACAAGCGTCGTTCTTTACGTTATTTATACTGCGTGTTCTTTGCAGTTGAATGTATATAATGTTACGGCATGCGGGAGGTGCCCCCTTGGGGCATTGGTTTCTGCGAGTATGTAGAAGAATTACGGCATTTGGAAGAGTGAAGTCCATGGTGTAATGGTATCGCGTCTGACCGGCAATCGGAAGATCCTGGGTTCGATTCCCAAGTGGTTACTTCATTTTTTCATTTGTTCCGTTTTCTCTCTCGTCTTGCGCGGAATATCTCCTATACAAGCGTCGTTCTTTACGTTATTTATACTGCGTGTTCTTTGCAGTTGAATGTATATAATGTTACGGCATGCGGGAGGTGCCCCCTTGGGGCATTGGTTTCTGCGAGTATGTAGAAGAATTACGGCATTTGGAAGAGTGAAGTCCATGGTGTAATGGTATCGCGTCTGACCGGCAATCGGAAGATCCTGGGTTCGATTCCCAGGTGGTTACTTCATTTTTTCATTTGTTCCGTTTTCTCTCTCTCGTCTTGCGCGGAATATCTCCTATACAAGCGTCGTTCTTTACGATATATATATATATATGAACTTTTGTAGTAATTACTCCTAGTAAGGATCAATAAGCCTAGGAAAAATAGGAGCACTGTTTCGCAAACGCTTTTTCTTCCCAAAGTAAATTGTCGTCCAAAGACTCGATATTATAGGAGCCAAAGGTAATTTCCCTACTCAAACTCGCAGCAAGGCCTCCACGATGAAGAGAATTGGGTCAATGTTGTGACCTAAATTCTCCTTACCACGGGAGTAAGAGGATATGACTTACTGGGATAATGGTGAAAACGTCCTATTACTGAAGACTCGAGCCGTTTGATCGAGCTAGGCTTACAGTCGATGAATGAAATATTGGTGGAATTACGTGACTACAAGTCGCACGACCTATGCAAGTAGAACACGAAATACTCTATAATGAGGGAAATTCACTTAGGCTCGTTTTAAATACTTTTAAGATTGCTACGTCTTGATTTATGAGTTGTGTGCAAATATGCAGTCAATAAGAGTCAACCTTTGAAAAAACACTATATAGGGCTATGGGTTGATTGCCTGATACTTTCATCCGTTGGAAATTTCCAGCACACTTCAGTGGAGAGGTAACGAAAAAAACCTACGTTTTTTCGTTAAAGAGTTATATATGTGGAGTTCTTCAAAGGACCTCATTAAGTCGTGTTTTTATTGGTTAATGTTAAATTAACTTGCCTTCGGTATTTTAGCGACTGGCCATTGTTAAGAAAATCACCTTACCTTATTATTTCGTTGGGTCTCGCTTCTGGTTGTAGGGCGCGACGATCTTTTTCGATGTAGAGCCGCTATACGATGGAGTTACACAACGAGTTGATTTGATTTAATTAATATAGGCAATCAACTACACTTAAATTCCTGAAGGTATAGGCCTATCCTTTTGAGTTATTAGGTTTATATTACTTGTTATTCACTCAGAACTTATAGGAAGATTAAGTACACTTTCCTTGCTTAAAAGCATTGCTTAAAATAAGTAGCTCCGAGTACCGCAAATATAAATCTTCTTATGAATTCGGTGATTTTACAAAGTTCGTTGACTCTTCTCTCGAAGTAATTTTTCATACGTCAGCAATAGAAAATCTTGATACGAAATAATTCGTTTTTCTTGTTGTTATGTGGACCCAATGACTCCATATTGGGTTCTATGTATGGCAATTATTTTCACTTGGGGGGAGTCCACCTGACCTCTTTGGGGGAGAAGTTGGGACGACCTTACACCCCAAAGGGGTATACTAATGTAAGAGAGAGAGGAGGAGAGAGAGGAAGAGACAATCCAGCTTCCGCGAGAGGCAGAGGCTCAATGAGTGATCATGGTAGCAACACTTGACTTAGAACTCGAAATCCGCCAGTTGGCGTAGAAGCCAGTGCCTCCAGGCATTATCAGCCAGTTGCATTATCAGCCAGTTGGCACAGTGTATACATCGCCTGAACACCCAATAACCGCGCACAAATGCACATAGATGCCCTATTATTACACACACACAGCTATATATACTAATTATTTATTTATAGGTGAATTTCCAGAGAGAGATAGAGAGAAAGAGAGAGATGGAGAGAGAGATAGAGAGGCGTCTATTTACTTTTGTCACTCATCTCTTATATAAAATTACTTCAAAATCAACATTTCTTTTTATTCCAAGAAAGAAAAAAATGCCCGAATTTTTCATTCTGCCGAAGGTCAAGCTTTTCACTCCAACGTAGGCCTACAGTTTAAGCGGAATCCGGACCACCAGCACCCCAACGTCTTAACCACTAGGTCACCCAGGGCACCCATTTTATCTACCAACCAATTGTGCGGAAGCTGGGTGTGCTACGCATCTAATAATAAAATAAATACACAGGACTCTTTACAGTGCACATTATTCGAACAATATAATCTATAAGAATAATATTTAATTTACCTATAACTCGAGAGAACTGATTAGTATCCATTTACACTAAAGCCAAAGCGAAAGCGTCTATTTACATATGCCATTCCTTTCTCTCTACCTTCTATATTTTTTATGAGAGAGAGAGAGAGAGAGAGAGAGAGAGAGGCGTCTATTTACTTTTGTCAATCATCTCTTATACAAGAAGCAGTTCTCTTTTTCGTACAATTTTTCATCCATCTTAATATTCATTCTTTTGAGTTGAGAAATCCATATATACATATTTATATTAAATTTCCCATATGAAAACAGGTTTAACAACACGCAATAGATATACTAAACCTATATTAAATTTGGTAATAAACAATTATTCTCATAGAATAACATTCAGCAATCTTTCTATATACTTTTTATATTATTTTTATAAAGATATTCCCGCCAATTCAAAGTTAATTAACTGTTAATTTTTATAAAAAACAAAGTAAAATACATTTACATAAAATTGTCTTCGGACCCCAACCAAGACAGACATCTACACATTTTTTCAAAATTAACATACACACACACATACACACACACAGAGCACGATTTTCCCATACGAAAACACTCCAACCTAGGAAATGTTGTTTATTATAGCGACCATCAAAATAAGGCAAATAGCTGGTGCTTTATTAAGCTTTATTATTATTAACGGGTCACAGAAATTTCCTACACAATCTGAAACAATGAACTGAATAACCTTTATCATCCTCTATATATACATTATTAAGAATTATTATTATACTTAAAATAAACTCGTCAGCACTGCCCCATACACGATACTTTACGCTTCCAAAAATTATTAAAAATTACTGAAAAATCTTAAAACGGATATCTTAAGCTTGTTCACGAAATTTTATTTCTAATCCCCCGAACGAAGCTTTAAACCAACGAGAATTGCCCCGAAATCTAAATTTATTTTCGAATGTCGTCACTAAACTCCTTCAGATTTCCTTTTCTGATTACCCCGACGGTGCCAGTTAATTTTTTAAAAAATTATTTTAGGTAAAACCCTTCATATATATATATATATATATTGTCACAGTTGAGGTAATAAAATGGACATTTATCATGCGCCAATCTCTCGACACCATAAACTTTGAGGGACTAATGCAACGCTACCCCTTCCATTTCTGTTAATTATTTTTTAAATTATTCCTCAGTTTTAGATGATTTTAAAATCCCTCATATATACCTTACCTTATAAACCAACCTTATGTTGTTTCGTGCGTTGGTCTCTCTTCACACGGAGGTCAAGCTGGTGGCCCCGCCTCTAGGTCTGGCCTGGTGGAGGAGCGAGTTGCTTTCTTGCGCTCTCCACCGTACATAGCCAGGCACGCCCTGCTCATCTGGTACTGTCCTGAGCCAGGCATCCAGTCTTTTCTTGAAGACTTCAACTTTGACCCCCGTTACGTTTCTGAGGTCCTTAGGAAGCTGGTTGAAAAGTCTTGGCCCCCTGACAACCAAGCTATTTTCCTTCAGGGTTGAGGAGGTCCCTTGTCGGGCCTTTAATTTGGGAACACTACACATTCTGCCTTTCCTATTTTCCAGTGTTGTTTGAATGGTAATTGGGTTTAGTTTTAGGTTTGGTACCAGTTTTTCGATCATTTTCCATATGTAGATTATGATGTACCTCTCTCTTCTTCTTTCCAGTGAGTACAAATTTAGTTTAAGTAGTCTTTCCCAGTAGTTGAGTTCTTTGCAGCAATCAATCTTGGCTGTGAAATGCCTTTGCGTTTCTTCTAGTTTATTAGTTTCTTCCTTTTTATATGGGGACGTCAAAACTGAGCAGTATTCAAGTTTTGGTATAATCAGTGTTTTTAGCAGGGGAATCATTACGGTCCTGTCCCTTCTCTTGAAAGTTCTTAGTACCTGTCCGGCGACTCTTTTTGCTTTATTTATCGCTCTCTGATTTTGTGTTTCGAATTTCGCATCATCTGTCATTATTATCCCGAGATCAATCGCTTTCGTGCTTCTCTGAATTTCCTGTCTATCTAGAGCATAATATGCAGTCTAAGTTCTTCTTTTCTACCATATCTCAAGAGCTGAAATTTCTCGGCGTTGAATGACATGTTGTCTTCTGACGATTTGAATATTTTGTTCGTGTCCCTCTGCAAGGCCTCCACGTCATGTACATCGCTGATTTTTCTGCTGATCTTTGTATCGTCTGCAAAGGATGTTACTATACTGTTGCTGTTTACTCCGCTGTCTATATCTGTTCACATGATTATGAACAGGAGTGGGGCCAGTACTGTCCCTTGTGGTACTGAGCTGCGTACTTCCGATTCTGATGATGATATACCTTGAATTTTGACGACCTGCAGACGATCTCTAAGGAAGTTGTAGATCCATTTTCCCACTTTGCCTGTTATTCCCATATATTTAATTTTATGTGCTATTATACCGTGGTCACATTTATCGAAAGCTTTAGCAAAATCTGTGTATATAACATCGTAGTTGTCATTGCCTTCTAATGCATCTAGGATATTGTTGTAGTGTTCTATTAGTTGTGATAGGCATGATGTACCTGATCGGAATCCATGCTGATTTTCGTTGAATCTTTCCCGTGTCTCCAGGAAATCATAAATTTTCTCTCTAACTATTCTTTCAAATACTTTGGTGAGGTGGGACGTCAATGACACTGGTCTATAGTTCTTTGCTTAAGATCTGTCCCCTCCTTTATATATAGGGATAATGTTTGCTCTTTTCAAGATGCTCGGTATTTCCCCAGTGTCTAGGGATCTTCTCCATATCCAGTATAAAGGTGTAGCTATTTCATTTTTACAGTTTTTAATCAATAATGAGTTCCAATTGTCCGGACCTGCAGCTGAATGTAGTTTCATTTGTCCTATACCTCTCGCTACATCTTCTGGTGTAAAATCGAAGTCTGTTATGTACTCTCCTTCATTATTTCCCGTCCTTAAGGGCTCAATAGCGGCGCGCGTTTTTGTCTCCCTTTTTGCATAGCTATAGAAGTATTTTGGATTTTCCTTTATTGCTTCTACCGCCTTTTCCTCTTCCCTCTCTGTATGGTCCTTAATCAGGGCTTGTATTTCCCTATCGATACCCTCCAGTCTTTCTTTTATTGCTTTCCTGTCATTATCTCCGCAGTTACCTAACTTCGCCTCCACTCTCTTTCTTTTGCGGAATAGTCTTCTCTTTTGTCTCTCTAGCCAGCTCCTCTTTCCTTTTGGCTGTGATTTCGGAGCATATTTTTCTAAAATTCTCAGCGTTTTTTCCTCCAAGGTTGTTAGCATTTCTTCAGTTGTTTTATTCTCGAAAATTGTTCTCCATTCTATTTGAGCCATGTGCGATCTGATTGCTTCCCAATTTATAGTCTTCGAGTTTAAGTTAAAAGCCCCGAATTTACTTCTTTCCACAATATGTGTATTGTCTTTTAATGCTGTCGTCATATTTGTTGATATCTCGATTAAGTTGTGGTCTGAGATAATGGTTGGGGTTATTTTTATATTAGCAATCAAGTTCGTGTTATTCGTGAATACCAGATCCAGGCAGTTATTTTTTCTGGTATTTTCTGTTATCTCCTGTGTCAGCATAAACTCATTTGTGAAAGCCATCAAAATTTTTGCTTGCTCCTGGTCTTCTCTTGTGCCCCCCTTGTCCTGGTGAATATATATATTCCTCTCCACCTTTTTGTATTTTATAAATGGGAAGTTAAAGTCTCCGCAGATCATTATATATATATATATATCAGCACAGGTAATAAATGGATGGTTAATATATGGTAAAATTTCCCTTCGCCCACCCATCTCATCGACGCCTCAGAAAAACAATTTTTATTTTCCAAACAAAACTTCTCTCTCACTTTTTGTCGTAAACTAACCCACTTTTTATTATAATCTTCCTACTTTTTTTTCCTTTTATCCTCACTTTACTTGCATGTCTGTAGTTTGCATGGTATGTCAGTGTTTGAGTTAAGACTGTGTTTGCATGGTTTGTAAGCGTTCTTATTTTACTTCTTTTCATCTTTCACCGCTTTCTCTTTTTCTGAATGAATGTTAACCCACGAATGATAGGTTTTGCTACTTACTTAACCCCTTACTCTCCTCTTAACCCCCTTCTCTTTTCTTTCTCTCAGGTTGACCTTAAGAAGAGTGGATCTTAGGGTCTTTTTTGGCCTTACCTTCTGTAGATCTGTAGATCTATCTCTCTCTCTCTCTATCTCTCTCTCTCTTCCTCTCTATCTCCCTACGAATCCGTTTCATTTCTGAAAGAAATCTATGGAATGGGTAAGTTATATTTGACACGCCCCAAAATTCACGGTTCAGCCAATTACAGCAAAGTGGGTGGAGCCTGAGAACGGCCCCAGGACCTCTAGTTGGTGGGTAGTCGCGCTAACACGTTATGATCCACCCAAATTTCATCGACGGCCAGTAGGAAACTCGTGATTCGGCTACTAGGATCGCTTATATAGAAGGGGGCATTTTCATCTGGATTCCACAACAGTTGTATTTATCAAAAAATAACCACAGAGATATATCGCCATGAACCAATCACAAGAGCTTCACAGCTCCCCGCAGTTGTTTGAAGACGGGGACCATATTCAGAGGCTACACTCCACCTTTTTGTGGAGCGACTGACCGGAA
Organism: Bathynomus jamesi; assembly: GCA_023014485.1. Lineage (NCBI taxonomy): Eukaryota > Metazoa > Arthropoda > Malacostraca > Isopoda > Cirolanidae > Bathynomus > Bathynomus jamesi. The sequence goes on from JAJOZX010000776.1 coordinate 246,596, forward strand.
TGACCTTCTCCACACAAAGCATTGCAGAAATTTGTGACGGAGTGCAAGAATCGACCGTTGAAGATGACATTGAAATGTAAGTAATTAATTTAATTTGTGATTCGGGCTATATACATTAGGGTGGAGTGAAAATGGCCCAAAAAATTTTCTTTGTGAATTTTAACTTACTTGAGGTTTTAAAAGTTGCAAATGGACTAATAGAACAATATGCAAAAAAGTTTATTAAAATCAGACAATCTTTTGATCGACCACCAGACGTTATAAGTTTACAATAATATATGATTTTACACAAAAATACCTAAAATACGAGTAAACATCAGACTATATATTTTTAGTTATTTTGGCACACTATTATGCTAACGATAGAGTCTGAGTTATGCATGCATGGTTAATTCAGAATTGATAGTCACGTTTAGACTCAAGTTTCGGCATAAGCTGCCGAGAAGCGACGCGAGCCCGAATAAATCCATGGCGGGACGTATCGGCACACACAGCGGCTGAAGCTTCGGTAACTAGGTTCACGCATCTTTCCACCGCCTGTGTGTGACAAGGGAAGCGAGGGAAGAGGACACTTGGTGAAATTTGAGCAGAGATCATGTCGTTCAATTCGTTGTCCGTCATATCCATCGTAACAGGAGGCTCCGTCACGGTCAAAGTCTGCCAATCGACCATGTCCTGGTATTCGGTCGCGTCGAGGTTGAGCGGTGGCACTCGAAACCTGCGGATTTTGTTTGCAGACACATGTGATCTTGCCTTCATGATTCTTCTGAGTCCGAGTTCCCTTATATGTGGTCGCTCATCTGTGATCATGGCTAATAGCACGTTCTCGGGGTGTCCTCAGAAGCCGTTTCGCCGAATCACCGGGTCGACGACTTTCTTTAGAGAGGAGCTGAGGTACCGTGTTCTCACCATCATCCCGTGCAGATGTTTGGCTCCATCTTTGCATGATGGCTGCGTCTTGATGGCGAACCATGTTGGGGCGTAGACCCGGATGATGAATGTGACAAGAGTTTTGATGTTGTTGGATGGTGCATCGAGGCCAACATAGAGGCGGAGGATTCTGTTGGCAGTTGTCAACCATCGCGAGTGGTTCAATGGTCCCGGTTTTCGCAATGCTAGATCACAGGGACAGTGTCCTTCACTGACAGCTTGACACATCTGCCACAGGTACTGCTGGTCAGTGCTCAGGTCCTTCACGTCAACATGCGGCAGTGGCTGTAATGGAGATATAGGTTCATACGATGTTATATGGAGTTCCGTGCATGCTGTGAGAGATTTCCCTATCGGTCCTGAGAAGCACTTAGGTCCTGTAGTTGCTCCATCTAAATGCTGAAACAGGTGTCGCAGGGGGAGCTCGTTAGCATGTAATAAGCACACGAGCCATTGCAGCGGTTTTTGTAGTAATTCCTCAAGCTGCCGAATAACTCCGCCATTATGTCCAGTGTTGACAGCGGTTCCGTCGCATCCGACGACTTTCACACTGTCGAGATCCACACTTCGCGCAGCCAAGCATTCAAAGATTACTTTGGAAATCGCCTTGCTTGATCCACTTGACGGCGTCACGTGGCCAAAGTACGATGAACCTGGTTCACAAATAATGCTGACGTGCTCTTCTGTATCTCTGTCCCGGTGGCCATGTCCTGCGGCGTCTCGTACATTTTTCATCGTTCTATTCTTTCGACCGTCGAAGTACAATCCAGGCAAGTCTGTCATACTGCTGTCTAGTTTTGTCAGTTCTTGACGAGTTCTACTTCTTTCTCGGCGAATTTTACTACGATCAATGACTTTGGAGGTGTCATTTGTAGACACAATTCCAATGTCTTGTAGCACGGATGAGGCAATAACGGCTGCTGCTCGATCTGAGACGCCCGTTCTATCGCACGCTTTAGCCAAACATGGTAATCGTACAGTCATCGTCATTCTTTGACGTTTACTCTCCAGTGTCGATAGATCAGGTTTACAGTGTGACTTAGATAGGGTGTATTCTTCGTCGCTGTTGTCGGTGTCGTCGTCCTTGTCTTCCTCGTTGTAGCTTCCAGAATTGCATTGCTGCTTCGATTGTTCTTGGTGAATGCTGTGTCTTCTCGATTCACAGACTTTCCTGGATATTTTCTTCTGTAGCTTTGTTGTTTCCACCAAATCGATGCCTCCTATAATCATCTTTCTGGCTCCTCTCTGGTCCTCTAGAAACTTTCTTTCTTTGAGTGGTACTTTGTCCGCTCTTTCGCACTTACAGCTCATGACGAAATCTACACATTTGCATTTGCTAATGTCGAAGAGTTTATCTGCGTCTTCTCTGAACTGTTCAAGTTGTTGCTTGTAGTTGTCGTTGTCCTTCCGAGCCTTGTATGGTTTCAAGATTTTCTTGTATTTCTCGTTGTACGGTCTGAGCGTTTCAATCACTCGTCCGTGCGTCACGGTCGGAAGAAACGCTTTCTCCCAAACAAGTTCAACATCAACGCAAACTTTTTTTGATACTTCGGCGAACGGTGGATATTTGTTATTCTTCGTTGTCAGCTGTTGTCTGGTATGGATGTAAGCCTTCATAACATCAGCGTAGGTGGGAAGAACATTTGTGGGTATCTCGCGTGGCGCGCCAAAAATCACACATGCCGCCTTCTCCCTCGTAATAATTTCCATTCTGAAAAAAACAAACAATTATTATAAATTGTAAGCAATGTAAGACTATTAAAGAATTTCTGCAAGAAAAAGAAATATCAAATTAATACTGTCACACTCACTTGTCAAACACCTATAAACAGATATCAATATGTAATTAACTTACTTTTAATATCAAGTTTCACGAAAAAATGATGATACCAGCACAAATAACCTTCAATTCTCACTGCCACATGTGCACTGAGCTTGGCGGAGTAGCCGCGCTTTGCATATTACTCACTCTCCCCCCACTCCCAATCTCCCATCCCCTCTGACTCACGGACTGCATATGTTATCGCACCAAATCACTACCATCACTGAAACTAGCATTAAATCAATGTATGGTTAACTAAACTCTTTCTTATCTCACTTACTCACATCAGCTCTAATAATTTGGCCACCCTCTGTAATTGCCATTAATTTACATTCCACACATGTTGTAATCTTAAATGTCAACCTCAAGTATGCAATAACACAGTCTACAGCAAACTAAGCTGTTAATTATTTGCATAAACATGGATGAAAGACCAGCATCTTGGATGACTCCTGATGGGCAAAGCGATCGTTAAAACATGAAATATGCCATATATTAAAATCGCTGGTGGTCAATCAAGCAATGCTTCAATTGTATTATAATTTCACATGCTTGTTTCTAAAGCCCATTGGCAACTTTTCCACACTCAAGTAAATTAAAAATCCAAAAATGATATTTTCACTCCACATTAATATACATGTCTCATTCAGTACCTCTGTTAGTTAATTTATAAAAAGCCATAATGAATGTGTTTTGAAAAACTAGTTTGTGATTTAAGCGGAAGGCCGGACTATGTATATATATCGTTTCATGCAGTGCAAGTGTTATAATTTATAAAATTAATAAAACTTTAAAGAATTGCCTGCGGTCCTGGGTTCGATACCAGTGCTGACAGACGGTGCGTAGCACACCCAGGTAAACGTTCTTTTCACCAGGTTAGGCTAGTTGCATGCTGTTTATTATCTGCTCCTTCGTAGCTATTTGGTCATATGTCATTTCTTTGAACTTGTCCGCCAACTTGACAATATAGGATACAAAGATTTTCACAAGGCTGTCGTGTGCAATCGTTTTAAAAACGTTTCTCCGTTTACCACATTTGTGACAATCATCACACTCGATCTCCATGCACTCATCACAGTTAGTCTGGCTTACAAGCAAATGTGGAATAACCTCTTTGGTTTCAGCATTCGTGTATGATTCTATATCGTAGTACACGGTTATACAAGGGCTATTTTTAGGCTTAGCATCTTTCATATAACATACATGCTTTACTCCAGCCGCCTTATATTTCTCATGGCATGTAGAACAGTGAATTTCATCACATTTATGCTTGAAATTCCCCCAATTATCCATCATATGAAACATACCGCACTTACAAATCCTCATTTTCCCGCAAGTGCCAATTGATTTATGGAGCTCGAAGCATTTATTATTGAAAAATGTACATCTACACACATTACATTCCCTCTTCTCAGCTTCAAGTACATGACTTTCACATTTGGGGCTTTTACACTACTCACATACCATGTAGCATTCATTACAATGTTTGACGATATCATCAGCAAACTCGAGACATCCCTTACACAAACCATGATGCCTTCCATATTTTCGACGTTTGTCATAACTAGCGTAGAGAATCCTTATATTACGGATGGGGAGATACGATGTTCCTGACAATCCTAAAATAAGTAGAGGTCTTGTACGATGTCTCACACAGATTTTAAAGACATACACAGTCCTACGACGATCATCCATTGCAAATACAACTATACGAACATTCATTTCCTGCTCTACCCCTCTCAGCTCTTCAGAACCCATTTTACACTCAAACTCAAGCTTACAATCTGAAGCCAGTTTACGGGCACGCTGTACAACCGTAGGCAAGTAGATATTATACGCGATTGTATTTATCACAGTGAACATATGACCTAAGACTATTGTTATAAAGCCGCAACCACGATCGACGTTTAAATGCTTTTTGTAAATAACCAGTGAAGTGAAATTAAGAATATAAGGTGTGGCACTATGACCCGCAACCCGGAATACTCTGCTGTCAATATCTATCGTGAAGTTGTCCATGTTGAAGGCTGTACTACTTTGGGAGACCTGCATTATACGACCGAAGATATATTCTAAGTCTACAGTTGCCAAGCGTTTGAATGGTATTACCACCCAAAAATCATCTACATCCCCGTCATCTGACCCGAACCTAAAGGACAACCTCGTCCGGACTTCACGTTGGTCGTGGTTCTGAAGGGCAAACTCCAAAATACGTTAAACTACGCGTCGCAGTCCAACACCGTTGCTATACATGTATCCAGGGTCAACCCTGACCACATACCGATTTCTATTCAAGACAGGGGTTGGGGTAGCGGTGCGTACCAACTCGAAAGTTATACCTTCCTCCACAGCACAAGAAGCTGCTGCTGCTGGTGTGGAGGAAGTACTCGGAATTGAAAAGGAATAAGGGGGTATATTTGAGGAAGGTACTATTGTGGCCCAGTACATGTATTGTTAATAAAAAGCTATAGAAAAGGGCCCCATATTCTTGATTGCCCCTGGGCCCTAAGGTGTCTTAATCCGCCTCTGATTTTGGGGGTTGTGTCGTAAGACATTGAAGGTTGGGGTTCTATTACTGAGGTCTAAGGCGCAATCCTGGCACGCTTCATACCTGACGTGGAGGGTTCTTCATCATGCTTCCGCTTTGAATTGTCGCGTGCTATAGGTATCGCTGGTGAGGGTTCGTCAGCGGGGATGGAGTCTGTAGGTACACGGTCATCGGGGCCATCTATAATATCGATGACTGGGGGCTGTACATCGTCGTCATTCACGGTTCTGTGGAAGAAGAATAACAAGAATATAAGGAGAGCACTTAAATTTTTTTATATTTTGTAAATTACCCACGTAGGGTTGTGACGTGTTAGAGATGGAATCTGTAGAAAAATTCAGGTTCACAAGCTCCTCCACATGTATTATATCTGGACCTACATGATGTGGTAAAACTGTGTTTATGCTTAAAATCATTAAAGATAAGGGGGAGATGTTCTCAAAATTTGTTCATAAAGTAATATGGTGCTATTCGACGTATCAATCAGTGTTCAACGAGTACCAAGATGATATTTTGTTCCACAAAAGTGTATATGACGTTAATTGGTTAAAGGGAACTAAGCATACAGTCAATGAAATTGACGATCTCATGTTGGAAATGGATAAAACGTTTGCCGAGACATTTACAGTGTTCTCCCACCATCTTAACATAAGGGTGTTCTTCATCAATACGAATCTATTTTTCAAAAACAGATACATGCGCGATATGTCGTTAAATACACAATATCTAGTCTTATTCGCGCAAGGTAGAGATGTGTCACAAATTGGGGTATTAGCCAATCAAATGTTCCCGAATCAGCGTAAGGAGTTTTTGGAGGTTTATAAAGAAGCCACAAGTCAGCGTTACGGATATTTGCTTTGTCACCTTCACCCGCGAAACACGTTTAGGGTGCTTCTAAGAACGAATATATCCCAAAACGAGCCAAAAACGGTGTATATTCCAGAATGACAAAGAGACTGAAGAAATACCGTGACTCAATAAAAATCTATCAACGTTTGCTGAGGGCACTGCAACAGATGTTTGTTAAAAATATTGACTCGGACTTTTTAAAATGCATCTATGACATCTGACTTAATGTTATAAAATGTAATGTACCAATGAAACCCCCTCAGAAGGCTCGCCTACGTCGTTACAAGAATATAATACGTAAACTCGCTCGTAAAAGTCAAACTGTGGAGAAGAAAAAGCGAATTATTGTACAAAGAGGGGGATAATTCCTCCCCATCTTATTTTCAGTTTTGGGACCTTTACATACTAGATTAATATGATGAAGAAAGTGGTAGTGATTCCACACAGTGGACCGCTACAGGCGTGGTCATTGTTGAAGGAACAAGTGTACAGGGATCCAATATCTTCGACATTGTCCATGATCTGGTGAGAAAATGAGACAGGCTCTCACCAACAGGATGGAAGCATATTAAAGCAAGACTACCACAAATAAATGTCCCCAAAATATTGATAGGAAATCTGAATAAGTTAAAAGGCTTGGATCAAGTCTCATGTGTCACAACTGAGTACGTCACCAGCCCCAAACAGTAGCATATCTGAAGAGGAGAAAGCAGAGACCAAACGGCCAACCTTATCCACGTGTTTCTAAAATATGCAAATGGCTAACATATTAAGAAAACGCTATTATGTTATTTCTAACCCAGCTCCTATGGCGGTGTTAATAGACTGGACAGAGGTGTTTACAATAATGGAGTAGGGAAAAAAGATGTTGAGAGGTTTATGCGGGAGCAGGATGCTTGTACACTTCAAATGCGAGTGAGAAAAAGGTTTAAAACGGCCAAGACAACAGCGGCTTCGATTGACTGTATTTGGCAAGCGGATTTAACAGACATGCAAAGATATTCAGTGTATAATGATGGCTACCGCTACATCCTATTCATAATAGAAGTATTCTCTAGATATCTGTGGCTAATTCCTCTGTAAAATAAATCGCCTGAAACAGTTGCTAAAGCTACCAAAACGCTGATTTAAAAAAAAGGGGTTCCTGGCTATTTTTGTACGAATATCGGGAAATAATTTATAGGCCGCGTTTTTCAAAACATGCTGACATAATTTAATATCAGTTACTACACTACCAATTCTATACATAAGGCCTCTTTAGCTGAAAGAGTTGAACGTACCATAAAGGAACGCATGCATTGCTATTTTACACATAAAACATACAGATATATAAACATTGTAGGTTCATTGGCCTCGTCATTCAACCGTTCACACCATCGCACGATTGGCACAGCATCTAACGAAGTTTAAGAAAGAGGTACGCGCCCAGAGCCTGATGTGTAAAGAGGTAGAACACCGCCGCCAAAGGCTATCGCGTTCGGGAAATAAATTCGCGAAGGGATTTCAGCAAGGATGGATACATGAGATTTTTAAAGTTAGTGCTATGAGAACTAAAGGCGAGATAATGATGTATTTCTTTGAAGATTTGAATGGGTAGGAAATCACAGGAGGCTTTTACCGCGAGGAGTTGCAGAAAGTGGCATTTAATTTAAGAAAAAATATGTTTAAAATTGAAAAACTTTTTTGCAGTAAAGGTTCAGGAAAGAGAAAAATGTACCTAGTGAAATGGCTAGGGTACCCAGAATGCTTCAACACCTATACAATAGTTGCTGCAATAATGAAGCTTAAATAGTATGCAACATGACGCCTAACCACTTCTATGTCACACTCCCGTCCTCTTCTTCTCTGTCTGTACATCCTAACAACACCCTGGCAAATTTTGTAACAGAACTCTATGGGCCCATTGAATTGGAACGTGATTCGTACGAAGTCTGTGTTTGTGAATTCCAGTTAGCCACCAAATTTTTAACTCTTGAAAATGAACAGATCATATTTCTGATCCTTAGAAGAGTCGATGAGTGTGAAAAATTAGGCATAACCTTTGACAACAATATACGATCAGTCCTGTTCGGTAGGGTACAGTACTATAGTACAAATGTAACACAAGGAATCGATCATTATGAGAGAGCCACGGACATTGTGACGGGATTAAACAACATTCTTGAAAAATCGTACCTGTCAAACGACTTACTTTATGAAATCGTAAACATAGACACGCCTGCACGCACGTTGAAGTTAAAATCAACGCTTAGTAGAAATATTAAAGACAAAGGGCTGTACACAATTGTGGCAGAGGGTCGATATGGTGCAGCCCTCCAAAGAGACACCTTTCACGAGGCACATCATAACTTATCCAGCTTAATGTATCAGTTGAAATTGGAGAAATTGGGTGAAAGCTACCCATCCCCAGACATGTGTTATATTTACTGCAATATCGTGGAGCATCAATTTGTTGGGGGACAGCCAGGTGCGCGTGCAACCATCGAAGAAAGAGTTTGAGCATTACATATGACAATCCCCATTATGTGATTGTTGCGACTAATCTATTAACCAATATTTCAATATAAATAAGAACGATTGAGGGAATAAATTTCCCATTCGGTGATGGGAGCTTAACAGTGAAGCTACACTTTCGCCGTATTCAGTTATAATGACCCGAAAGCCTTTCACAGTCTATCAAGGGGTGAGATATCAGCATGGGAGTGGTCTTGGCTCTCTTTTTTCAACCATACTACGCACGGCTGTCCCACTGTTGAAGAGGGGTGCTATATACCTCTGGAGAAAGGCGTTACAATCAGGTTTTAGCGCGGTAGAAGACATAATGGGTGGAACTAAACCTAAAGAAGCTCTAAAAAAAACATGTAAAACGTACATGGGACGAAATCATCAAAGATGCAAAGAGAAAAATGCGTGGTGGCGGAAAGAAGAAGAAGAGGGCAGTCCGGAAGAAGGAGTTACCAACACGTGGCGCTAAACGTAAAAGGACATCAAAAAAGAAATGCTTTAAGCGAATGAAGCCTATGGTTGATCATTTTTTTAACTGATATAAGCTAAGGACATTGCTCTCACGAATCATAGACTGATTACTACTTTTCGAGAGAGGTGGCACTATTTCTGACTCGACATGGCGCGCTTCATCCATGCGTGTAGCTCACAATGTTGTAAATCGGAGCTGTCCCTCTTTGATATGCCCCCTACACAGGTTTCTATTGAGCATAGTGAATTAAACACAATTAGTTCACCGAGTGCTCCTATAGAATTCGTAATACCCAGCTCAGGCCCATAATTTTTTGATCCAAGCTTATGTACATGTGCGCTATAGCCCATTGAGATGGCACGGACTGCGATAATAGTTACTCTGCATACCCTGAAACCATCTTTCTACACTCCTTATTCAGCCAGTGTGAGGGTTATTTAAATCAAGTCAACATTTCGGCAGGAACGGCCTATTATCACCTACGAGGTATCTGGGAAATGTCCTCAACTTTTCAAAAGAAGCGAAGGATACCTTTTTAACTGCCGAGGGCTATTACCAGACTAAAGACGAACGTAGTATAAAGGATAAAATTAAAAATTCTAAAAAGAAGATATACGAGTGTTTTGGACGTCTGCATACAGACTTCACGTTCCAGGAGAAGCTGCATAAGAATGAGATGGATATGAAGTTAACCCTCACCCACACGAATTCTAAGATCTGCATAAATCTGGGACCTGATCAAGAAGAGGTCACAAAACCAGTTGTGATTCACATCATGGAAACATCTGCGCGTACGGCGAGTGAAATTAAGTTCCCCGAAATATGTAGAAATTGAAAAAAATTTAATACACGCAACAGTAAAATATCCAATTAACAGAGTACAGATCAAACTATACACGGGGCACTGGGAGTTCTACATAAAAGGTTATTAATTGGAATGCAAGATCACGCTTCGACGAATGGAAAATATAAAAAGAGCGCCTTTAAATTCGAGAATTTCGGGCTTAGAAATATAATTCTATACGTCAATGGCGTTGCGTTGGGTGGGACTGTGGATACAGACTACTCATCAGACGCTGTTTTCCCGCTCTGTGCTAGAGCTCATAGTAATTTGGCCCATATTGCTGGTGGCTGTGATGAGCTTGGGATTGGCATAACGCAGAAAGAATTTGTCAATCAATTTATCCTTTACCCATTTGATATTACCTCCGACTTATCTGATATTGTAGATAGGCACTTAAATCCACAACAAAGTGGGAACATCTCAGTCAGATTGGAATTCGCCAACCCTATAGACGCGCCTATTAGTGTACTAGTATACCTCGAATCAGAAGCTCTAATAGAGTTCGACCGTTTCAGGAACGTTGTCACAGACTTTTAAAATGGACGCTAATACACTTCAGAGAGTAATGAAATATGACCGAGTCACACGTTCCAAATTTATCGGTGTGTTTGCGAAGAATAAACTATTGAAATTGTCAACTACGAGAGATTGGTGTAGTCTTATCGTCAATACGGACATTGTGGGGGTTGAGGGGATTCATTGCTTTGCAATCTTTTTTAAAAATAGGGAAAGAATGTATTATTTTGATTCACTCGGCACTCAGCCCTGGAGTGACCCTGTTGTCGTACAATTTCTCGAACAGCTACATGTCCCTGAAATTGTGTGTAATCCTTACCGTTTCCAAGGATATTTCAGTAATACTTTTGGTATGTACTGTCTTTCATTTCTCCTGCACATTTCACGTGGGAGGGGATTTATAAATTTTTTAAAATTATTCGATTTGTGCGAAAATGAGATGAATGATGAATTGTTATGCATACAGATAAAGAAAGGTTCCCATTTGTGAGCACTCGCTGTATTGTGTAGTTTTACGTGTGTGTGTGTATAATTGTAACTATATTGTGTAAAGTTTTACGTGTATATATATAATTGTAACTGTAAAATGTCTCCATTAATGTTAGTCTTATTTAATGGACGCTAGTTCTGTAAGCCGAATTGTAGTAAAACATGCTTTCTACGATTTAATAAATTGAATGAAAATAAAATGTGTTTTGTTCTTAACCACAAAAAATCTTACATTAGTTCCTCGATGACCTGGCATTCGTTGGACTGGATGTGAGCCAATACCTCGACCTCGATATTCAGGTCACTGGGTTCGCTGCGCGGTCAAGCCTCCAAACCGTCGTCGTTTATTCGCCTATCATCAAAGCTGTCGCGAAAAGTAGCCATAACACGATCAAGTTCCGCATCGGTCCTTTAAGGAGAAATTAACATAATTAGTTCATACTGAATCTTTTATAATTAAAGTCCATTTTTTCTTAAATCGATTTGTATTCAGAAATCCTAGGTCAGAACTAATGCAAACTAGGCTATATTTGAGGATACCCGCTAATGAAACATTTATGATAAAATGTGGGGCGTAGAAATGTATTATTACAATCACACCATATATATATATATATATATATATATATATGCCGAAATAATTACAAAGGCGACAGAGAATGAACAATAATTAAGATTCTATTGTTTCTCACCAAAATACACACAGAAGTATATATATATATATATATATATATATATATATATGTATGAAGAGTGTGAGAGAGCGCTACAAGGCGTTACGAGTACACTAATTTACAGTTTAAAAGGAAGATTAGCTGGGTGTACTACCCATATCAGCCAGCACCGGGTAACGAGCACGGGACCGTGTTGTTAACACATCCATCCATATAGATATATATATATATATATGGGAAGAGAGAGTTCAAATAAGAGAAAATGCCGATTAGAGGACCCGAGGCAAATATTAATCACAAAGCAGATATTCTACCTGGGCTCCAAAGTAAGATTAGCTGGATGTGTTACGCATCAACTGCTAGCACCGGGTAATTAGCTCGGGAGCGGTTGTTAGCACATATTTCCATATTATTTTATACATATATATATATATATATATATATATATATATGAAGAGCCAGTTACAATAATATAAAATGTCGGTTAGGGTGCCTCGATCAAATGAAAAACACAAAGCATATATCCTAACTGGGCTCAAAAGTAAGATTAGCTGGGTGTGCTACGCATTGAGCCCATGCCTAGCTCGGTACTAATTCATACTCCTCTATAATTGATGATATATATATATATATATATATATATATATATATATATATGTGTGTGTGTATATATATATATATATATATAGTATATTTATGACGAAGTAGCCACGAAGGAGCAGATAATAAACATACAACTAGCCTAACAGACAGGGCCAAAAGGAAGTTTAGCTTGGTGTGCTACGCACCGTCTATCAGTATCGGTCTCGATCCTGTGACCGCAGGCAATTCTTTAAAGTTTTGGTAATTCTAAAACGCTACGTGTAGAGCTTTCTATAAATTTTTAAGTTATGAGAAACAAGCGTGTAATAAAATTTCACTTTCAAAGGACACCTTCATCGTACGATAAAATTCACTGTTTAAATGACGTTATCAGGAAGGAAGCTTAGCTGGGTGTGCTACGCATCGTCTGCCGGCACCGGGTCTCGACCCTCTGGGCAGATATCCTTTCACTTCGTTTTATTACGAATTTTTATAAATTATAACACTTGCACTGAATGAAACGATATGTATACATAGCCCGGCCTTCCGCTTAAATCACAAACTAGTTTTTCAAAACGCATATATTATGGCTTTTATTAAATTAACTAATAGAGGTACTGAATGAAACGGTGTATATAGCCCGAATCACAAATTAAATTAATTACTTACATTTTAATTTCGTATTCAACGGTCGATTGTAGCACTACTTCTCAAATTTCTGTAATGCTTTGTGTGGAGAGAAGATCATTCCGGTCAGTCGCTCCGAAAAGGTGAAGTGTAGCTCCTGCATAGAGGTCCCCGTCTTCAAACAACTGCGGGGAGCTGTAAAGCTCTTGTGATTGGCTCATGGCGATATATCTGTGGTTATTCTTTGATAAATACAACTGATGTGGAATACAGATGAAAATGCCCCCTTTTATATACGCGATCCTAATTATAAACATCCCCAATAGCCGAATCTTGAATTTCCTATTGGCCGTCGGTGAAATTTGGGTGGTAATAACGTGTAAGTGCGACTACCCACCGACCAGAGGTCCTGGGGCTGTTCTCAGGCTCCGCCCACTGTGCTGTAATTGAATGAGCCGTGAATTCTGGGATGTGTCAAATACAACGTCCTTCCAGAAATTAAACAGATTCGTAGAGAGAGAGAGAGAGAGAGAGAGAGAGAGAGAGAGAGAGAGAGAGAGAAGTTTTGTTTGGTGGGCAAAGGGAAACTTGACCGTATATTAACTATCCATTTATTTCCTGTGCTAATATATATATATATATACAGGGTGGGCGGAAAGTAGCTCCCTATTTTGGATTGGTAAAAAAATACGTATATTATCCATTTATTTCAGAAGAAATAATATGAAAAGGTAGGCATACATGGTAGGTTTTCTCTAAAATTCAATGTGGGCTCCAACTCTTTCCACCAGCTTCTGGAGCCGCCAAGGAATGGCGTCCACTGACTTTAGCAGGAACTCCGGCGGGATGGAGGACATGACTTCCCGAATTCGGTCCTCCAGTTCTTCCAATGTCCTCGGTTTGGTGCGGTAGACTTCTTCCTTTACCCACCCCCAAAGAAAGAAGTCGCACGGTGTCAAGTCGGGGCTCCTGGCTGGCCATTGATGTGGACCACGACGACCCATCCAACGCCCAGGGAAGTGGGCATCCAGCCACTCACGGACAACAAGAGCGAAGTGCGGAGGGGCGCCATCTTGCATAAATATCAGATCGTCGATGTTCTCCCATGTGCTGACAACCGGCCAGACCTCGTTTCGCAACATAGCAAGGTACCGCTCAGCATTCATGGTGTTGCGCAGAAGGAACGGGCCCACAACCTGATCTGAGGTCATACCACACCACACCGTTACACTGAACCGATTCTGCCATTTTTCAGCGGTAACCGTGCGACTTCTTTCTTTGGGGGTGGGTAAAGGAAGAAGTCTACCGCACCAAACCGAGAACATTGGAAGAACTGGAGGACCGAATTCGGGAAGTCATGTCCTCCATCCCGTCGGAGTTCCTGCTAAAGTCAGTGGACGCCATTCCTGGGCGGCTCCAGAAGCTGGTGGAAAGAGTTGGAGCCCACATTGAATTTTAGAGAAAACCTACCATATATGCCTACCTTTTCATATTATTTTTTCTGAAATAAATGGATAATATACGTATTTTTTTACCAATCCAAAATAGGGAGCTACTTTCCGCCCACCCTGTATATATATATATATATATATATAATGTAAAGAAGGACGCTTGTGTAGAAGAGGAGGGAGAACGAGCAAATGAAAAATGAGGTACCTCCCAGGAATCGAACCCGGGATCATCCAATTGTCGGTCGGATATGTTAACCACTACACCAACGATCCCGATTAGTCAGTACTCGTAATTCTCCTACAAGCGTCGTTCTTTACATTAATTATACTGTGTGTTGTTTGCAGTTAATATATATATATATATATATATATATATATATATATATATATATATGAAGAATTTTACAATCATCTAAAACCTGGGAAATAATTTTAAAAATAATTAAGAGAAATGGAAGGGGTAGCGTCGCATTAGTCCCTCAAAGTTTATGGTGTCGAGAGATTGGAGCATGATAAATATCTATTTTATTACCTCAACTGTGACAATATATATATATATATATATATATATATATATATATGTGTGTGTGTGTGTGTGTGTGTGTGTGTGTGAAGGGTTTTACAACCACCCACAATAATTAAAAAAAAAATTAACTGGAAGAGATGGGGAGAACGGCTGTATGATAAACATCTGTTTTATTACCTTTCCTGTACCACCGTCGGCGTAATCAGAAGAGGAAATCTGAAGGAGTTTAGCGACCTTCGAAAATAAATTTAGATTTCAGGGCAATTCTCGTCGGTTTAAAGCTTCGTTCTGGGGATCAGAAATAAAATTCCGTGAACAAGCTTAAGATATGAGTTTTAAGATTTTTCATCAGTTTTTAATAATGGCTGGAAGCGTAAAGAATCGTGTATGGGAAAGTACTGACGCTTTTATTTTAAATATAATAATAATTCTTAAGAATGTATATATAGAGGATGATACAGGTTATTCAGTTCATTTTTTCAGATTGTGTAGGAAATTTCTGTGACTCGTTAATAATAATAAAGCTTAATTGAAGCACCAGCTATTTGCCTTTTTTTGATGGTCGCTATAATAAACAACATTTCCTTGGTTGGGGTGTTTTCTTATGGGAAAATCGTGCTCTGTGTGTGTGTGTGTGTGTTGTGTGTGTGTGTGTGTGTGTGTGTTAATTTTGAAAAAATGTGTAGATGTCTGTCATGGTTGGGGTGCGGAGACAATTTAATGTAAATGTATTTTACATACTTTGTTTTTTATAAAAAATTAACAGTTAATTGACTTTGGATTGGCGGGAATATCTTTATAAAAATAATATAAAAGTATATACAGGATGTTCTGAAAGTCACTGTACACTTATATAATCGAGATCGTCCACTCACGCTTGATGACCTGAAAACTGCAATAACTGTGTACATAAGGTCCATTTCAAAAGAAGAACTGACAAAGGTGTTTCAAAATAAAATAAGACGGGTCCAGGCCTGTATTGCTGTTCAAGGACATCACTTTCAACACCTTTTATAAGTTCTGATGGTCCCATCCATAATCTCTATCATATATGCAATGTTATACTATTGTATGCTATTAAATAAATATAAGTGCACAGTGACTTTCCGAACACCTTGTAGAAAGGAATGCTGAATGTTATTCGATGAGAACAATTGTTTATTACCAAATTTAATATACGGTTTAGTATATCTATTGCGTATTATTAAACCTGTTTTCATATGGGAAATTTAATATAAATGTGTATATATGAATTTCTCAACTCAAAAGAATGAATATTAAGATGGATGAAAAATTGTACGAAAACGAGAACCGCTTCTTATATAAGAGATGATTGACAAAAGTAAATAGACGCCTCTCTCTCTCTCTCTCTCTCTCTCTCTCTCTCTCTCTCTCTCTCTCTCTCATAAAAAATATAGAAGGTATATAGAAAGGAATGGCATAGGTAAATAGACGCTTTGGCTTTAGTGTAAATGGATGCTAATCAATTCTCTCGAGTTATAAGTAAATTAAATATTATTCTTATAGATTATGTTGTTGAAATAATGTGCAATGTAAAGAGCCCTGTGTATTTCTTTTATTATTAGATGCGTAGCACACCCAGCTTCCGCAAATTTGGTTGGGAGATAAAATGGGTACCCTGGGTAACCTAATGGTTAAGACGCTGGGGTGCTGGTGGTCCGAATTCCCGTTAAACTGTAGGCCTACGGTGGAGTGAAAAGCTTGACCTTAGGCAGAATGAAAAATTCGGGCATTTTTTTCTTTCTTGGAATAAAAAGAAATGCTGATTTTGAAGTCACTTTATATAAGAGATGATTGACAAAAGTAAATAGACACTTTCGCTTGACTTTACTTTAAATGGATGCTAATCAGGTCTCTCGAGTTATAGGTAAATTAAATATTATTGTTATAGATTATGTTGTTGGCATAATGTGCAATGTAAAGAGCCCGGTGTATTTCTTTTATTATTAGATGCGTAGCACACCCAGCTTCCGCACAATTGGTTGGTAGATAAAATGGGAACCCTGGGTGACCTACTGGTTAAGACGCTGGGGTGCTGGTGGTCCGGATTCCCCTTAAACTGTAGGTCTAAAGTGCAGTGAAAAGTTTACCTTCGGCAGAATGAACAATTCGGGCATTTTTTCTTCCTTGGAATAAAAAGAAATGCTGATTTTGAAGTCATTTTATATAAGAAATGAATGACAAAATTAAATAGACGTCTATCTCTCTCCATCTTTATCTCTACCTCTCTCTCCATCTCTCTCTCTCTCTCTCTCTCTCTCTGGAAACTCATCTATAAATAAATAATTAGTATATATAGCTGTGTGTGTAATAATAGGGGATCTATGTGCGTTTGTGTGCGCTTCTTGGGTGTTCAGGCGATGTATACACTGTGCCAACTGGCTGATAATGCCTGGAGGTACTTGCTTCTACGCCAACTGGCGGATTTCGAGTTCTAAGTCAAGTGTTGCTACCATGATCACTCATTGAGCCTCTGCCTCTAGCGGAAGCTGGATGGTCTCTTCCTCTCTCTCCTCCTCTCGCTCTTAGGTTAGGTATACCCCTTTTGGGGGGGTGAGGCCGTCCCAACTTCCCCCCAAAGAGGTCATGTGTACTCCCACAGCTTGCTGGGGGAGTTCCCACTTTCTTTTTTTTTGGCACCCTGTGGTTGGCACTGGGGGAGGGGTCTTGCAACAAGGGGGGAGTTGGCAGTGGGGTTGGCACTGGCACTCATTGCAACATTACATCATTGCTTTGCACTCTAACCTTTTGCGCCCATACTTCTGTACGAAGTGATACAAATTTGACTATGATGTACCTTACGAACTGACTGCACGATTTCAGCAGATATACTTAATATACGGTGAAATGACATGGTCTTACGTCTGGCTCTCGAGTTGTAGATTGAGATCCAGAGCGCGTTCTTTTCGCGCTCAACTTGTAACACGTGAAGGATCTGATTTTGTCTCTTACTGTACTGAAATGTTTTATGTGAAATTTGCAACTCAGATGCCGTGGTGTGCAATTTCAACTTATGGAAGTATTTATAAGTTTGTGGAAATACTGTATTTTCCACATATATACAAAGCCGTAGGAATATTAAATGGATGTAGTAATCAATATATAAAAATGGATTAGTAAAAAACTGACATTTTCAAGCAAATTACGCGTTCTACTTCAGAAGGATGGGGTTATTTGACCAGTTCTTTTAGACAATGCAGTATATAGATACTGTACATTTACAGTAAGTTAAAAGGGTGGAGAAGTTGTAAGGTAAGTAAAAATATGATAGGTTTAGAAATAAATGTATGAAAGCATAAAATCCTGGACATATAGTCATAATAATTAGAGATCACGTATATTTAAATATACCACATGGTACAGTATGTGGCATCCTGTGACAATAAAACCCACACCAATAGATGGAATTTATTTCCACAACAGTTTCGTTGCCCACTGGGATTCTCTTCGGGCGGATACAGAAAAACGAATGAACAAAAGTAAGTGAGGAAACAATCCAGGAAAGGTAAGGAACATTCTAGAAGGCCAGAGACCATTAAGAAATTCACACCTAGGTTAGATCCCGGAGACTAGACGCACCGAACAAAGATTTAACAGAAAGCTATCCAGGTTATGTGATGAAAGTGCTTGGTCAAAGTGTGCAGTGGAAGGTTCCATTTTAAATTTATCGACATATGTCTTATCCAAATATGAAAGAGAAGTTCTTAATTTTGGGCTGTCATTTGCCCTTAAACCTGATAAAAACATTGTTTTGGATTTTGTGTCTTCCGTAGTTAATTCCAGGTTGGATGTTTCATGTTTAAATGGTTTGATTCTGAGCAAGTTTCTGGAACAATTCAACTCAATGGACTCGACTCCCAAAAGATTTCGGTTAGCTTTGGACAAGCTCAAGAAGAACGGAGCAATATTTACTAAAGCGGACAAAAGTAACAATGTGGTTATTTTGGACAAGTGGGATTATAAGCAGAAAATGGAATAAACTCTGTTTCACCAATAATGCTTTTCCTTTGGTGAGGAATTTTATTTACAACGCTTTGGTGTGGGAATGGGTCCCCTTTATCCCCAATGCTGAGTACATTATACATGGAACATTATGAGTCGGAATTGTTACAAACAATATGCCCCAGTAATTTAATGGTTTCGTTATGTTGACGATATTTTCTCATTTTGTCCTGACAAGTGGAACAACTTTGATACTTTCTTTCAGTCATTAAATAATCTTGTTCCCTCTATTAAATTTAAATATGAATGGGAAAATGATAAACAATTACCTTTTTAAGATGTTTTGGTCACTAACAAAAATGGGAAGCCCAATTTCACTGTCTATAGAAAACCCACTCACTGCAATTTGTATATTCATTATTTTTCATATCATGATGATGGTGTTAAAAGTTCAATTATTTCTTCCATGTTTTTAAGAGCACTCAGGATTTGTAGCCCACATTTGCTGGACTCGGAAAATAATTTTTTTTTAAATATTTTTAAGGATTTAAAATATCCTGGGTGGTTTATCAGAAAGGAGTATTTTAAAGCCAGGAAATCTTTTTGTGCCCCTCGGGAACCTTTAGTTAACCAAAAACAATATTTGAGTTTGCCTTACATTTCCGGCTTAGAAAATGTAAAACCTTTGACGAAAGATTTTAGGTTTGATTTGGCGTTCAAATATTCATCTACTGTAAAAAGCAAATTGGTTATGAATAACTTTGCAAAACAGGAGAAAGCTGATGTCTACAGCATTCCCTGTAAAAATTGTGATTTAGTATATGTAGGAGAAACTGGAAGAAATATTGAAACTCGTATTAAAGAACATAAATATACTTTCAGGTGTTGTAACACTCATAATGCAATTTTTTTATCATGCCAGCCAAAATAATCATGCCATAGATTGGGAATCAAGTAAGTTACTTTATAAATGTAATAATTATGTCAAAAGAAAAATAATAGAATCTGTATGTATAGAACAAGAAGATAATTTTAATTTGTGTGAAGGTACTTATAAGCTTGACCCTTTGATGAGATTCTTGGTCAAAAAAACCCTTCTGGTGTCGGGTGAACGGGATATAACCTAGGTGTGAATTTCTTAATGGTCTCTGGCCTTCTAGAATGTTCCTTACCTTTCCTGGATTGTTTTCTTACTTGCTTTTGTTCATTCGTTTGTCTGTATCCGCCCGAAGAGGATGCCAGTAGGCATCGAAACTGTTGTGGAAATGAACTCCGTCTATTAGTATGAGCTTTATTGTCACATTTTGACCTCCACGTAAAAGTGAAGTTTAGCATTTAATATGACATTCTGAATGAATTTAAACAAAGCCAGTTATAATAATAATAATAATAACACTGCCCTGTATGAGTTGTTTAGGAAATTATAGTATGTGAGTATATGGTATGTGAGTTAAGATAAAACACATAATTTGTATCTGGTATATCAGGATTGATAGGAATTTGACGTAGGTTATTCTATCCAAACGCTTCTATTTCTTGAGAAATTACAGTACCTCTCTCATATGACTAAAAGAGCATCTATATTGCCAATTATGGTTGGTTTGCTGTGAGTTTCATATGGTTAAGCATCTGGTTTTATTTCAAAATATTAGATTTGGATTAAATATGCCGAGAGTTTGTAATAATACACCTAATTCATTCTCTTATATATGCGGACGATTTACTACTAAACAAAGGCAAGAAATCACCGTACAAGTACGAAAGCATTACCACGTCTACTTTGGCTGTAAGATCGCCACCAGGACAAGGTTTAGGCTCACCATTATACTTATAAGTCATGTGTGGAATGTTTGCGTTAGTGAGCTTGTGGGAAGATGAAGGAAATGCCTTTCGGCATCCCCATGATTTGGAGAGAACCGAGAAATCACTACGACGATTGCTACTTCGGCATGACAAACGTGGCTGGATATAATAAAAGTAAGAGGCTCATCACTAGAGCCGGATGTTCAGGCAAAATGCCATAAATGCCTCTTTTTGCCTATTTTTCGCGTTTATAGGAAAAAGTGCCTTTTTCGTCATAAAGTGCCTAATTTGCCGTTTTTTCAATTATTTTCTAGTATTATTCCATTCGAGTCCTAAAATAGGTCTATCAGTTTCTGTTATATGTTTCAGGTTTATATATATATATATATATATATATATATATATATGCACACACCTTTGTTTTTCCGTTAAACCTACAGTTTAACGTGGAATCCTAAACACAGCCCACCAACAGCCCAGCGTTTTAACCACTAGACCACTTTCTTTATTGTGCGGAAGAATGAACAGTTGGGTTTTTGCTGCGCGCTGCCTGCCGTCACCAGTTATATATATATATATATATATATATATATATATATATATATATATATATATATATATATATATATATATATTTAAACTGCAAACACGCAGTATAATTAACGTAAAGAACGACGCTTGTATAGGAGAATATTCCGCGCAAGATGAGAGCGAGAGAACGAAACAAATGCGTGTTTGCAGTTTAAATGTATATAATGTACGGCATGCGGGAGGTGCCCCCTTGGGCATTGGTTTCTGCGCGTATGTAGAGGAATTACGGTATTTGATTGAGTGAGGCCCGTGGTGTAATGGTTATCATATCTGACCGGCAATCGGAAGATCCCGGGTTCGATTCCCGGGTGGTTACCTCATTTTTTCATTTGTTTCGTTCTCTCGCTCTCATCTTGCGCGGAATATTCTCATATACAAGCGTCGTTGTTTACGTTATATATATATATATATATATATATATATATATATATATATATATATATATATATATATATAAGAGAAACTGAGCGTGCATTTTTTATGTAAGGAAGGGGCTAAGGGCGAGCACCCGCAAAAGTGTCCCCTCCATCGAAGAAGGAGAGAATCAAAGACAAGATCTTCAAGGCTCAATGATGTCAATTTTCTTTTTTTCTTTAATATAAATTTTTAAAAGATTGTGTAGTGTGGAAGATGCATGTATGTCTAGTGAGGAATAGAGGGAGAAGTGTGGATTTGAAAGCATACTGGATTGCTCACAGGGTAGATGAGACCTGGAAAAATCAGGTCAGCTGAGGACAGCGACAGGAGAAACGGGGTTCCAGCACTCCCTGTCTCATACCTAACATACCCCCTGCAGTACTTCCCTGGTCGATTGGAGTTTACAATCTCCTTTCATAATAGTATTATTTTATATTAACCATTTTCTGAAATTTAAATCCTTGTCATTATTGTGTAACGAGCATTTTCAATACCTACTGGTTTGTTCATTATAATGGCGTTGTAATATGTATTATTTATTATTTATATGTGTATAATGGTATTATTTTACTGGGTGAGAGTATGGGCGCGTTTCGGAGGAGAAAGTTGGGGTACTTTGAATCCTGCCCTTGGAGGCCTTCGCCTCCGTTATAAGGGGGCCCCCCATTCCTTAAGTTCCTCACCCCATTTATGGAGACTCACCGTCTTTAATGAAGGTTACTTTCCCATTGGGGGCCCCTTGAGGGGGTCCCCCATCCTCCTTGTGTGGGGTAAAAAATAAATTTAAAAAATTAAAAAATTAAAAAGGATTCATCCTCGCCTTCCTTCACGAGAAAAAAAAGCCGCCTGTGGGGTTCTTTCACGGTCTTTCATGGGACAAAAACAGACAAAAACAAACAGACAAAAACAGACAAAAACAAACAGACAAAAACAGACAAACCAACATTCGAGTACTTTTTGTTCCAGCACGTTCCACCAGACTATAGAAATGAAAACTTAAAATAAATATCTGAAAAAGGGTTTAATGGGCCTAAAGAGAGTATGCATCGACCTCAAAACATACAATAACTTGTATTATAATCCAATACCACATACCTCTTCAAATGTAATTCCAATTTCATGTGTTAACAAAATGCGAACATCACAAAATACAAACTCAGATAAAACCCGATTTAAATAAAAAAAATTCTTTGTTTAATATTTGTATTATATGAAGTTAAATAAAATTATTAAATAAAATTAAAATAAAACATTTTATTTTCAATTATAGGTGTAACTTTTGCTTTTCCTAATTAAAATTCATTTATTCTACACTAATATGAAATGAAGCGAAATGAAATGAATTGAAAAGGCTTATTGGCAGAAAATAGCCCTTATGAAAAATGCTATTAAGCTACATTATGTAGTTTAGCCAACATTATTATTATTTACCATCAATTACCAGCTTAAACATTATTATTTGTTTACCATTATACATATATATATATATACAGTATATATGGGATGAATTTCACAATTAAGCACGTGAAATTAATGAAAGATGCAGATATATATATATATACTATATATATATATATATATATATATATATATATATATATATATATATACTGTAACTATATACTGTATATTTGATAAGTTTACTGATTCAATGTACAGTAGCTGCATATTTCTTTCTTAAGTACGTTAATCATAATTGGCAACTCAGTTCACAATCCTTCCAGATTTTCAAAACTAATTAAAAATAAACATTTTTAAACGTATGTAATTTTTTCTAGTGATTTATATGTAACGAGAAATATTTATTATTATTATTATTATTTTTACCAATTATTGACTATAAATTACACAGGCCTGCGAGTGAGAACTTTGTAGGAGAGATTTTCCTACTAATAACTGATTTTATATGACTCAATTACATTAGAAATGAAATTAAAAGGTTTATTGGCAGACTCTAGTCCATATGATAAAAACTATTATTAAGTTACATTATGCAGTTTGACTAACATACATGCGTTTAGCGAACATAGCTATTATTATTTACCTTCAATTACCATCTTAAACATTACTATTTGTTTATCGTTATCATATATATATATATATTATATATATATATATATATATATATATATATATATATATATATATATATATATATATATATATACCGGGTCCGCAAAAAAAAGGAGCATGACGAAAATTGCTCTCACGCCCGCATTTTTTGCCGGACCCTTAAATGTTATATCTAGCTAAAGATAAAAGAGCCCAGAGTTGTATAAAACAAATTTCATCAAAATCGGTCATAAAATAAAGATTTTATGGCCACAAACGTGCAATGACTAAAAAAAGTGAATTTCCGCGTAAAAATTTAATGTTTTTCTCATTTTAAATTATTTTTTTCAGATGTCTAAATAATTTTAATCAATAAAAATGATAATATGCCCTTTTCTAAAGAAGGTAAAATATTAATAAAATATTATAGATTTCATAAAAATTATGGCGCAATAAAATTATTACAAGAGTTTCCGAATAAACCATGGTCGAAAGGAGGTTTGGACAAGCTGTTAAGAAAAATCGACGAAACTGAAAGTACTGAAAGGAAACAAGGAAGCGGGAGGCCAAATCAGTTCGAACCGAAGGAAACATCAGAGATGTGGAACTAAGAATTTGTAGTCAAGAAGGCATACCAGGGACTCACGTGACACCGTCCAGAATTGCTAATGAGTTGAGCATATCCGAAAGTAGCGTCAGAAACATTATTAAAAACGACCTTGAACTAAAACCTTATAAACGGATACACGGGCAGAAATTAACTGAAATTAACGAACAGAAAAGAGTTGTTTGTTCTGAACGCATGTTAAGAAATATCACTCCCGAAAAAGTAGACCTCGGCTTTTTTACTGACGAAAAGAAGTTTACGGTAGAACCACCGCGAAATTCCCAAAATGACAGAGTGTATTCAAGAGTTAATCGTAAAAATGAAATACCAGATGATAGACTTTATGCTACCCGTAATCATTTTTCTGCAAGCGTAATGGTATGGGTCGGTGTGTCTAAACTAGGCAAGACATCTGTTTTTTTCGTAGAGCCAAACATCAAAGTAGACGCCCGCTATTACACTGAAACTTTGTTGGAACAAATGCTGCCCGAAATGAGACGATTGGCGAATAATGGTTACTTCTTATTCCAACAGGATGGCGCTCGGGCGCATACCGCTAAGTCAACTATTGAATTTTTAGAAAATAATGTTCCTGAATTGCTTTACCCAAAAGATTGGCCCCCTAATAGTCCAGATTTGAATCCCGTAGACTACGGAATATGGGAAATGTTGGCTGAGAAAGTGTACAAGCATAAGATCCGAAATGTCGAACATTTGAAAGAAGTTATCGTACAAAAATGGGAAGAAATTACCCAAGATCAAGTAGATAAAGCTATAGATCAATTTAGGCCCCGATTACGAAGGGTTGTAGAGGTTTCTGGCAAACATATCGAACAATTTTTTTAGTCTTATAATTTCGTTTTCTTTGGAAGTTGTAAAATTATATGACATGTTGTAGTAAAACTTTTATTTTTTTTTTTATTTTTGACGTATTGACATGAAATTTGGTACTAACTTAGTTTATTTGTTGCTTATTTGCCTAAAATAAGTTATTTGTCATTATGTGTAAAAATAAATGTACAGTAAACATTTTCGTCATGCTCCTTTTTTTTTGCGGACCCTGTATATATTAGGGTGGTCCAAAAAATTAAAATTTGGAATTTTAATTTAGACTCATGTCGCCCTAATACCTTTATACCAAACATGTCTTCAGGCAATCTTCCAGTTTCTTATCTCAATATTCAGGGGTCCCGCAAAACTTCAACTTCCCGGTCATTACAAAAAATTGACACAATTATCTCAGATAAGCTCACGGAAAAAGAAAGGCATCATTGTAGATTCTAAGTTTATTTCAGAAAGACAGCTTTTGACATGGAGGGCATATCCTTCCTGTGCTGAGCTACAACTTTCAGGAGGTACTGCTTCTGGGTCTCATCCTTGGTGATGGATGAGTTGAATTGTGTGATCAGAGCTATACCCCTTTCAGTGCTGTCGTTCACAACCTTCAGTGAAGCGAGGGAGGCCATGAATTGTTGGTAGGTTTCATCTTTGTTCCAAGAAGAAGGTGGCTTGGCGAGGAAGGACTCCGACTCCTGAGGACCATTCGGGAGAATAAGGTCAGAGATGTTCGTCTTGGCAGTCACGAAGTCAGGAAGCGGTGTTTGAGGAGAGAATATCTTGCCATTATTTCTCTTCAGTCCCTTCCGCTCTCTCTTCTTGAGATTTTCCACCATTGCAACTTTCTCCTCTTCTCCAATCCGGTCATCAAAGAATGCAAGACCGATCAATTCCTCGGACACATACCACAGGTGGCGTTTGAAGGCTGTGAGGGCAGTGTTCGCCAGCTGATGATTCGGAATTCCGCTCTAAAGATCCTTCATGAAACCCAAGTCATTTTTGGGGGCATATGATGCGATCGTTGCTTGATACCTGGTGTAGAACAGAGAAATGAAGAGGCTGAGATTCTGCACCGCACACATTTCGTGAGCAGTAAGGGTGAACTGCTCTCTGAAGAGGAAGATCTTAGGAGCATAAATGGCCTTTGCCATCCATCTGGCTTGGTGGAAGGCCCCAGGTGCCCTAATCTTCATACCTCCCTCTGGAATTTCCCCCAAGAAGGTGTATGACAGGACAAGGAGTTCCCTGTAATCGTCCCTGGGGTGAGCCTTTGACTCGATTGCCACCTTCAGGTCCTTCAGTGCCCTTTCTTTGAATCCTGCCAGGGGACCAGAGAATTCTTCCACGATATTCTCGTCGTGCGTTGCTGGTTTCCAGCGGGTTCCATCAATGAATCTCCACTGCTCTTGGAACCGCATGAACAAGGGGATATTGGGGCCGCTGGATGGTCCGTACTCCTTCTTGAAGACATCAGAGAGGACAACTTCCAGGATATGGTGATGGCAAGCGATCCAAATAATCTCCCGGTTGATGGCAGCCTGTATCTTCGTGCAAGCTCCCTCGGACATACCAGTGTTTGAGGCCGTGGTGTCGAACACCAAGCCTCGCTAGCCCTGTTCAAAAATCAACTTTTTCTTATTTTCATAGGTTTCTGTACTTTTTCCCATGCTTTTTGACCTGAAAAGGCCGAAAATCACAACTATTTTGACCTAGGTTGTTGGGAAGCATTGCCGCATGGAGCTTTAAGTTTTCTGCCTTGAAATCGGCCAAAAGCACCAGTTCCGGGGTCCCTTGAATCATGTTTTGCACTATAACCTTTTATCTAAACAAGATAGAGCAACAAAATAGGCACCAAATTAAAGTGTTTTTAATCCTCTTTCTAACTTATACAATTATGATAGTCTTGGAACAAGAAATGGCACATTGGTACATACAAAGATTTCAGAAATATCACAAAATTCGTTTTCTCACACTCAAGGCAGACAAGGCGCCTTATTCATGACACAAATTTGAGATTAACATTTTGTCACAAGTCTAATCGATCAAGAAGTGAAAGCATTACATGATGATTAATTTCATAATGACATTTACACAGTCAGTTGTTGAGAGTTTGTTTCTTGAAGCTGTCAAAGCGGCGTCTGTTGAACTCCACAGCTTGAAGGAGATAGTCCCTTTGCTTGGCATCTGTTGTAATGACATTTGCAAAGTCGCTCATCATCTTGACACCACGTTCAGCAATGTCATTCACCGCTTTCAGATTCTTAACATAGTCCAACGCTTTTCTGTAGTCCTCATTCTGTGGCCAAGACGTGACAGGTTCCAGAAGCCACTCGGATCCAATGTTCAGTGTGTCCAGCAGGAAATGTGATTCTGGGCCAATGAGATCAACCAGGGTGGTCTTAGCTGTGACTCTCTGGAATAGAGGCTTTCCTGTTCTGAAGCTGTCTGGCTTCTCAGTGGCATGTAACTGGGCAGCAATGTCGTGCTTCAATGTGTCACTCAATCTACTGCTGAACAGGGCAAATGGCACGACTTCCTGCGTCAGGTACCATTTGTGGTTTTCCATCTTATTAAGTACTGCATCAGCAAGCTCTGGGTCAGTTTTCTTGTACTTCAACATGTCCTGGATTAGACTTAGATCATTCACGGGAGCATCTGCAGCAGACATTGACATCATCCATACAGGAGTGTAGAACAGCGCAAGGAAGGTGTTGAGTCTTTCCAGCTTTGATACAGTGTCTTCGTCGTACTCAAGTTGATCTGCAAACATCAGCATTTTCATGGAGTACAGGTTTCTGGCCATCCATCTGGCCTGATGAATGGCGCCTGGTCGACTCCAGTGAATATCTCGAGGAGGCGTTCCTCCAAGAACAATGACTGTCAGTTCAGCCATTTCCCTGTAGTCGGCTCTTGGAAGCCTTTCTGCTGTTAGAATGTCTTGGAGTATTTCCACTGTTCTTCTTCTTTTCCTTCAGCCATTTGCTGTTGATAGCCATCATCTTTGGGTTTTCCTTGGACAAGTCCGTCCAAACATCCTTCAGATGCTCAAACCAGGGATTATCTGGCCCCTTCACCTTCCCAAACAGCTTCTCCCAAACTGCTCCTACTAGGATTTCCAGGATGTGATGTCGACAGGCCAGATAAAACACCTTTTTGTTCAGCATTTTCTCTAGCAGTTTGGCAGCTCCTCTGTGAACTCCACTGTTACTGGATGTAGTGTCAAAACAAGGGCAGTAACATTATCCGTAAGTTCCCATGTCTCCAGTAAATCCATTGAAGCCTCAGCCTGAGCTGTGCCAGAAGAATTGTCGATGACAGGTACTCCCAATAACTTTCCTTCAGTGTATGAAGGTGGACCAGACACTAGCACAGCTAAAGTCTCTGAGGTACTTCCAGGTTCACTGCCCAAGATATCTTTGAGCAACTTTCCATCCCAGTGTAAGGCAGCGTACTGTGGGGGGTTTTCACAAAACTTGGACATGTGACTCTGGCTGATATTATACCTGGACAGCATTCTGTTGCGACGTGTTGTTGAGGTTGAGATGACGAAGTTATCCAGATCAGCCCCTCCAGCTTTCAAGGTGGCAGAAACCATGGCAGTAACTTGATTGTCTGATAAACCAAGACGATCAGCTGTATTGCAGATGACATCACATTCCATGACCTTCCTTGGAAACGTCAAAGTCACACTAGTCACAGTGTCTTGATGGTGAGAACATCCAGGACGAGGCTGATGGTAATCCATGTCCTCTGTGTTAGCGTCGTTGTCAGTTGAGTCACCCCAGGTAATGTCATCCACATGAACAACTGCCTCTTGTTCTGCTGCAGCTGTAAAATAGTACAACATGTTAAGACAGTAATTGTTAAGTACATGCTAAATATCGCAATGGAGTAAAACTTAAAACTTTTTGTGACGTTCAAAGTA
The DNA here is from genome assembly GCA_023014485.1 of Bathynomus jamesi. Lineage (NCBI taxonomy): Eukaryota > Metazoa > Arthropoda > Malacostraca > Isopoda > Cirolanidae > Bathynomus > Bathynomus jamesi. Next base: position 275,626 of record JAJOZX010000776.1, read on the forward strand.
ATTAGTTTTACCTTGTTCTTGTCTATGCTGCAGTCTTTCATTCCTCGCTGCTTGCTGCAGGGATCTTGTCTCAAAAATCTTGTCATGACCAGACATATGACCTTTCCTCTCAGTCTTTTGGTCTTCGTAGAACCTGATATCCTCATCTTTCTTCTCTCTGGATAACAGTCTGTTGTTCTGTATTTCCTGGATTGCATCTGGAGCTCCTACATCGAACAGGCTGTCTAATTCCAGCACAAATACTCCTCTTTTTCCTCCAGGGTTACTTGCTCTTCCTTTGCTTTTCACCAGAGCACGATGTTTCTCATGTAGTTTCATGAAGAGCTTCATTGCGTTGTACTTGGTCATTGTCTTGATCCTAGCCATCTGCCAGAATGGGATGATAGATTCAACTGTTTCATATGCAAGGTCTTGAACCATGGGCCTCCCTGCATTTTCCGGTAAATTCTGAAGATTAAGGAAATACTGGAACGCCTGTCTGTTGGTGGGAAGCTGGGAACCACTGATAAAAGCTGAAGGGTATCCAACCAGGAAAGTTTCAGTGAGAGATCTGGTAGATGGCCCAGTTGACACCTGCCTGTGGACAGTACGTGGAGGTTCTGAGATATCAACTGTGCGCCCACGGAGCTCCCTCAGCTCCTTGCTTAATGCCATTGTGAAGTTGTAAATTGTAGATGGTTTTCTAGATTCTGATTGAGTTTCTGTTGTTTCCTGAAAAATGATAGATAATTATTATTATTATTATTATTATTATTAATTATTATTTATTTATATTATTATTATTATTATTATTTATTAATTTTATGCTCTTTCATTTGATACCTAATTTGTTGCTCTATCTTGTTTAGATCAAAAGTTAAATTGCAAAACATAGTAATTCAAGGGACCCCTGAATTGGCGCTTTGGCCGATTTCAAGGCATAAAATTTAAAGCTCCATGCGGCAATGCTTCCCAACATCCTAGGTCAAAATAGTTGTGATTTCCGGCTTTTTCATGTCAAAAAGCATGGGAAAATGTACAGAAACCTATGAAAATACGAAAAAGTTTATTTTTGAACAGGCCTAATTAGCCTCGCACATGATCCATGAGGTTCCATTCCTGAAGAGCAGGATGCCAATCTTGGAGAGCTGATGCCAATCTTGGAGAGCCCGAGAAGGATCTCTTGGTTGCCTCCTGTGACCAGGATGGCAATCCTGTCAAGGCTTCTCGGACTTGGACACATCAGGAAGAAGCTTCGAATCCCAGTGGAGGAGGAGTGGGGTTTTGGGACGGAGGTTCAGGTTCTTATTTGTCTTTGCGAATGCTTCCCTATTGGCCATCCTGTGTCGTCGAATTGAACTTCGTGAGAGCTTCATCTTCTTCAAGTTCTGCCCCGATGCCTTTGCCAGGGCTCCCGAAAGGCCCATGGCGGCCCTGTCGGAGATGTTCAACCGATCCACGGCTGCAGTCACTTTTGGGCTGAGCAGAACACGTCGATTCTCCTGCCTTGGTTGCAGTGACCTGCCATCTTTGAGCGTAAACTCGGCGTCATTCTCTTCTATATCTGTTTCTGAGGAGGAAGGTAGTGCCATCTGCGAGGAATCAGAGACTTCAAATAACGCCTTCTTCTCGTTTCACTTCTCTCCTTCTGTTGCTTAATCACCTCCTCTCGTTTCCTCTTTTCCGCGCTGACTTTGGTGTGAATAACATCGATCCCGGTCATGGAGGATGATGTTCGATCTTCCCTTTGGCTCACCAGGAAGGCCTTATCCTCTTCATTTGACATGATAATCATCGCATCCTTATGAGCCACATCAAAGAGATCCTCGAGCTGGTCACGGAACATTGCTTCTTGAGTACGACAGGTCTCGGAGTCTCGATAGCGGTTTTTCTTGAGCTTGTCGTACTCATCAATCATTTTCGAAAGTTTGGCTTTGCTGTAAGCCAGGGTTGATGTTGGAATTTTAGCCTTTTCCCATATCTCTAGCACTGCTTGAATAGATGCTTTTTCAGCATCTGCTTTCGTTTGCTTCATGACAGAATGATGGAAGTAATATTTCCTAAGCACTTGGCCTCTGGAAGGCAATCAAGCACCGGTGATATCTGGGTCTGGGTGGCCAACAAGCCAAAAGGCTGGCCCACTTCGTGTCACCATATCCATTATCCAATCAAAAACACTACCTGTGGACACAAAAAAACAGAAATTAGGTCTCACAAGCGTAACTATAGAAAGATATAGGCTACAACTAATAATTTTCAAAGAATTAAAGGAAATTGGCTGTTTTGCTAGAATTTTATGAGACTAAAATAACTAAATGTTTTGCGGGACCCCTAAACACCATCCAATTTCCTTCACATTTTATACAAATCTATTGTATATGTAGTGCAACGAGGTCACCATGTTCTCGCTATGTTCAGACAAAATTCAAATTTTCACCCTAAATTTGGACCACCCTAATATATATTATATATATATATATATGAAAATTATTTCACGAAAGTAACATGTGAAAAATATTTATGATGAATAAAACCACAAAGGAAAGGAAACGGAGTGGTGCTCAAGCGCTTTCGTCTAATGACATCCTCAGGAAGACTGAAGTAAATAAAGATTTCAAGACTATATATGGGTTACCAAATATATATATATATATATATATATATATATATATATATATATATATATATATATATATATATATATAATATAGAAATAAAAAATTGTGGGAGGAACATACAAATTTGGAAGGAAAACTACCAATTTTAGCACTTTGCCCGAATTCAACACAAGATCAAATGGATTGTTTACCACCAATTTTATAGATAATGCCTGAATGATATATAGGTCACAAAAAATAAAAAATAAAAATAAATTGAAAAATAAAAATTGTAAGAGGAGCATACAAATTTATAAGGTAAAATTACCAAAGTTTTAGCACTCTGCGCCTCTTGTCTAAATCCGTTGTGAACGAATTCAAAACAACGGAATCGAGTTGAAAAAGATCTTTGCTCATGTTAAAGTTATTTGTAAGTTGGATAATAGCAGACTCAAGAATATTTCTATTAACAATGTTGCTAGAGTGAAACAAAACTGAAGCATTATTCCAATCAATGCAATGGGATAACTCTGACAAATGGACAAAAAGGGCACTGGACGACTGTCACGTTCTAACGGAATATTGATGCTGTTTTACACGCGTGTGGAAATCCTTTCCCGTCTGACCAATATAAAAGGAATGACATTGTTTACAACCAATTTTATAGATAGTGCCTGAATTATTGGTAGGGCTCTTTTTTACTGTAATATGATATTTTCCACAATATTGTTATATGAAAATACTACATTAATATCCAAAAGTTTAAGTATATTATCAATGTCTAAAAAGCCCGGGAAAAATGGAAGTACTAAAATATTCTTTGACAAAGTGCGAGTGTTATTATTCACACGATAGAAAGTTCGTTTTGCCTTGTTAAGACAAGATTCCATAAACGCAGGTGGGTAGCACAGATCACTTCCAATACCGTTGATTTTTTCCAATTCGGCACCGATGTATTCCGGACTGGGGATCCTAAGAGCGCGGAGAAACAGTGAAGAAAATATGGCCTTCTTAATGGGGGTGTCATGTCCAGAGTAAAAGTGGGCTCTATTACCGATAAACTCTCCAAGTGGCTTGTCAAAGTCTTGTCCCCCATTCTTGGAACTATCTCTGATTCACATGTAAAAAATTCCATGGATCTTATTGGAAAATTGAACAATGTACACACTGAAACCAACGATAGATTGATCAGCTTTGACGTTTGTTCATTGTTTACAAAAGTGCCGATTGACGATATACTTGACTTTCTCTCCTGAGAATTACATAAGTACAAGCTGCCACTACCTGCACACATCGTTTTGGAACTTATTAAACTTTGCATCAAAGACTGTAAATTCACTTTCAATAGCGAGTATTATCAACAAGTTTTTGGGATGGCCATGGGCAACCCCTTTTCGCCCCTCCTCTCCAATAGTGACATGGAGTTTTTCGAAATTACTTACATTCCGAGAATCCTGGGGGTTGGCATCCCATGGTTGCGGTACGTCGACGATATTTTGTGTATCTGGCCCGTGAATCGTGACCTGGATAACTTCCTCCTTCAGTTAAATCATCAAGTCCCCTCCATTAAGTTTACTTTAGAAGTGGAACAAGACAACTCAATCCCGTTTTTGGATGTGCGTGTACATAGGGAAAACCCAGGTTTTAAGTTTAGTATCTATCGGAAAAAAATAACCAATTTGTCCTACGTACACTTTAACTCTGGACATGACACCCCCATTTAGAAGACCATATTTTCTTCAATGTTTCTCCGCGCTCTTAGGATCCCCAGTCTGGAATACATCGACGCCGAATTGGAAAAAATCAACGGTATTGGAAATGATCTGTGCTACCCACCTGCGTTTATGGAATCTTGTCTTAACAAGGCAAAACGAACTTTCTATCGTGTGAATAATAACACTCGCACTTTGTCAAAGAATATTTTAGTACTTCCATTTTTCCCTTGGCTTTTTAGGCATTGCTAATGTACTTAAACTTTTGGATATTAATGCAGTATTTTCATATAACAATATTGTGAAAAATATCATAGTAAAAAATAGCCCTACCAATAATTCAGGCTTTATCTATAAAATTGGTTGTAAACAATGTCATTCCTTTTACATTGGTCAGACGGAAAAGGATTTCCACACGCGCGTAAAACAGCATCAATATTCCGTGACAGTCGTCCAGTGCCATTTTTGTCCATTTGTTAGAGTTATCCCATTGTATTGATTGGAATAATGCTTCAGTTTTGTTTCACTCTAGCAACATTGTTAATAGAAATATTCTTGAGTCTGCTATTATCCAACTTATAAATAACTTTAACATGAGCAAAGGTCTTTTTCAACTCGATCACGTTGTTTTGAATTCGTTCAGAACAGATTTAGACAAGAAGGGCAGAGTGCTAAAAGTTTGGTAAATTTCCCTTACAAATTTGTATGCTCCTCTTGCAATTTTTATTTTTCAATTTATTTTTATTTTTTATTTTTTATTTTTTGTGACCTATATATCATTCAGGCATTATCTATAAAATCGGTTGCAAACAATCCATTTGATCTTGTGTTGAATTCGGGCAAAGTGCTAAAATTGGTAATTTTCCTTCCAAATTTGTATGCTCCTCCCACAATTTTTATTTCTATATTTATTATAGATATATATATATAATATTTTTTTAACCTATATATAGTCTTGAACTCTGTATTTACTTCAGTGTTCCTGAGGATGTCATTAGACGAAAGCGCTTGAGCACCACTCTGTGTTTCATTTCCTTCGTGGTTTTATTCATCATATATATATATATATATATATATATATGATGAATTTCACAATTAAGCACGTGAAACGAATGAAGGATGCAAATATATATATATATATATATATATATATATATATATATATATATATATATATATATATACACACACAGGGTGGGCCAAAAGTCTGGATCCATAGGAAAATATTTATTTTAATACATAAATTACAACAAATGGTAAATACTTAAAATGAATATCAACTTTAACTCGTAAATGCGTATCCGTGATACTGTACAGTAGTTCGTACTCCAGTATAAATACTCAAATACTTTTTTATTTCAGCCCAGAAATGGCTTCGAATCTAACAACGGAAGACCGGGTAGAACTTGTGCTCATGTACGCAAGACAGGGCGCTACACACAGAGAAGTTGCTACCGAATTAATTCAATTGAAATCATCCTGATAAGCATCCAGTAACACATGCGACTGTTGGCAAGTTGTTTAAACGTTTCAAAGAAACAGGAAGTGTACATGATCGACGGCGTTCTGGTCGTCCAAAAACTGCAACTGATGAAAATACCTCTGCAATGGTATGTGAAACTTTAACGAATAGTCCAGTAAAGTCAACAAGAAGATTATCAAATGAAACACGCATCTCGAGAACGTCAATTCGAAGAATTATTAAAAATCATAAATTCCATCCCTAAGTGTCTCGATGTCAGAGGCCGCCAATTTGAGCATTTGTTATAATTTGTTGTTTATACTGGAGTACGAACCACTGTACAGTATCACGGATACGCATTTACGAGTTAAAGTTGATATTCATTTTAAGTATTTACCAATTTGTTGTAATTTATGTATTAAAATAAATATTTTCCTATGGATCCAGACTTTTGGCCCAGCCTGTATATATATATATATATATATATATATACAGTATATATATATATATATATATGAGACTTTTTAAAAAGATTAGGGTGAACATGCAGATAAAGCAATTTATATTTCATAAGTTCAATTATCGATACGTCTTCCTTCATTGTCATATACTGTAGTTCAAGCCAGTTAAAATGAATCTCTTTTAAGCCATATTACCTGTAAACGAACCAATCATCTCACTAACTACATCAAGCTGTGTGATGAGGCTTTAAAACTAAAAACAAATCTGTTTTCCTCATCTAAACATCCACTTAAACATTACTACTAATATTGATTTATTGTTATTATTATACATATATATGTACACATGTTAAAAGTATTTAAATTAAACACACTGATTTCAATTCCCTTCAAATAAAAGACTCTTTCAAATCTACTACAATCTTGCTATCTATATCTCGCAGTAATTCTTTTCAGACTAATAGTAGTTAAGTTTAACTTAATAAATATATACATAAAAACGCAATATCGAAATCAGTAAGTTCTGGCCAAAAAAATTTTTTTTTAATAATTCCAATTAATAGAAAACGTCGACTAGTCTTTACAAGGCATAACTCTAGTATTTATCCTCGTAGCAAAGATTCTTGACTAAATATAGCACCAGCCTTTCATGGAGCAGTACCACCAAAGTAGATCAATACACATCTTCAATAATAATTCCAGCAAAGATCTTTCACTACACGGTCGCCTCCGATTATTTAAGCAAACTTGAAAGTTGCATACTCTGAAATTCTGAACGCTTTATGCAACAAGAGGACGAAATCGTAACTTCTTTCAAAACTGTCCTGATTCCATTATTTTAAATCCATGTATTCTCTGTAGTGTGTATATATTTATATATATATATATATATATTTATACAGTGTATATATATACAGTATATATCCCATTGTATTGATTAGAATAATGCTTCAGTTTTGTACATATATACACAGTACAGTATATATGACTTCTTACTTGTGTCTGTGTTTGATTTCTACCCATTCTTCAAAAGAATATACACCATTTATCTGTTGCAAGCTAGAAGTTGGGCGTAGGAGGAAACTGTATTATTATTATTATTATTGTTATTATTATTATTATTAGTAGTAGTAGTAGTAGTAGTAGTAGAAGGGGTAATAGTAGTTTAAAACTTATCTTCATTTGCACACATGTCTCTTTCAGTGCTGTCCTAAATCACCTAAGGTTTCCTCTGAAACAGGAGTCACACCAAACTATTTTACATCGAACGCTTTCTAACATCTACATACTCACAGAAATTAGGAGACCGCATATATAAATGTAGTACAATATACGAGTTTAGCAGTTTGTTTAATACGTCAATGCTTTTGTATCATTCATTTCCTCTCTGTATTACCTATAAATTAGTTAGCTAGTTACCAGCTAGGGATCAAAAGAATATAATGTGCAAATTTTTAGTTGGGGACCCACACCTTAAGCCTACTCACTCTCACACACACACACACACACACACATGTTCTTTCAGGAAAAGGCATATATATATATATATATATATATATATGTGTGTGTGTGTGTACACACACACACATACATACACACACACACATATATATGTATGTATAAACACCATTCAACGTGTTTCGTGTTCCGTGCGATGATTCCTCATATCACGAAGATTAAGCGTGTCGCCCTTCTTCTCTCTCTCTCTCTCTCTCTCTCTCTCTCTCTCTATATATATATATATATATATATATATATATATATATATATATAAATATAAATATATATACCATATATATATATATATATATATATATATATATATATATATATATATATATATATATATATATATATATATATATATATATATATATAGATGTATATATGCAGTATACTTAAATAATTATATGTATAATATAAAGATTTTATACAAAGTAAATGACTAACAATAAATCTCGTATTATGAAGCAAACTGAGGAATGTCATCTCGATCTCAAAAGGTTTTAAATTGCATTTCCCTCAAAATCTGTGGGTAATAGAAAAACGTGTTTTCATTTTTTAATCAGCGTAAAAAAGAACATAAGACACCCATATTTATCAAATGGAGAAAAACTTTGTTGAATAATGTTATGATCTTTTGAATATGTGCATTCGTACAATGGGATAAGACCATAGTTAATGTGACAAATATTAATAGTACGAACTGACACTAGATTACATTTGACAGCTCAAATACTAAGGATAGAAATGGAGTTAATAGGAAATAGTACAATAATGTTGGATGTATGTAGAACTACAGTCAGATGCCTTTATATCATGAATTCCATAGCTTACGAAGACATATATATATAGTTTTACAATCACGCACGCTACTATGTTCTAAATCAATTATTCAGCCGTTAATGTTCTCATATTTGCTGAAATAAATTTCAAATAATAATTTTTTTCTAAGTTTATTCATCTCAATTTTGCGTTTATGTACAACATTTATGGGAACAGTTGGACGGGGAAAGCAATATATAAAAATTTCACATGATTTAACTACACAAAACACAAAGTTTTCTTACAGGTATTTGCCCCAATTGAAGCTACTGTGACTTTGTCTGGTTATAATACATCATTTACTCAATGAAATAACTACAAGGCCACACTTATTTGTGGCACCTTCCACATGAAAGCTAACCAACCTACCAAAAATTACCACCAGAAACGTATAAATTACATAATTCAACACGGATTAAGCAATTTATAAACTCTCATTCATGAACACATCCAACATTTTCTTAAGACAATCTAAACAGCTATTAATTATTTATTACCATATTACTTCAAGCTAAATTGCTATACTCAGTGGTTAAAACAGTGCTTTCAGCGATTTAGTTGATGAATGTTGACACAGTTCCTTATTTCTTCCATATCTCAAGAAGTGAAATTTCGCGATGTTAAATGTCATGTTGTGGTTGTCTTCTGACCAATTGTATATTTCGCTTGTGACCCTCTGCAAGACCTCCACCTCACATGCAACACTAATTTTTCCGCCGATTTCTGTTTCGACGGCATACAATGGTACTATACTGTTGCTGATTACTCCACTGCGTATCTCTCTTATCATGATAATGAACAGGAGTGGTACCAGTACTGTACCTAGGGATACTTAACTACGTAGTTCTGATTCCGATGATGATATACCTCGAATTTTGACACCCCGTAGGCGCTCTCTGAGGAAGTTGTAGACCCAATTTACCACTTTGCCTATCATTCCTATATGTTTCACTTTACATGCTCTTATACAGTGATGGCATTTGTCGAAAACTTTATTGAAATTCATTTATATGACATCATAGTATATATATATATATATATATATATATATATATATATATATATATATTAGTGATAAAGCAGCCTAGGGTTTAAAGCAGCCTAGCCGAGCTACATTTAGAACCTCAATATAAGCAAAAGACTCGCTGCTTTCACGTCAGATTAAATACATTAAAGAAAAAGGGGTAACTATTATATTTTTAGCCAAAAACCAAAACTTAAACCTCTACTGGCAGAATTGAGCGTCCACTTTTCATGGCACATAACGTCCGTTTCATGAAGGGAATGAACTCAGAATGGTTCCCTGAGGTTTTCTATGATACACACAGACAGTGCATGGAACAAGGAACTCTTCTAGGAAAATTAAATCCACTATAGTCATGCACGGTCTGTGTGTATCATAGAAAACCTCAGGGAACCATTCTGAGTTCATTCCCATCATGAAACGGAGATGTTATGTACCTTAAAATGTGAACGCTCAATTCTGCCAGTTGAGGTTTAAGTTTTGGTTTTTGGCTAAAAATATAATAGTTACCCCTTTTTCTTTGATGTATTTAATCTGATGTGAAGGCAGCGAGTCATTTGCTTATATTGAGGTTCTAAATGTAGCTGGTCTAGGCTGCTTTAAACCCTATATCCTGTCCCGAAGCTGGATCCTGTCTGCTTTGCGGATGGCTGGTGAGGGAAGCTAGATTTTTGGGACCTCTTTGTGAGTGACCCGTTGCCCACGTCGGGCTAGCATCATGAAAAAGAAAAACTATAGTATTTGTCATTTATCATTACTTATTCGGACTATAGTGGATTTAATTTTCCTAGAAGAGTTCCTTGTTCCATGCATGGTCTGTTTATCATAGAAAACCTCAGAGAACCATTCTCAGTTTATTCCCATATATATAATATATATATATATATATTATATATATATATATATACAGTATATATACACCCGTGGTGTAGTATGTTGGCATTCTACTTTAAGCAGCGTGGCAAAGGTGGTGTGACGGTGGCGACTTTTGCCAGAATGCATAACTCGAGTAGTGGCATAACATAACTTATCTCTACTCATATAGCTATCACATTACAATATGCGAGTAGTTTCATGCGAATTTAAGGACATTAAGCCTTCTACACATATTTTAATTTCACTATTCGACTACATTTTGAGAAATGCTTCAGGAATTTGAGATTTATTGCCTACGGTTATGAATATTAAAATCTTGACAGTTTTGTTATCTTCATAATTAACAATCTTGCTAATTCTTCCTCAATCACTTTTACATTTACATATCTATGTATATATTGGATGTGTATATTTTTTGTGCACACACACACACACACACATACAAACACACACACACACAAACAACAAAATTAACTTGAAGATTTATCTCATCTCATAAACCGCTATAATCAAACAAAACTGTACAGAATCGGAAGTTACTTATAATCATGTTTGCTTTAGCACAGAGTTTTCCATATTGTTTTCTTATATTTGGGATATCACTCAGGGAGTTGTTGCTGATTTGCCCAAATACTTAGCCGCTACAAAGCCAGCATGGCCTATTACAATAAAAGTACTCTTGTTTTTTGCGAATTTGTTATTTTTTTCATTGTACGCAGGTCAGAATTTATTATTGTTTAGTAAATTATATTTTCTAATTCAATCTATAAATGTAGTTTTCACTATGGGGCACCTATGCCCGATACCAATCACTATATGTGTGAACTCACACGAACCTTCTAGAATTAATTTCTTTTACTTACTCTTTGGTATACTTCTCACCTTGAAACGAGTATCAACCGATTGGTTAGGGTTTTGGGATGGAATCTCCCCAGCTTCGGTTTTTTAACATTAAAAGGATATGATGGTTCTGAGCACATAATTAGTGGATTTTTAGAAGACATTCCAAACCTTTTACAGAAGGATTTATTGATATCATATTATTGGCGTAGACATTTTATCTTCGTCTTATCTATACAACACTCAACTTTTTACTTAATGGAAGCAATTAAATCATTAATATACACCTTAAATAGTAATTTTTCTACACACACACACACATATATATAAGTTTGTGTATATATATATATATATATATATATAGTTAGCGTGATTAATTTTGTTCCCCGAGATTTTTTTTCATGATTTTCTGATGAAATTATATTTTAAGGATTCTTTCTTACCAGTCGCCTGGTAGACCGTGAACCGGTCTGTCAGTTGGGAGCCTTCGGACGAGACTCCTCCATGCCTCACGATCTCCACACATCAAGTTCGCCCGTTGGAGACTGATTCCACACTTCTCGACAGCACTGTTGATGTTATCCATCCATCGGATCTTGGGTCTTGCAACTGGTCTTCTGTTTTGAGGGGCCCATTCCAGCATTCTTCTTGCTGTCCTTTCCATCGGTATTCGTTGGACATGCCCGTACCATCTCAGGTGGTTCCTCTCAATATTCTCATTAACCGAAGTTACACCCAATCGCCTTCTTATTTCAGTGTTCCTTATTTTATTCAATCTACTTACTTCTTCTATCAAGCTCAGGACCCTCATTTCAGCTGCTTGCAATTTTCCCCTCATCTTTGTGGTTAGGGCTCAAGTCTCGCTGCCGTATAGTAAGATTGGTTTCAATATTGTTGAGTATATATGCGTCTTTACCTTTCTAAGGATGTTTTAATCTTTCAATAGGGGGTACAGGAAGGAAACATTTCTGCTATATTTAGCAATTCTTTCATTCACCTCTGCATCCGTACCCGCATCATTTGCTATCACACTACCAAAGTATTTAAGTGTGTCCGTCTTTTTCATTTCCCTTCCCCTAACAAAGATTCCATCCTCGTTTGCTCTCCTCGTTACCACCATATATTCAGTTTTATCATAATTCAGTTTCATACTCCCTCAATCTCTCATCCCACCTCTGCATAATTCTCTCCAGAGATTGTGCTGTGTTAGTCCCAACAGCCACATCATCATCATATCCAAAAATTTCTATTTCCTCTTCAATTTCCTCAGTTATGTGTTCCATAACTCTGTTGATGTAGGCAATAAATAAAATGCGTGACAGAAAACTCCCTTGATTAACTCCTGTACTTACATGAAACCACTCTTCTGATTCCACGACCGTGCTCTGGGAGACCCTATAGGTGCTCATTACTGCTCTCAGAAGCTTGGGTGGCACCCTCTCATTCAAAACCACCCACAGCTTCTCCCTGGGCACACTATCAAATGCCTTCTCCAGATTCAAAAAACATATGAAGCGGTCCAAATTGAATTCTCGGCTCTTCTTAAGATATTGTCTTATGGCTGAAATTTGATCTATATTACTCCGGCCTGCACGAAAGCCACATTGATACTCCAGTAACCCAGGTTCCAGTATGTTTCGTATTCTATGTTCCAAAATCCTTTCATATATTTTCTCCACATGACACATCAAAGATATGCCACGGTAGTTTTGACATTCCTGCTCACTTCCCTTCTTTTTGTATATAGGACATATAATTGCTCTGCTCCATTCTGCTTCTGCCGGTACAATTCCCTGCGACCACACCACCCGGAAAATGCTTAGCAGCCAGTCCACAGCAGGATCACCAGCTGCTTTTAGTGTTTCTGTGACAATTGCATCCGGCCCGGGAGCTTTATTATTCTTCATCCTCTTTAGTGCTTGAATAAACTCCTTTCTAGTGATCTCTCTGTCCCCTTCATACTCCTCATGATTTACCCGCTCCTCCCATCTCATCTCATCATATTGGTTCTCGTTATTCAAAAGCTGTTTAAAGTATTCGTTCCAGCGTGCGGCCACCTCGCTTTTATCAGTGAGGACTTCACCATGTGCATTTTTAATCGCCACTGTTGTTTTCTTGCTTTCTCCATTTTTATACTTCTTAGCTATGCTATACAGTAACTTCTTCGAGCCTTGAAAATCTTCTTCTAAGTCTCTACCTATTTTCTCCCACAAAGAGCGTTTCGCTCTTCTTTTAACCTCGTTGGCGTGGTTTCTCATTTGGACATATTCTTGCCTTGTTTGCTCATTTCTATCCTTAAGCCATCTCCTAAAAGCACGCATCTTATTTGTCACTGCCTCCTTTACCTCCTGGGTCCACCATGCCGTCTTTTTCTTTTTTGACCCACCAACTACCCTTTTTCCAATCACCTCTCGCTGTATTCCTTCCATCGTTCTCCTAAACTCAACCCGAACCTCCTCCACTATTTCCGTAGCTACCCTTTGTCCGAAAGCCTCCTCAGTTTTAGTTCTAATCTCTTCCAGTTTTTCTGGTATATTCTCCGTGCACACTCTTCTCCTTCTAGGCTTTTTTATATTTTGTGGTACTGGAAGCAAAATTTTGGCTTTAACAAGTCTATGATCCGAGTCAAAAGATACAGATGGTACTCCTCTTACATCTTTCACCAATGACTTTTTATCCACCACAATAGTCTATCTGAGACTCTTATCATAATTTCCGGTTCTACTATTCCATCCATACCACATATAGAGATGTGTTTCCTGGTGCTTAAAAAATGTGTTCATTATCCCAAAAACATTTCTTGCACAAAAATTTACCAGCATTTCCCCTTCCAAATTTCTCTCCCCCACACCAAATGCCCCGATCACGTCTTCATTTCCGTTTCGATCTCCACCCACATGGCCATTTAGGTCTCCCATCAAAATTCTTGGTCCATATGGTAGCCCATCTATCATTCCCTGAAGACCCTCATAAAAAGTTTCCTTTTCCTCCTGTGATCTTCCACTCTGCGGTGCATATGCCTGGATTACCGAAAGTCTCTCTCCGTTTAGGCTCAGGGTCACTCCCATCAATCTCTCACTCTTCATTATCACTCCAACAACATGTTCAGTAAATCGAGGGACAGTATAATTGCCACACCCGATCTGGTATCCTCTTCTCTGCCCTTGTATATGCACTTATAATCATCGTGCAGTACCTTGGTTCCTTCACCTCTCCATCTGGTTTCTGCGATTTCCATAATATGTATAGATTTCGATTCCATGAACTCAACTATTTCTTCGCATTTATCTCTAAGTGTTCCGACATTTATTGTAGCAATCCGAAAGAAAGTCCGTTTTCGCGCCAAAGTCGTAACCGTGGTCCGTCCGTTCCGAGGCTCTCTGCGTTGTACTTGAGCAAAAGAAAACCACCAGAGGCTTGCTAGGCCTTTCCTGGCTTGTTCGAAACTACTAATTAGTACTTTCGGAAGCCTATTGCCCCCCGCAAGTTACAGAAATCTCCTTCCAGATTTCCAGGCAGACATTCCAGTCGGTTTAAGCTGCTACACCTCGACAAGGTTACGTAGTTTCTTGTCCTGGTAGGGTAAGGCTCCAGGACCATAGCAGATATAGCAGATATTTTAAGGATAAATAAATCAATTATCACTGTGGTGTTCTGTTTGAGAAATAGACGTGCTCCTCAGTACTAGTAGTCATAAGTTTTTCAAATATTTACTTTACCAGTAGTGATGTTACAGATTGAATGTCCTGCACTTAGCTCCGATAGTCTACTGTCGCAAATAATCTCATCTTTATTAATGTAATCACGTTTCAAGAGATCGATTGCTACTCCATATGAACTACCCACAGCTGGTAAATAGCCTATCATATTATAGTCTGGACCTTTAAGGAAACTAATTAGCTAGTTACACTTATCAACAAGAGGAATACAAGGTTTACTACCAAATGAATTCTCATATTTTCAATGAAGGACGGGGCTTTTGCCCTGTCCCCATCAAATGTGGGTACGAGCAAAATGCAGTAACTTAGTCCTAAATTCTTGTGACTCGGGACTTGGTCTGACATTTAAATTTTGTTGAAGGTTTAGCTCTACTTTGCTTAAAATCAGAAATATGCTTATTTGGTGTTGAGTCATTGAAACGAGACTGTAGTATCCTTATATGGTGTTCAATTGAGGTTATCTGATGATCCTTATCAGAGTAATGGTCTGAAAGTTGTTCATCAGCCGTTTCAGGTTCAACTAACTTTGAAATACTCTTATCAGTGGATATTATACCCGTCTTAAATTTATTCAAATTAAAAATTAGATACCCTAGATCTTCCTTGCCTGGTTGTGTAATATTATTAAAAGTGTTGATGGCTTAAGTAACAGCACCCAACTTCCCACGCCTCTTCTTTTTTAATTGTTGCAATTCATCACTATGTTTAAGTCAAACTAGTTTAACTAGGGATTGTAATGAAATAATAAGGTGTGAAGAAATTGACAGAGGTGAGAGATCAAATAAATTGAATAATCAGACAGCCGGCCAAGTTTTAAATATGGAAATGGGGTTATCTGTTGCTTAAGTTGATTCCAATAGGTTGTTGGAGACAGTAGACTATCGGAGCTAAGTGCAGGACATTCAATCTGTAACATCACTACTGGTAAAGAAAATATTTGAAAAACTTATGACTAGTACTGAGGAGCACGTCTATTTCTCAAATGACTTATTTATCCTTAAAATATAGCTTCATCTGTAAATTATGAAAAAAAATTACGGGAAAAATATTAATCACGCTAACTCTCTCTCTCTCTCTCTCTCTCTCTCTCTCTCTCTCTCTCTCTCTCTATATATATATATATAATATATATTATATAATATATACACGCGTGTGTGTGTGTGTGTGTGTAGAAAAATTACTATTTAAGGTGAATATTAATGGTTTAATTGCTTCAATTAAGTAAAAAGTTGGGTGTTGTACACATAACACGAAGATAAAATGTCTACGCCAACAATATGATATTAATAAATCCTTCAGTAAAAGGTTTGGAATGTCTTCTAAAAATCCACTAATTACGTACTCAGAACCATCATATCCTTTTAATGTCACAAAACCGAAGTTGGGGAGATTCCATCCGAAAACCCTAACCAATCGGTTGGTACTCGTTTCAAAATGAGAAGTAAACCAAAAGAGTAAGTATAAGAAATTAATTTTAGAAGGTTCGTGTGGGTTCTACAGATCTACAGATCTATAGAAGCTAAGGCTTACAAATACCCTAAGATCCACTCTAAGGTTAGCTCGAGAGAAAGAAGAAAGTAAGGGGCTAAAAGAAGAGAATAAGGGGTTAAGTAAGTAGCAAAACCTATCACTCGTAGGTTAAAATTCATTCAGAAAGAGAGAAAGAAAGACACCATCACCATCCGCCGGCCACTGCCGACAAGTCGGAAAAATAGTCGAAGAGAATACTTCCAGCTGGTGCAGACCAGTCCTCCACTCCATAGGGAGGTAGAGGATGCAGCCCACTCTGCCGCATAGGGGTGAAAGTTGAAAAGAAGTAAAATAAGAACGCATTACAAACCATGCAACACATTCTTAACTCAAAGAACAACACATTTTTAACTCAAAGCAGCACATACCTCCAGCGCCTGCAGACCGGTCCTCTACTCCATAGGGAGGTAGAGGACGGAGCCCACTTCGCCGGAAAGGGGTGGAAGATGAAAAGAAGTAAAATAAGAACGCATTACAAACCATGCAACACATTCTTAACTCAAACACTATCATACCATGCAAACTACAGACATGCAATGAAGAGAGTTACAGACATGCAAATAAGGAGAGAAAGAAAAAAAAAGTAGAAAGAATAACAAAAAGTGGGTTAGTTTACGCTACGAGCTACATCTAAATTCGTGTTAGTCTATTTTTTTTCTTAATTTTATTGCTGGCATCACACGGTGGCATATCACAAGGGTGGCATATCACAAGGGTGCGGCTCGGAAGGAAATTGGGGTGGTTCGGAGGGAAAAGGGGGCGGCTCGGAAGGAAAAGGGGGCGGCTCGGAGGGAAAAGGGGGATTGTTTTATTATTATATTAAATAACGTTAATATTTTTAAAATGCCTATCTAAACGGTTCTTAAACATATTAACGCTGGTAGAGTTCATGACGGGCGGGGGAAGATTATTCCATTTATCAATTACTTTAAATGTAAAGAAGTTTTTAGCGATATTAGTAATGAAACGTCTGCCTCGCAACTTAAATCCGTTATTACGAGTATTGCTATTACCGAAAGTGAACAGTTTGTCAAAATTTACGTTATCGATGTTAGTAACGATTTTGAAAACTTCAATAAGCTCCCCCCTTAATCTCCTAGTTTCGACTGAATGCAAGTCTAATTCTTTAATCCTATTTTCACAAGGCTTGTTGCGCAATGACGGAATTAGTTTCGTGGCACGACGCTGAACCCTTTCTAACCTATCAATATCCTCACGCAAATACGGGCACCAAAACTGAACGGCATATCTAAATGAGGCCTGACTAGGGACTTGTAAAGGGGCAATATAATATTCTTCGATTTAAATTCGAAATTACGCGCTATGAAGCCTAACATCCAATTAGCTTTAGCGCAAGACTCCAGGCACTGGTTCCTAACCTTTAAATCCTTAGATACGTGTACGCCTAAATCTACTTCTTCGTCAACGCTCGCTAACTCTCTGTCATCCATCGTGTACGTGTAATTATTGTTACGAGAACCTATATGCAAAACTTTACATTTGTCTACGTTAAATTGCATCTGCCACTTATCCGTCCACTCCATAATCCTATTTACAGTCTTGGGGCCTATTTCTATCGTCCTCGTTAACAACCTTACCGCCTAGTTTAGTATTGTCCGCGAATTTTGACACGTTGCTAGTCAAACCTACATCTATGTCGTTAATGTAAATTACGAATAGGAATGGGCCTAAAACTGAACCCTGTGGGACACCGCTACCTACATCCAACCACGCCGATTCACCACCATTAACAACGACCCTCTGTCTCCTAACACGAAGCCATTCCTCTAACCAGTTAGCTACCTGACCGCGTATACCGTGCGCTTTAACCTTCGCAGTTAGTCTTCTATGCGGAACTGTATTGAACACTTTTTTAAAAGCTAAATAAATAACGTCAGCCGCTCTATGCCTATCGTATTCGCGCACTATTTCGCTATAAAATTCTAACAAATTAGTTAAACAAGATCTATGGCGTCGAAACCCATGCTGACTACTATTAATCAAATCGCGACCTTCTAAGTGATTGATGATACGATCCCTAACTACGGATTCTAAAAGAGTACCGACAATTGACGTTAAGCTAATGAGCCTATAAATGCTAGCTACTGTGCGGTCGCCATTTTTAAAAATGGGTGTGACGTTAGCTAATTTGAAGTCTTCAGGAATACTCCTCGTTTCCAGTGACTGATTAAAAATCTTCGTTAAGGGGCCTACGACAACGTCTTTCAAATCTTTCAGATGTCGGGGATAAAACGCGTCTGGGCCTGGAGCCTTGCTAACTTTTAACTTATCGATATAATGCGCAATCTCACTCTCGTAAACAGTTATTTCACCCAAAATAGTCTCGCTACTAAATGGAACGATATCTTCCACATCGGGGACATTATTAACGTCTTCTACGGTAAAAACTGTCGCAAAAATGTTATTAAAAATAACCGCCATCGCCTGAGCGTCGGAAGCCTAGGCGCCATTAGCGTCCAAGAGAGGGCGTGTATAATCTTTTATCGGCTTACGATTATTCATGTAATCGATAAACTTTTTTGGGTACTTACTTATTAACGGGAGGCCACCTCGTTAGTTGAAAATTTCTAATACATCATATTTTTTAAATAGCAATATTTTTAAAATATTTACAATGATTTATATTTCAAATATTTACAATGATTAATACATGTTACACATTAGAAACATTTGTTTCTGGAGGCCAAAAATTTTTAATAGCATTAAGAATGGAATTGCATAAAATTGCATAAAAAAATATTTCAAAAAATATTGCTATTTAAAAAATATGATTAAAAATATTCAACTAACGAAAATATTACAACTTAACCAATCATCAATATGTGGTGGGCCCCCGTTAATACGTAAGTACCCTTTTTTGGGTTGTTTATTATCAGCAGCTATAAGGATCTCTAAATTATGCTTAGCATTCCTAACTGATCTTTTAACCTGACGTCGAAGCTCGATATATCTATTAACGTTAGCTACCATGCCATTGCGCTTATTAAGTCTATACGCTCTGTTACGCTCGTTTATGAACTCGCCTATTTTCCTAGTCCACCACTTAGGCCTACCATGATTTCTAGCGCGCTTGGGCTTACGAGGAATAAACTCCCTTTCGATATTCAAGAAACTCTCTTTAAACCTTTGAGTCCCGTTGGCCTCTCCTATTACTGTACATTGCAGCAGCCCGGAAACAATCGGAAAATTCACTGTTGTTTCCCAAATTTTTAAACCACTTCCTGACCTGTCTATGGATTTTAAATTAGTTATCCACAAATTTCATGTTTTCTTTTACAATTTTCAGTTAAAATTAGCTATAACTTACTTACATTTATCAAGCAACCGGATATAGTCTTAGATTGGTGGACAAATGTGACATGCAGATAAACGCAATCGATAGTCTTCGACGCACAATAAAATAGTATAAGAAGTTATTTTTTCACCTCATAGATATTTCTGTCTTGAATGCACACCATCTATACGTCTTCAAGACAGTGAAGAAGATGACTGTGCGTGAATTTAGTCTCTCTATTATTCATGCTATACTGGAAAAGTATGGCAATCGTACAAACCTTACTCCCCGTAGACCCATTGCAAACCCACCAGATTGGGTAAAGGCTGCAAATTATATATATCGACACCATTTTACTGTCATTGAAAAGAAGGGGTCAGGGCAAAGATCCGTGCAAAGACGCTGCCATGTCTGCTATAATTCGCAAAGGCGCCCTAAAAAAACGACCAAAGTAACTACTTGGTGTAAGGAATGCCGTGTTCCACTCTGCCTGAATTGAAAAGGAACTCTATTAGTTATTTTTTGTACTGAAAAGGAAGTCTTTTAGTTTATGTATGAAAAGGAGTAGTATTTTATAAAAATGAAATCTTCTCTTCAAAAAGAAATGGATTTTTTTGGTGAGTACAAAACTTTGTATGGTGCATGCTTCAGAACTAAAATGTATATTTATATTTATCTTTCATATCATTATCATTTCTTCGACAAACTTTGGAAACAAGCTTATCTAAAGATAAATAATAAATAATAATAAAAAAT
Source organism: Bathynomus jamesi (assembly GCA_023014485.1). Taxonomy (NCBI): domain Eukaryota; kingdom Metazoa; phylum Arthropoda; class Malacostraca; order Isopoda; family Cirolanidae; genus Bathynomus; species Bathynomus jamesi. Next base: position 296,202 of record JAJOZX010000776.1, read on the forward strand.
AAAAAATTACTTTTATTTTAAGAAAATCTACTATGGCCTTCCAAGATGCCATTGGGACTCGCTCGTACTCGGCCTGCATGGACGTAAAAGAGGCCAACGGGACTCAAAGGGTTAAACGACTCCCCCTGCAAATTTGCGTCATTACCCATAAATAAGTCACCCCAGTTCACTACTCTCATCCTATCCGCAAAACTATCAAAATTGGCCCTACGAAAATCAGGGGACTTCTATTACGTTACTATCCTTAGTGTTTTCTATCAATAACTTAAACTTAATAATTTGATGATCACTACATCCTAAACTTTCGCTTACTTCTAAACCCTCGACTATATATTCGCCATTCTGCATCACCACGTCTAAAATATTATCACCGCGCGTTGATTCGGTAACCATCTGTCGTAAAACATTATCTTCCATGAACTCAATCAATCTCAAACCCTCAATGTTACCAGTAAAAATCTCGTAATTCACGTTAGGAAGTTAAAGTTCCCGACAACTATACTACCCCGATTATTAATAAAATTACTAAGAAGTGTGTAAAATCTAGTATCGGTATCGAGGGGTTGAACGGTAGGTCTATAAACCACAACAAACTTGAAATTAAGACCATGCGCCCTAACTTCAACGCATTAATTGCTGCCTGAAAATCTATCTTAAACTCGATAGCCCTAAGGGAATTACGAATGTACAGTAAAACACCGCCACCAATCCTATGTAACCTATCATTAGTAAAGAGTTTAAAACTCCGTATTTCAAGTTCCCCCAACAAGTCCCGAGTCACGGTACTTAACCACGTTTCAGTGATAGCAACTATATCGCAGTTGCCAGAATAAATTATCGCCTTAAATTCGTTTAATTTATTTCTAATACTAAGTGCGTTACAATGAAAGACGCTTAAGTTATTTTTTACCACGGGTCGGCGTTTTAAACTATTTTTTACGTCGTGCCCGCGTTCCCCGGACCCACAACGTTTAAAGAAGGCTTCGACGTATACAGCTTTCGAACGTTTTCGTCAATTAACCTACGTAGCCTAGCATTACCTATTTCATTAAAATGCACCCCCATCTTTTATAAAAAGACTAGAATAGTGAAAATTACATTTATAGATTGAATTAGAAAATATATTTTACTAAACAATAATAAATTTTGACCTGCGTACAATGAAAAAAATAACAATTTCGCGAAAAACAAGAGTACTTTTATTGTCATAGGCCGTGCTGACTTTCTAGGGCTAAGTATTTGGGCAAATCACCAACAACTCCTTGAGTGATATCTCAGATATAAGAAAACAATATGGAAAACTCTGTGCTGAAGCAAACATGATTATAAGTAACTACCGATTCTGTACAGGTTTGTTTGATTATAGCGCTTTATGAGATGAGATAAATCTTCAAGTTAATTTTGTTGTGTGTGTGTGTGTGTGTGTATACCCAAAAATATAGTATCCAATATATACATAGATATGTACATGTACAACTGATTGAGGAAGAATTAGCAAGATTGTTAATTATGAAGATAACAAAACTGTCAAGATTTTAATATTCATAACCGTAGGCAATAAATCTCAAATTCCTGAAGCATCTCTCAAAATGTAGTCGAATAGTGAAATTAAAATATGTGTAGAAGGCTTAATGTCCTTAAATTCGCATGAAACTACTCGCATATTGTAATGTGATAGCTATATGAGTAGAGATAAGTTATGTTATGCCACTACTCGAGTTATGCATTCTGGCAAAAGTCGCCCCCGTCGCACCACCTTTGTCACGCTGCTTAAAGTAGAATGCTAACCATACCCCACCACGGGTCTAAGAAATTACAAAGTTCTTGCTCGTTTTCGTACTCATAATCTCCCGATCATCGTCCTTGCGTAGTTTAGTGGTATTGTGTATATATATATATATATATATATATATATATATATATATATATATATATATATATATACATACATATATATGGGAATGAACTCAGAATGGTTCTCTGAGGTTTTCTATGATACACACAGACCATGCATGGAACAAGGAACTCTTCTAGGAAAAATAAATCCACTATAGTACGAATAAGTAATGGTAAATGATAAATACTATAGTTTTTCCTTTTTCATGATGCTTGCCCGTCGTGGGAAAGGGTCACTCGCAAAGAGGTCCCAAAAATCTAGCTTCCCTCACCAGCCATCCGCAAAGCAGACAGGATCCAGCTTCGGAACAGGATCTAGGGTTTCAAGCAGCTTAGCCCAGCTACATTTAGAACCTCAATATAAGCAAAAGACTCGCTCTCTTCACATCAGATTAAATACATTAAAGAAAAAGGGGTAACTTATATTTTTAGCCAAAAACCAAAACTTAAACCTCAACTGGCAGAATTGAGCGTTCACATTTCAAGGCACACAACATCTCCGTTTCATGATGGGAATGAACTCAGAATGGTTCCCTGAGGTTTTCTATGATACACACAAACCGTGCATGACTATAGTGGATTTAATTTCCCTAGAAGAGTTCCTTATTCCATGCACGGTCTGTGTGTATCATAGAAAAACTCAGGGAACCATTCTGAGTTCATTCCCTTCATGAAACGGACGTTATGTGCCATGAAAAGTGGACGCTCAATTCTGCCAGTTGAGGTTTAAGTTTTGTTTTTTGGCTAAAAATATAATAGTTACCCCTTTTTCTTTGATATATTTAATTTGAGGTGAAAGCAGCGAGTCTTTTGCTTATATTGAGGTTCTAAATGTAGCTCGGCTAGGCTGCTTTAAACCCAAGGCTGCTTTATCACTAATATATATATATATATATATATATATATATATATACTACGATGTCATTTACATGAATTTCAATAAAGTTTTCGACAAATGCCATCACTGTATAAGAGCATGTAAAGTGAAACATATAGGAATGATAGGCAAAGTGGTAAATTAGGTCTACAACTTCCTCAGAGAGCGCCTACGGGGTGTCAAAATTCGAGGTATATCATCATCGGAATCAGAAGTACGTATTTAAGTATCCCTAGGTACAGTACTGGTACCACTCCTGTTCATTATCATGATAAGAGAGATACGCAGTGGAGTAATCAGCAACAGTATAGTACCATTGTATGCCGTCGAAACAGAAATCGGCGGAAAAATTAGTGTTGCATGTGAGGTGGAGGTCTTGCAGAGGGTCACAAGCGAAATATACAATTGGTCAGAAGAAAACCACAACATGACATTTAACATCGCGAAATTTCACTTCTTGAGATATGGAAGAAATAAGGAACTGTGTCAACATTCATCAACTAAATCGCTGAAAGCACTTTTTTATCCACTGAGTATAGCAATTTAGCTTGAAGTAATATGGTAATAAATAATTAATAGCTGTTTAGATTGTCTTAAGAAAATGTTGGATATGTTCATGAATGAGAGTTTATAAATTGCTTAATCCGTGTTGAATTATGTAATTTATACGTTTCTGGTGGTAATTTTTGGTAGGTTGGGTAGTTTTCATGTGAAAGGTGCCACAAATTAATAAGTGTGACCTTGTAGTTATTTCATTGAGTAAATGATGTATTATAACCAGACAAAGTCAGTAGCTTCAACGTTGGAGCAAATACCTGTAAGAAAACTGTTTTGTGTAGAGTTAAATCATGTGAAATTTTTATATATGGCTTAGCCCGTCCAACTGTTCCCATAAGTGTTGTACATAAACGCAAAATTGAGATGAATAAACTTATAAAAAATTTATTATTTGAAATTTATTTCAGCAAATATGAGAACATTAACGGCTGAATAATTAATTTAGAACCTTAGTAGCGTGCGTGATTGTAAAACTATATATATATATATATATATATATATACAGGGTGGCCGGAAAGTTGCTCCCTATTTTGGATTGGTAAAAAAATACGTATATTATCCATTTATTTCAGACGAAATAATATGAAAAGGTAGGCATACATGGTAGGTTTTCTCTAAAATTCAATGTGGGCTCCAACTCTTTCCACCAGCTTCTGGAGCCGCCAAGGAATGGCGTCCACTGACTTTAGCAGGAACTCCGGCGGGATGGAGGACATGACTTCCCGAATTCGGTCCTCCAGTTCTTCCAATGTCCTCGGTTTGGTGCGGTAGACTTCTTCCTTTACCCACCCCCAAAGAAAGAAGTCGCACGGTGTCAAGTCGGGGCTCCTGGCTGGCCATTGATGTGGACCACGACGACCCATCCAACGCCCAGGGAAGTGGGCATCCAGCCACTCACGGACAACAAGAGCGAAGTGCGGAGGGCGCCATCTTGCATAAATATCAGATCGTCGATGTTCTCCCATGTGCTGACAACCGGCCAGACCTCGTTTCGCAACATAGCAAGGTACCACTCAGCATTCATGGTGTTGCGCAGAAGGAACGGGCCCACAACCTGATCTGAGGTCATACCACACCACACCGTTACACTGAACCGATTCTGCCATTTTTCAGCGGTAACCGTGCGACTTCTTTCTTTGGGGGTGGGTAAAGGAAGAAGTCTACCGCACCAAACCGAGGACATTGGAAGAACTGGAGGACCGATTTCGGGAAGTCATGTCCTCCATCCCGCCGGAGTTCCTGCTAAAGTCAGTGGACGCCATTCCTGGGCGGCTCCAGAAGCTGGTGGAAAGAGTTGGAGCCCACATTGAATTTTAGAGAAAACCTACCATGTATGCCTACCTTGTCATATTATTTTTTCTGATATAAATGGATAATATACGTATTTTTTTACCAATCCAAAATAGGGAGCTACTTTCCGCCCACCCTGTACATATATATATATATAGAGACATATATATATATATACATATATACTATATATATATATACGATATATACGATATATATATATATATATATATATATATATATATATATATATATACACATATATACGATATATATATATATACGATATATACGATATATATATATATGTCTTCGTAAGCTATGGAATTCATGATATAAAGGCATCTGACTGTAGTTCCACATACATCCGACATTATTGTACTATTTCCTATTAACTTCATTTCTATCCTTAGTATTTGAGCTGTCAATAGTAATCTAGTGTCAGTTCGTATTGTTAATATTGGTCACATTAACCATGGTTTTGTCCCAATGTACGAATGCACATATTCAAAATATCATAACATTATTCAACAAAGTTTTTCCCCCATTTGATAAATATGGCTGATTCTTATGTTCTTTTTTACGCTGATTATAAAATGAAAACACGTTTTTCTATTACCCACAGATTTCGAGGGAAATGCAAATTAAAACTGTTTGAGATCGAGATGACATTCCTCAGTTTGCTTCATAATATGAGATTTATTGTTATTCATTTCTTTGTATAAAATCTTTATATTATGCATATTTTACATTTAAATGTTTATATATAATATGCATATAATTATTGGAGTATACTGCATATATACATCTTAATATATATATATATATATATATAGAAAGAGAGAGAGAGGAAGGGCGAAACGCTTAACCTTTGTTGATATGAGGAATCATCGCACGGAACACGAAACACGTTGAATGGTGTATGTATATATATACACATATATAAGCACACCAGACAAAAAATTAGTCACCCCTAATATCACCGATAGTAGGAAGTTCAAGGTCACACAGAGGGCGCTGATGTAGCATTGGTAAGTGACAAGTAGCGGTGACGTAGCACACAGGATCAGATCTGTTTCGTGAGGTGGTGAAGAACAAAGTGTGTGTTGGATATAGTCTGCAAAATGGGTCGTGAGGCAGACGTTACTCAGTGGCAAAAAGGAGCCATCGTGTTTGGCAGAGCCCACGGACACAAAATGTCTGAAGTAGCCCAATTTGTTGGTGTGTCAACGCGTACTGTCCAGCGAGTTTACAAAGAGTGGTGTAGTTCACAATCAACTGACAATCGACGGCGTACCTGTGGCCGGAAAACAATTCTCGACAATAGGGGCCGTCGCCATGTTTCTCGTCTAGTAACTGCAAATCGTTTTCAAACCAGAGAACAATTGCTCCAAGAAACCAATGAGGTTCTCCAGCGACCAATTTCCGAACGGACATTGCGACGAGAACTGCATGCGATGGACATCTGGAGCAGGGTACCACGGAAGAGGCCGCTGTTAACAGCAAGTCACAAATTGGCACGTTATAAATGGGCTCAGAGGCACAAAAACTGGACTGCGGCAGATTGGAAAAGTGTAATTTGGTCCGATGAGTCCCGTTTTTGTTTGTTCTCCAATGATGGGAGGCGACGAGTACATCGCAGGTCCAATGAAGCCTTTAATCCTGAATGCGTCGAAGGTGTTGTTCAGGCTGGAAACAGAAAGTGAAGCGCAGGAATAGACACCCACGGACTCTGGCGGAACTTCGGGACCGGCTGATGAACGAGTGGCAGCAAATCGATGTTCAGTACATGCCCAACCTCGTAGAGTCTCTGCCTCGCCGGATTCGTGCGGTTATCAAGGCCAGAGGCGCCGTCACACGTTATTAGGTACATTCTGAGAGGGGTGACTAATTTTTTGTCCGGTGTGCTTATGTGTGTGTGTATATATATATATGTGTGTGTGTGTGTGTGTGTGTGTGTGTACACACACACACATATATATATATATGCCTTTTCCTGAAAGAACCTGTGTGTGTGGTTGTGTGTGTGTGTGTGTGTGAGTAGGCTTAAGGTGTGGGTCCCGAACTAAAAATTTGCACATTACATTATTTTGATCACTAGCTGGTAACTAGCTAACTAATTTTTAGGTAAAAAAGGAAATGAGTGATACAAAACCATTGAGGTATTAACCAAACTGATAAACTCGTTTATTTTACTACATTTATATATGCGGTCTCCTAATTTCTGTGAGTATGTAAAGGGTGTCAGGAAATGATTGCCCCCCCTGTACAGAAGAAACTGAAAGGAATAGAAAAAAACAGACAAAACCACGCGAAAGAGCATTTAATTTTGAATAAAAAACACTCGTTTTAATATCGGGTGTTGCCCCATTTGCAGCTCTGACGGCCATTAATCGACGGGAGTATGATCCCAGAAGTGTCTCAAAGAGATCAGTATCATGACTCATTTCTTCAAGGACTTCGTTGATCTTTGCAGTCATAATTTCTGTTGAATACCGATTCTGAATGGGTTGTTCCAGCATTAAGGACTCCACCCGATCCTTCATGATGGATCCGACATGTTCACAGACATTAAGATCGGGAGAATTGCCAGGCCATTCATTATTTCCGAAAAAATCAATGTTATTGTCCTTAAGCAGTTGTTGAGTCGCAAGTGCTTTCATACAGGGGGCTTTGTCGTGAAGAAAGGTTGCCTGTTCAACATCCAAAACACACTTGGGGTCTTTCAAAAACGGAATTACATGTTGGGCTAAAATTACATTTCGAAAATAAGGCCCATCCCAACTGGTTCCTCTTGGTTTGATAACCCAGATGAGCTTCCGAATAGAGAACATAATGAAAACACCCACACATGCTGGATTTTTTACTGTTTCTCGATACTTCTGGTCGTCTGGGACTTCATCAGGAGTTGTTGCCCAAACCCGATCATTCTGAAAATTTGGTTTTCTGGAGACAAACGAAGAATTCATCGCTGACAACCAAGTGAAGGAAATCGTCTTCCGTGCATTCCTCAAGATAATCACAAAACCATAGCCGATCTTCAATATTAAGATCACTCTTCCGTGGCTTAGCTATTTCATGACAAGAACTCAAGCCTTGGCGAACTCGAAATTGATGCATAAGTTGCCGATTGACTATCTTACCATGACAATAAGTATCTCTTTCGCTACCTCAGAGCAGCTCTTCTTTCGGCGCCGTGATGCAGCAAGCACAATGTCTTTCGATTCTTGAGATAATTTCTCCGGTCTTCCTCCTCGAATTTCTGTTTCACAATCTTCAGGATTCTTATTCCAATTCCTTTTGACAAAGTCTTCTGATCTTTTTAATCTCTCAGCCACCCAGTGTCGAGTTATGAAAGTTGCACCAGCTTCCTTTGCTTCACGAAATGTGACAGCTCGAATGCGGTCAAGAACTCGCTTTTTCTCTGAATCGTTCAAAATAGATGATGCCATGGTTTCTGTGGGGAAAAAAATGGTAAGAATTAAAATCACAGGAATAGAATATAATGGTTTTTATTCAGATTTTAACGCTCTTTCAAGTGGTCTCGCCGGTTTTTATCTCTCTTTTCTAGTTTTTGCTCTACAGGGGGGGGAATCATTTCCTGACACCCAGTAGATGTTAGAAAGGGTTCGATGTAAAATAGTTTGGTGTGACTCTGCTTCAGAGGAAACCTTAGGTGATTTAGGACAGCACTGAAAGAGACAGATGTGTAGAAATGAAGATAAGTTTTAAACTACTGTTACCCCTTCTACTTCTACTACCACAACTACTACTACTAATAATAATAATAATACAGTTTCCTCCTACGCCCAACTTCTAGTTTGCAACAGATAAATGGTGTACATTCTTTTGAAGAATGGGTAGAAATCAAACACAGACATAAGTAAGAAGTCATATATACTTTGTGTATATATATTATATATATATATATATATATATACCACAGAGAATACATGGATTTTCAATAATGGAATCAGGACAGTTTTGAAAGAAGTTACGATTTCGTCCTCTTGTTGCATAAATCGTTCAGAATTTCAGAGTATGCAACTTTCAAGTTTGCTTAAATAATCGGAGGCGACCGTGTAGTGAAAGTTCTTTGCTGGAATTATTATTGAAGATGTGTATTGATCTACTTTGGTGGTATTGCTCCATAAAGGCTGGTGCTATATTTAGTCAACAATCTTTGCTACGAGGATGAATATTAGAGTTATGCCTTTTAAGGCCTATTCGATGTTTTCTATTAATTGGAAATAGTAAAAATTTTCTTTTGCCCAAACCTACTTATTTAGATATTCCGTTTATATATATATATTTATAAGTTTAACTTAACTACTACTAGTCTGAAAACAATTACTGCGAGATATATATATAGCAAGATGGGGAGATTTGAAAGAGGCTTTTATTGTGAAAGGAATTGTAATCAGTATGTTTAATTTAAAAACTCTTAACATGTGTACATACACACACACATATATATATATATATATATATAATAATAACAATAAATCAATATTAGTAATAATGTTTAAGTGGATGTTTAGATGAGGAAAACAGGTAATACGGCAGGTAATACGGCTTCAAACAGCTACATTTTATCTGGCTTGAACTATATGATAATGAAGGAAGACATATCGATAATTGAACTTATAAAATATAAATTTATTTATCTGCATGTTCATCCAAATCTTTTTAAAAAGTCATATATATATATACATATATATATATATATATGTTAACACCTCCGTCTATGGCCCTGGGGTGGTTCGAATCGACGGGGGTTCTGGTTGGGAGGCAGCAACGGATATTTTCTCGCAATACTTTTTTCTATAATATTCTAATTTCTTTTCTCTCGCTATAGGGTCGACAGTTGTTAATTCTTCTCTTTCTATAATACTCTGATACTTTCTCTTGGTACTAAACTTATCGACTTTACTGACTAAATTCTTCTGAAGAGAGCCCAACTCGAAGGGGAAAATAAAAAGTTTCTCTTACTGTAGTTTACTTCTAAAAAATTTACAGGTAGTGCTCTGAATTTTACAGGGGTAGAGGTTCGACCTCTTTCGACCATGGCTCAGGCCTGAATCTAAAAATTAAGGAGGCAATGGGCCTCTGCCCCCTCCTCGCAGCGAGGCTGCTAACAAGGGAGTGCTCAGTCTAGTCTTTGAGTTGGAATCAGAATGAACATGGAAGAAATTGTTGGGGTTTATATACCCCGATTCTACTAACATCATCATTATTAAATGTTGAAGAGGCTGCATTATTTTTGCACAATATTTGAAAATAAAGTAACTCTTTTAGCTGTGGTAAGGTTTAAACGAATAAACAAAATATTTGAAGATGAAGCCATATTTTTATCTTAAACCGCGTATTTTCAGATCTGATGTTATCATGATCTGCCAAGTTAACTAAAAGTGGAAATTGAACTATGCATCTTTAAACTAAAATATGCATATGAGTAAAAATTAAAGGTTTAAGATTTACAATTAAATGCTTAGGCAAGACATGACTTCAACTTTTATAACGAAGAGAGAATGTATACAAAACATGACATGGCAAAAGTTACTCAGGATTCATTATTAAGCTAAATCTAAAAATGATTAAGAAATTTTTAAAAAGAACAAGTCATCAGTTATTTGGCAAAGTAGAAAGCACATCAAAATTTATCACAACGAAAAAATAATAATAAAAAAATAATATCGCCGTGTATACATTCCTAAATGGCGACATAATGTCGGGTCGTGCGTTGAGTACAATCTAAGTGCATCACTGAGTACACTGTAATTTCGGTTTATTACAGTTATGATTACAATTATGGATTAGTTCATATTCACTTAGTATCGTTTAATTACACTTCCATTTAAAGTACATTATAAGTTATTATCATTAATTACAGTTTCATTAAAGTACGGTACATCAATTACATTATATTAAAGGATTACATTTAATTACAATTTTAGCAAATTGTTAATTAACATATCTACTACTGAAGTAATCTAAATAGGTGATACAGTTGATATAATGAAGGGGAATTAACCGTTGTTCTATAATTTAAAGGGGATTAACAACAATGTTATATATTTATAGTTAACAATAATTACGCAAAATTATGTTAAATAGTATTAGAACCTGGTTGGTTATCAGGGTTTGAAAGTCTAATTAGCCAGCGATGAGGAAAGCGGAGGAAAATACGGTATTTTTTTCACTGCAAGTACACAGATATTTATGATAATGTAATATATAAGTAATACAGAATTTGAATGACAATTAGGTAGAAATAGTAAGTACAAGTGATGAGAACGGGGATAACTATGTGACGTAAGCCGATAACGAACTAGTGGCCAGGCAGGGAAACAATACAGTATATTATAATAATATAACATACAACATAACACCTTATGTTATAAATTTGGATCAGAGCGAAAGGAGATTTTTATCTTAGAAGCGTTCGATTTTTGTGATTAGCGAATTCGACCACTTACCTAAGCATTTATGAATATCTTGCGAGGGGTGAACGCAATTAAAAGAAAAAAAATGAAAAAATAATACATGCGAACGTATTTGGACGTTTTCGAACGAATGCATAAAGTTTTGCATTTCATATACTGACACGAGTAAAAACTGAATATTTAATAAAATTTGATATAGGGTAATGGTCAAGATAGGACATGGATGTACGAATGAACAACGTATAAATAATGGGAGGATTTAAAAGGAACGAATTAGAGACAAAGAGTGGTAATAAGGACTAAGTACACTACGGGTTAGATGCAAGACAATCATAATTAATTATAATAACTTCTGTAAAAAATGGAAAATGGATACGACTAAACCATATAAATGGTAGATCGTAGGGTTGTGACACAAACAAAAATAGAAAGCTACAAATAACATTTTTAGCCAAACTCGCGTTAGTCAATTTTGGTTCTTATGTAAAAATGAATATTCATTATTCATTGTTCTTTTTTACACATATATATATATATATATATATATATATATATATGTAAAAATGAACAATGAATAATCAATATTAATTTTTAAATGAGAACCAAAATCGCCTAAAGCGATTTTGGATAAAAACTTTATTGGTTACTTTCTATTTTTGTTTGTGTCACAACCATACGTTCTACCATATATATGGTTCAATCGTATCCATATTTCCATTTTTCATTTGTTGTAGAAGTTATTATATTAATTATGATTGTCTTGCATCTAACCCGTAGTGTACTTAGTCCTTATTACCACTCTGTCTCTAATTCGTTCCTTTAAAATCCTCCCATTATTTATACGTTGTTCATTCGTACATCCATGTCCTTTCTTGACCTTTATCTTTCGTTAATTTTATTACTCATTCATTCAGCTACCTATTGTCTATCATTGTCAACCTGTTGTATGACTACCCATATGTGTACAATACTTTGTGCATTCGTACTTGTCCCCTGATGATCATGATTACGTACATAGTTATGTACATGTACATACGTTCACGTGTATTTTTTTTATTTTTTATTTTTTATTATTTCACCTCTCGCAATGAACTAAAAAATGCTTATGCGAAGCGTTCAAATTCCGCTATCCACAGCAAAATCAAGCATCTGAATTCGAAACCCTCTCTCTTGCTTCTGTTACAAATTTATAACAAGGTGTTATGTTGTATGTTATATTATGTTAAATACCGTATGTGCCCATGTACTTTGTATTATATTTCTAACATCTTAATTGTCTATTAATATGAAACACTGTAAAAACAAAAAGTTATAGTAACTTTAATTGTAATTAACTGTAATAATTAATATAATGTAATGTACTTTAATGAACTATAATCGGCGATAATAAGCGAATATGAATTAATTGGTAATCATTATCATATTTGTAATAAACCAAAATTACAATGTACTCAGTCATGTACTTAGATTGTACTTAATGTACTACTCCGAAATTATATTGCCTTCAGAATGTATACTCGGCGAAAATACGATTAGTTTTTATTTTTATTTTTTTTTTTTTATTTGGAATCTTTCAAATATCTGATCATGTGTTTAAAGGGGGAAACTTAACCTTCAACTGCATTCCCCCAACATTTAGACTTATATGATACATGTAATTGTAAAATTAACTTCGCTTCATTACTTCACTCTTCTTTGGTCACTACTACGAGACTCCCTTGTTAGCAGCCTCGCTGCGAGGAGGGGGCAGAGGCCCCTTGCCTCCTTAAATTTTTAGATTCCGGCCTGAGCCATGGTCGAAAGAGGTCGAACTTCTACCCCTGTAAATTCAGAGCACTACCTGTACATTTTTAGAAATAAATTACAGTGAGAGAAACTTTTTATTTTTCCCCTTCGAGTTGGCCTCTCTTCCGAGAACTTAGTAAATAGAGAAAATAGTTCCTGATAAGTTATAAAAAAAAATCGGCGAACCGTCAGAGAAAGTATCAGAGTATTATAGAAAGAGAAGAATTAACAGGACTGTAGACCCTATAGCGAGAGAAAGAAAGTAGAACATTATAGAAGAAACTATCGCGAGAGATATTCGTTGCTGCCTCCCAACCAGAACCTCCGTCGACTCCGAACCACCCCAGGACCATAGACGGAGGGGTTACCAGTCTGGCAACCTTGGTAGGATAAGAAACTGACGACCACTGCATCCAGGATTCTTCCAGTCTTCCAGAACCCGCCGAACTAGAACCATCCAAGCACATTGAAGGAGGATTTTAACAAGAGGATTTTAACAAGTGGCCACTCTTTGGTTGGCCAGGATAGAAATTACCCTGCATCAGGATAAAACCAGTTGACCGGCGTGTCACGACTTCCAGTTCGTAACATCCACCCTTGAACCGGTGTGTAACGACTCCAAGTTCTCCAAGCCTGGTTTTCATCCAAGAAGAAGTAGCCAGCAAGACATGTCTTCAGGACACGTCTCTAAGGATTTCGCCGTAGAAATTTTAAGTACAGTTTGTTTTTTTAAATAATTTTTAAACATTTGAAAAGCCAGTATTATTAACAGTTAATAAAGATTATTAAGTCAGAATTTACAAGAAACGCAGTGAACATTTCAGACACCAGTGATAAATTTCTTTTATTGAAACAGTTATTTTCACAAAAGTTGATTTTTAGAGTTAATTGTTACAGAGTTAATTGTCACAGAGTTAATTTTCACAGAGTTAAAAGTCACAGAAGTTAAAAGTCACAGAAGTTAAAAGTCACATAAGTTGAAAGTCACAGAAGTTAATAGTCACAGAAGTTAATAGTCACAGAAGTTAATAGTCACAGAATTAATGTCACAGAATTAATGTCAGTTATTTTCACTATTACAGTTAGTATAGAATAATTTTATTTTATGTACCAAACATAATATTACTGTACCTTTGCGTACATTCGAGTGAAATGTTTACATTTTTAAATTTTTGTTTACAATTTTTTAAAATTATTGAATTGAATTGACTTACAAATTAAGAAAGAGAGAGTTTATTGAGAGATTTATAGAGATACTTGAAGCAGTTTCAAGTTCCAGTTTCAGTTTTCAGTTTTAGTCGGTTGCATCAAGAGGGACAACCACCCCAGAGAGTTATATACTTGATAGTAGTTCAAGTAAGTCGGTTGCACCAAGAGAAACAACCAAACCCCAGAGATTAAGTCTTCACTTGATAGCAGTTCAAGTGCAAGTCAGTTTCATTTTCAGTAGACTCCACTTGATAGAGTTCAAGTGCAGTCAATTTCAGTCAGTTCAATTTGAAGATACTTGATAGAGTTCAAGTTAGAAAACTTCAGATTCAAGATACTTGATAAGAGTTCAAGTCAGAAGGTTGCTTCCAGAGGGACAACCGACCCAGACATTTATAGAAATACTTGATAGCAGTTCAAGTCAGAAGGTTGCATCCAGAGGGACAACCGCCCCAGAGATTATAGAAGTACTTGATAGCAGTTCAAGTCAGTTAAAGTCAGTTCAAGTCGGTTCAAATTAGTTAAAGTCAGTTCAAGTCAGTTCAAGTCAGTTCAAGTCAGTCAGTCAATTTCAAGTCTCAGTCAGATTCAAGTCAGTCAGTCAGTTAGTCAGTGTCAAGTTTCAAGTCAGTTTTGAAGTCAGTTTCAGTCAGTTTTGAAGTCAGTTTTGAAGTCAGTTTCAGTCAGTTTTGAAGTCAATTTCAGTCAGTTTTGAAGTCAATTTTAGTCAGTTTTGAAGTCAGTTTCAGTCAGTTTTGAAGTCAGTTTCAGTCAGTTTTGAAGTCAGTTTCTTTTATTTAAAGTCAGTTTTATTTAAAGTCAGTTTTATTTAAAGTTAGTTTTATTTAAAGTTAGTTTTATTTAAAGTTAGTTTTGAAGTCCCAAGTCAGTTTTGAAGTCCCAAGTCATTTCAATGCAGTCAATTGAATTCAACTTTGTTAGTTGTTTGAGAGAAATTAGTTTAAGAGAATGTAATTTAAGTTAATTTAAGTCAACCTTCCTTTTTGTAAAAGAGAATTAAATTCAACCTGAATTGACCGGTTTGTTTCTTTAGTTTAACCTTTTTTTTTGTAAGAAGGAAATTCACCGATTTGTCTTTTCTTTTCATGCCATTGTTGCGTATATAAATATATAGGTAAAATGATATATTTTATTAATTGTAACAAAAAGCGTTTTTACAAATGTTTGTAACGAGTTTTATAATTATTGTGATTATATAATGAGAGTAATAGTGTAATAATTAATCGATCATGTCCCAATGACTTCCTTTTAAATTACTATGCTGAGGAACACGCCGTCCCTCCGTTTTGTTTGAACTCTTTTAATTTTTGTTCTAAGTAGCGTGACAAGCAATCTTTTTTTTTAAAAAAAAAAAGAGCAAAGTGCTAACGAAAAGACGTATTATCAATTTCAGACATATACCCCCCGCTTAGTCACTCACTTCCCCCGAATGTAGTACTCCAAACTTTGTTTGGTACAATGGAACATAACCTCAATTTAGGTTTTTTTTTTTATTTTTAAGAATATTATGTTTAGTTCATTATACACTAGTTTATAATTGATTTCTATTTTCAATTTTTATATTTTTTATATTTTTTTTATTCAATTAATACTGAGTAATTATCGTAGTCAAATTTAATTAATTATGTATCGAAATTCACTTTTAACACCGTGAGATTTAATTTCATTAATTGTAAGTTCTTCTAAGTGCGTTTTGTTTATTACCTTAATACGCGCAACTGATTAATTACGTAAAATCGATAATTCCGATTGAATTTTATTACTTTTGACACATATTCGAATTCATTAAAACTTATACGCATACACCATCATTAATACTACCTGTAATTAGATTTTAATAATAATCGACCTTGAACTTAAAGGATTTTATAATAATAATGATAATAATAATCATAATAATAATAATAATAATAATAATAATAATAATTGACTTAAACTTAAAAGGTTTTATAACCCTAAACCCATCTTAAATTATTATACATTATTTTTTTACTTTGTCAATTCAAAAACCTTCCAAATCCCTACACATACACACGCATGTAAACTTGTTCAAATGTGTACGTTTCTTCACAAACATTACGTACAAAAAAATAAAAAATAAAATCTGCGGATACTGATTACACTTTCACCCATTTGGATATATCACCAACTACTACACTCTGTATCTAATACACATAATAACACGCTTGACCATAGGTCTATACATCATCCATTACATAATTCGAATTTTACCTACCCTAGTCATTAAAATTAGTTTATTACCTGTACAATCATGATAACTAAATATTTGTAAAGTTTAATAATATCATTGTTTGTCTAAATTAACGTATTAATCATTTTATTCTGTTTGCATAAATTAAAGTATTAATCTTCGAATTTTTTATATTTCATTATTACTCTAAGCAAATGTCATCTTCAAGATTTCATTACTGTGCGTTGTCCTCAACCACCCGAAGTCACTTGTTCTGTATAAAATTTTTATTGTGAAGAAAAAATTCATCATCTAATTTGAATTCGTTAGGATATTATTTTCTCAATTGTACTGTAGTAATTGTATTATATTATTGTATTAATTGTACCCTATTGTATTATTGTATAAATATAATTTAAAAATGGGAGAGCAATGTAAAAATGAACAATGAATAATCAATATTCATTTTTACATGAGAACCAAAATCGCGTGATGCGATTTTGGATAAAAACTCTATTTGTTACTTTCTATTTTTGTTTGTGTCACAACCATACGATCTACCATTTATATGGTTTAGTCGTATCCATATTTCCATTTTTCATTTGTTGTAGAAGTTATTATAATTAATTATGATTGTCTTGCATCTGACCCGTTGTGTACTTAGTCCTTACTACCGCTCTGTCTCTAATTCGTTCCTTTTAAATCCTCCCATTATTTATACGTTGTTCATTCGTACATCCATATCCTTTCTTGAAATTTATCTTTTGTTAATTTTATTACTCATTCATTCAGCTACCTATTGTCTAGCATTGTCAACCTGTTGTATGACTACCCATATGTGTACAATACTTTGTGCATTCGTACTTGTCCCCTGATGATTATGATTACGCACATAGTTACGTACATGTACATACGTTCACGTGTATTCTTTTTACTTTTTATTTTTAATTATTTCACCTCCCGCAATGAACTCAAAAATGCTTATGCGAAGCGTTCAAATTCCGCTATCCACAGCAAAATCAAGCATCTGAATTCGAAATCCTCTCTTTTGCTTCTGTTACAAATTTATAACATAAGGTGTTATGGTGTATGCTATATTATGTTATATACCGTATGTGCCCATGTACTTTGTATTATATTTCTAACATCTTAATTGTCTATTAATATGAAACACTGTAAAAACAAAAAGTTATAGTAACTGTTTAATTGTAATTAACTGTAATAATTGAATATTATGTAATGTACTTTAATGAACTATAATCGGCGATAATAAGCGAATATGAATTAATTGGTAATCACTATCATAATTGTAATAAACCAAAATTACAATGTACTCAGTCATGTACTTAGATTGTACTTAATTAATGTACTACTCCGAAATTATATTGCCTTCAGAATGTATACTCGGCGAAAATACGATTAGTTTTTATTTTTATTATTTTTTTTTTATTTGGAATCTTTCAAATATCTGATCATGTGTTTAAAGGGGGAAACTAACCTTCAACTGAATTCCCCCAACATTTAGACTTATATGATACATGTAATTGTAAAATTAACTTCGCTTCATTACTTCACTCTTCTTTGGTCACTACTACGAGACTCCCTTGTTAGCAGCCTCGCTGCGAGGAGGGGGCAGAGGCCCCTTGCCTCCTTAAATTTTTAGATTCCGGCCTGAGCCATGGTCGAAAGCGGTCAAACCTCGACCCCTGTAAATTCAGAGCACTATCTGTACATTTTTAGGAATAAATTACAGTGAGAGAAACTTTTTATTTTTCTCCTTCGAGTTGGCCTCTCTTCCGAGAACTTAGTAAATAGAGAAAATAGTTCCTGATAAGTTATAAAAAGAAAATCGGCGAACCGTCAGAGAAAGTATCAGAGTATTATAGAAAGAGAAGAATTAACAGGTCTGTCGACCCTATAACGAGAGAAAGAAATTAGAACAGTATAGAAAAAACTATCGCGAGAGATATCCGTTGCTGTCTCCCGACCAGAACCCCCATCGACTCCAAACCACCCGAGGGCCATAGACAGAGGGGTTAACATATATATATATTTGCATCATTCATTCGTTTCACGTGGTTATTTGTGAAATTCATCATATATATATATATATATATATATATATATATATATATTTGCATCATTCATTAGTTTCACGTGTTTATTTGTGAACATCATATATATATATATATATATATATATATATATATAATAACGATAAGCAAATAATAATGTTTAAGATGGTAATTGAAGGTAGATAATAATAGCTATGTTGACTAAACGCATGTATGTTAGTCTAACTGCATAATGTAACTTAGTAGTTTTTGTCATATGGACTATAATCTGCCAATAAACCTTTTAATTTCATTTCAAATGTAATTGAGTCATATAGAATTCGTTATTAGAAAGAAAATCTCTCCTACAAAGTTCTCACTCGCAGGCCTGTGTAATATATAGTGAATAATTGGGAACAATAATAGTAATAATAAATATTTCTCGTTACATATAAATCACTAGAAAAAATTACATACGTTTAAAAATGTTTATTATTAATTAGTTTTGAAAATCTGGCAGGATTGTGAACTGAGTTGCCAATTATGATCAACGTACTTAAGAAAGAAATATGCAGCTACTCTACATTAAATCAGTAAACTTATGAAATATACAGTATACACTTACGATATATATATATATATATATATATATATATATATATACACATATATATATATATATACACACATCTTCATCTTTCATTCATTTCACGTGCTTAATTGTGAAATATATATATATATGTGTATATATATATATATTAGTAGTGGGCCGGATAATCGCGTCATTTTTAACATCCGCATCCGCACTTCTGACTGTGGATGTTATGCGGATATTACCTGTAATAAATTATGCAATTTGCAATTAAATTAGCTTATGAAGTAGATTATAAGGCCCACTCATGCACATTTCATGTAAAGTATTAATTATTTTATTAATGAACAAACAAATATATAAACCTCAAAATATAAATACCTGGTAACAGAAAATTGAATGAAACTTGTTTCATTGAATTTTCTGTGGCTGAAACTCTTGAGAAAGTTATTATTTTTATCATAATGAAAATTTTAATATTAATTTTAATTCTTATGCATTGCCTGCCATAATAGTAATATCATGAAATTTGAAAAATTATGTCATATATTCATAATTCTATATTAAATTGATAGATTAACTAAATATCCGCATCCGCATCCGCGGATATTGAAAGAAAAATCCGCATCCGCATCCGCAGATGATGAAAAACTGACATCCGGTCCACCACTAATATATATATATATATATATATATATATATATATATATATATAATGGTAAACAATTAATAATTAAGCTGGTAATTGATGGTAAATAATAAGTTATGTTTGCTAAACTACATAATGTAGCTTAATAGTATTTCTCATATTAGTTTAGAATTTATGAATTTTAATTAGGAAAAGCAAAAGTCACCCCTATAATTGAAAATAAAATGTTTTATTTTAATTTTATTTAATATTTTTATTTAACTTCACGTAATACAAATATTAAACAAAGAAATTATTTTTGATTTAAAACATGTTTAATCTGAGTTTGTATTTTGTTATGTTCGCATTTTGTTAACACATCTAAGTGGAATTACATTTGAAGAGGTATGTAGTATTGAATTATAATACACGTCATTTTATGTTTTGAGGTCGATGCATACTCTCTTTAGGCCTATTAAACCCTTTTTCCGTTATTTATTTTAAGTTTTCATTTCTATTGTCTCGTGGAACGTGCTGAAACAAAAAGTACTCTAATGTTTGTTTGTCTGCTTGTTTTTGACTGTTTTTGTCCATTGAAAGACCGTGAAAGAACCCCACAGGTGGCTTTTTTTCTTGTGAAGGAAGGCGAGGATGAATCCTTTTTAATCTTTTAATTTAAAAATTTTTTTTTTTTTTTTCCACACAAGAGGCAAGTGCCCTTCATTAAGGACTGTGAGTCCCCATAAATGGGGTGAGGAACTTAAGGAAGTGGGGCCCCCTTGTAACGGGGGCGAAGGCCTCCAGGGGAAGGATTCAAAGCACCCCAACTTCCTCGTCCGAAACGCGCCCATACTACTAGGGTGTACACAAATTATCTTTACAACTTCTCTCTGAAATAAAAATATTAGGAAACAAGGTAAACATACCGTTTTTGCACCATCTGTGAGAGAAAGTAATAAAGTTTCACATAACCTCCCAATGGTATTTCTTATTTCTTCGCTGAGGCGACTGTAACAACCACCAATTATCTGGATATGCTTGAGAACTAAGTCTCTCCACAGTTAGAGGAACTGCAACCTAATGTGTTTTTCCAGCAAGATAGCGCACCACCACATTGGAGCTTGTTGGTACGATATTCCCTTAACATGCATTTCCCAAAGCGGTGGATTGGCCGTGGGGGACCCATCCCTTGGCCGGCCGGATCACCAGTGATAACACCTTGTGACTTTTTTCTATGGGGTTATGTAAAAGACTGCGTGTACACAACTCCAGTGGCCAACATCGACGATTTAAAGACCAGAATTGCTGCTGCTGTTGCAAGAGTTGACGTTGAAATGTTACAGCGTACATGGATGGAGATTGAATACCATCTTACGTGTGACAAATGGTGCACATGTTGAATGTGTTTGACGTTATGTGAAACTTTATTACTTTCTATCACAGAGTGATCTCAATGACCTAGCAAGAGATTTAGCATTACCGAAAGATTCGGCAGAATATTTGGGATCAAGGCTCAAAGAATGGAATCTACTCGCTCCTTCGACAACATTCTACTGATACAGACATCGTGAAAAAGATTTCATCAATTTTTTCTCGACTGAATGATCACTGGTATACTACAATGAAATAGTACAATAGGTCTGGTAAAGGCGATGGGCAGAGACTACCAACCATGTGACTGACGCCTATTTATTGATTCCTCAAAGCGAAGTTTGGAAGCTGTCTTACTGCATAATAGAAACAAAGTTGCCTCTCTCTCTGCCTGTAGGGCATTCAGTTCATTTGAAAGAGGCTCATGGAAATCTTTCATTTTTTTTAAACAAGCTAAACTATGAAGAACACAAATGGTTTGTTTGTGGCGATCTAAAGGTGATCGGCCTTCTTTCAGGCCAACAGGCTGGCTTTATAAAATACCCATGCTTTTTATCTCTGTGGAATAGCAGAGACAGGGAGGAACACTATGTGAGGAAAGAATGGCCTCAGAGAAAACAGATTACTGCAGAACAAGCAAACATCATTGCTAATCCACTGTTAGATCGTAACAAGATACTGTTACCTCCACTCCACATACTGTAAAGCTTAGATTAATGAAAAATTTCGTCAAAGGTCTCAACAAAGAAGGATCTGGATACTAATTTTTATGTCAAAAATTCCTTCAAATTAGTCATGCTAAGCTGAAGGAAGGAGCTTTCGTCGGTCCTCAAATAAAGCAACTCTTAAGCGATCCAGCATTTGAAGATGCATTGACAGTTCATAAAAAAGATGCTTGGCTAGCTTTTAAGGCTGTTGTGTACAACTTCCTTGGTAACAGGAAATCTGATAACTACAAAGAAATAGTTAAAGACATGATCCGAAAATATCGTTTGCTGGGATCATGAGTGTTAAAATACACTTCCTAAACTCTCATCTTGATTTTTTTCCTGAAAACTTAGGCGTGGTAAGCAGGAGCGTTGATTGCTCTAAAACAGTCGGGGGGGGGGGGGGGACACTTCCCCTTCAAACAGCGAATCAAACAATACTCTGCGTAGCTGTTGCGTGTAATATATCAGTGTCGTAATTTACCATACCCATTTTGTATATTGAACCTCATGTAACATAATATCACGCATATGTTTAACCGAAATAAATCTTTTATTACCTGTAGACAACAGAGGTCAATGTAACTAACGAAAATATCATGACTTAACCTAACCAATCGTTAGGTCAACTATACGCCCTTGACGATTGGTTAGGTTAAGTCGTGATATTTTCGTTAGTTAGCCTGGAATATGGAATATTAGTTGGAATATGGTAGATCACAGTTTCGCGGTAGAGCACATATTGGAAGAGCACCCATCTTATTAGGTGCCATTAATAGTTAGCATTTAGAGCAATTCATCCACGAAAGTGGGGAACAAGTGGTAGGTTGTTCCCCCTTTGTAAAAAATGGGGGGGGGGACATGTCACTTGCGTCCTCCCCGCAATCGACGCCCATGGTGGTAAGCAAGGAACAGGGAGAAAGATTCCACCAGGATATCTCAGAAATGGAATGGAGGTATCAGGGAAGATGGGATGTTCGAATGATGGCAGACTATTAGTGGAGTCTAAAGAGAATGTACCAAAATCAGTACACAATAGAAAATCGACGAAAAGGAAGTTTCTTTAGTTACTGACTGCTCTAATAAATTCAATGCGTTACTGTTGATGAATGGTTGGTTCAGTCATTCACAATTTTTCTATACGAGTATACATATACTGTATCTTACTTAAATCCGTATCCGTATTATATATATTAGTGCATATATGTAGTAATAAGGTGAGTGTGTGTGTATGTGTGTGTATAATATGTGTTTCTGTCTCATGCATTACCACTGTGAAATGTTTGAATTGAATAACATGTATGACACATGAGTCGTCTGTTCTCTTATCCAATTGGTAACATTTTCTTATCTATACGTTACGTGTGATTGTGGAATATCTAGATGTGACAGGAAAAAACTAAATATACAGCTGAAAAGAGCATGCTTTTATTGCCTAGACCAGGGGTGGCGAACCTTTTTACAGTCGCATGCTAAAAAACAACATTTAAACCATAAAAAAAAATTCGCGTGCCGACCAAAGTTTATATATGATATATTATACCAAATTATAAACATTAAGTCTATTATTTTATACTAATTTTTTTGGATAACAATTTCTATGCTTATACGTGCCAGACAAATTTGATCGCGTGCCCATTTGGGTACGCGTGTCATAGGTTCGCCACCACTGGCTTAGAATCACCCATTTTCATTGAAACAACTCGCAAAAAATTTGAATTCGCAGGGCGGTGTAATAAATTTATTGTTTTCTTTATACATGTAGAGGACATATATTACGTGTAACAAGATATATTATAGGGGAGACCGGGGCTGGTTAGAACAAGGGCAACTCGGAACAGTGAACACAACTCTTGCCAATGCTGATAGATTTCGTCACTGCTGACGCTGCGCTTGCGCATTAGGCTAGTATCTTTCCTTCCGAGTTGGCATGGTGGTCACAGGTAAGTTACGTCAGTTATTGATTAAAACTTAATTTTGACAGTCATAAGTAAATTTTCAAGTTCTCTAACTTTTGTGATAATTAGGTGTGTATATCAGGTAATATACAGGGTGTACATAAAGTCAGGATCTATTTTTGTGAAGCACTTGGAAATTATATGGAATTCAATCATAAAATGATAAAGTGGTAACATTTATTAAATAATTAAGAGTAGGATTCGACGTGACGCCCATCAGTATCCCTGCACAGCTCAAATCGTTCCGCAGCATTTCTAAACACATTCTGGAGCATTTGCGGGGTTATGTTATCTGCAGCAGTTCGTATACGTGTACGTAAGTTTTCAAGACTCGTAATCTTCGTCTGATAGACGTGCGATTTGATAAAGCCTCATGCAAAGAAATCTAAAGAGGTTAAATCTGGTGATCTCGCTGGCCAAGGTTTGTTGCTTCCACGTCCGATCCAGCGATTTGGAAAACGTCCATTTGGATAATCCTGAACAATTTTGGCATAGTGACAAGGAGCACCATCATGTTGATAGACGACGGTACTAACAATCCTATCCCCGTCGTCTATCAACATGATGGTGCTCCTTGTCACTATGCCAAAATTGTTCAGGATTATCTAAATGGACGTTTTCCAAATCGCTGGATCGGACGCGGAAGCAACAGACCTTGGCCAGCGAGATCACCAGATTTAACCCCTTTAGATTTCTTTGCATGGGGCTTTATCAAATCGCACGTCTATCAGACGAAGATTACAAGAATGTTGGATGAAGTCCAATCCAGGTAAGATCATGACAATCTATGATCTTCCTGAATTATAAGGGAGGTTTGGCCTCGCGCAGCGCTTCCATGCAACATCATGAGTGGTTTCCGAGTCGCTGGCATCTTTCCCTTCAACAAGAATGTTTTCACTGAAGATGACTTCTTACCATCCCGTTTTACAGATAGCTTGCATAAAACGGATACCAATGCAGATCACATATCCTCCAACACAGGTGCAAGCGTGGTGCCTGAATCCTCCAACGCAGATATAGGTACGATCGCTTTACGTTCTACTGCGAATGCAAATGAAATGTCAGTTTCCTCAAACACAGATGTGAGCATGTCGCCTGGATCCTCAGGCGCAATTAAGGGCGCTATCGCTAGATCTTCCACCAGTGGTGTCTGGAATTTGGCCAGGAATACAGAATTAATTGAGACACGCGGATCAAACAGCACTGTAGAGCGGCAAATATGTGATTTTTTTACCAGAGCATGTTCGCCCTGTTCCAAAGGTAGTGAAACCAAAAAAGGCGGAAGAGAAGGGCGGCAGTGCTCACTGACACGCCTACAAAGAATGCCTTAACATAGGAGCAAAAGGCAATAAAGAGACCAAAGAAGGCCAAGAAAGGACTAAAGTTTACCAAAACGTGTCTTCTGATGAGGAGCTTCACGACGAGGATGTGTTCTGCATCGTATGTATGGAGCCATACGCAACAAGCAAACCGAATAAAGTTTGGATTCAGTGCATACAGTGTATGCACTGAGCCCACGAGTTTTGCACCCCGGAGAAAGGACGCTACGCATAAGTCTGTCAAAATTGCAACTCGGACTGATTTCCTTATTGGACGAATTTTAAGCTTCTTGAGCTGTGCCGAGATTATCTGGTATATTGTTTATTTGTTGGTCAGCAATAAATGATGATGTATTCGTTAAATAATATTAGCTTAATCCTTAAGTTTAGTGATTTTAAGATCGTACCAACTTACCCCAACGTCTGTTTCAATTTACCCCATGACGAGGCAAGTTGAGACGCTGTGGCGCACTTGAAAAAATAAAAAAAATTATAAAAATCTACTCTCTGAATCATTGGTGAAATCTAACAACCTGAGAACCTGTGACACCGTGACAACCAGAATACGTTTCTAATACATTACAGTTGAAGTAGATGGTACCAAACATAAATTTTGTTCCATCTAGCCTCGGTCTCCCCCTTCGAACACACACACACACACACACACACACAAAGAACTCAACTACTGGGAAAGACTACGTAAACTAAATCTGTACTCACTGGAAAGAAGAAGAGAGAGGTACATCATAATCTACATATGGAAAATGATCGAAAAACTTGTACCAAACCTAAAACTAAACCCAATTACCATTCAAACAACACTGGAAAATAGGAAAGGCAGAATGTGTAGTGTTCCCAAATTAAAGGCATGACAAGGGACCTCCTCAACCATGAAGGAAAATAGCTTGGTTGTCAGGGGGCCAAGACTTTTCAACCAGCTTCCTAAGGACCTCAGAAACGTAACGGGGGTCAAAGTTGAAGTCTTCAAGAAAAGACTGGATGCCTGGCTCAGGACAGTACCAGATGAGCAGGGCGTGCCTGGCTATGTACGGTGGAGAGCGCAAGAAAGCAACTCGCTCCTCCACCAGGCCAGACCTAGAGGCGGGGCCACCAGCTTGACCTCCGTGTGAAGAGAGACCAACTCACGAAACAACATAAGGTTCATAAGGTATATGCTTTCATGTATATAACATAGAACTGCCACTTGCGAGCAAATTTTATGCTTTATTGGCAGAATGAAGTTATTTGAACAAAACCTTTTTAAGTAATACAGCCAGTAATTTTAAAGATACAGAGATTATCTTTGGTAAGTTTAAGACATTTATGTATATATCGGTTATAATCGGTTATATCGGTTATAATTAAAGCAAAAATCGATTATTTTTTTTATGCAGGGAGGAGGGGCCAAAGTGCGACCGCCATAGAGGAAGAAGAGAGCCAAAACCAAGATCCTCGTTTTACGAGATGCCAAGACAATCTGCATTTGAAAGATCTGAGGTCATAAACAGGACGGAAAATGGATTGAGGAAGATTGTTCCAGAGTTCACCGGTTGAGTAGATGAAAGATTTAAAATACCGATTAACTCCTGTGTTAGATAGTTGGACAGAAAAGGAATGAGAAAGTGTAGAAAGTCTGGTGCTGCGTGCTCTCCTTAAAGGAGGAGGCATGCAGTTAGAGAGTTCGGAAGAGCAATGTCCTGGAAAAATAGTGATAGTAAAGAGAGAGTGAGGCAACTGCGGCGAAGCGAGAGGGATTAAAGACAATCAGTAAGAAGCGGGGAATTGATGAAACGAAAAGCCTTTGATTCCAACAGGTCAGGTGTGTGGGCTCAGCCACCTCACCATAAGAGCCATACTCCATACAGGGGCGAACAAGACCCTTGTACAGAGAGAGCAACTAAGTGGGAGTGAAGAAACCGTAGAGGCGGTACAGCACACCTAACCTCTTAGAAGCTGTGCTGCTGTGCTCTTAGAAGCTGTACGGTACTTTCCAGGAAAGTCACGAGAAAAGCCACCTTATACATAAGAGCCATACTCCATACAGGAGTGAACAAGCACCTTGTACAGAGACAGCAACTGAGTGGGAATGAAGAAACCGCAAAGGCGGTACAACACACCTAACCTCTTAGAAGCTCTTTTAGAAAGAGAGTATATGTGATCTTTCCAAGAAAGATCACGAGAAAAGGAAACACCAAGAATATTAAGAGAAGAGGAAGGATTGAGTTGTGTGTTGTTGAAGGTAAGGGGATAGTCGTGTGGAAGATTGTGACGAGTAGACAGATGGAGGAACTGAGTTTTTGTGGCATTGAAAGCCACAAGGTTTTCTCTGACAGAATCAGAAATAGCAGAAAGATCAGAGGTCAGGTGCTCCATAGCTGTCCCACGCGAATCATGGAGTGACTGTTGAGGGGGACGCTTTCGGAAGCGAATGGAGAAGTGAAGAATGGAGTCTCGGCATAGAAGTGAATAGGACAGGAAGTGCGAATGAAAAGATCATTAATAAATAAAAGGGAAAGAGTGGGTGACAGGACAGAACCCTGAGCAACACCACTGTTAATAACTTTAGGAGAAGAACATTGGCCATCTAAAACTGCAGCTATAGATCGGCCAGAAGGGAGATGAGGCACATATTGAAGAATAGAAACCGAATGAGGGCAGTTTGGAAATTGAAGATTTGTGCCACACTTTATTAAAAGCTTTTGATATGTCAAGCGCAATAGCAAAAGTTTTGCCGAAATCCCAAAAGGAGGATGAGCAAAAGGCAGAGAGATATGCAAGAAGATCGCCAGTAGAGTGTCCCTTGCGGAACCCATACTGACTATCTGAAAGAAGATTGTGAGAAGAGAGGTGTTTAAGAATCTTCCGATTAAGAATAGATTCAAAAACTTTAGAAAGGCAAGAGATCAAAGCAATTGGACGATAGTTGGAGGGTTGAGAGCATTCATTCTTCTTTGGGACAGGCTGAATGAAAGCCAACTTCCAGCAGGAAAGAAAAGTACCAGATAAGAGACAAAGACGAAAGAGTTTGCCTTAGCAGAGTGTCAGTACAGAAGCACGGTTC
The DNA here is from genome assembly GCA_023014485.1 of Bathynomus jamesi. Lineage (NCBI taxonomy): Eukaryota > Metazoa > Arthropoda > Malacostraca > Isopoda > Cirolanidae > Bathynomus > Bathynomus jamesi. The sequence continues at coordinate 324,165 of JAJOZX010000776.1, forward strand.
TTAAAAGCAACAGGAAGAACAACATCAGGACCGTACGCCTTCCTAGAGTTGAGCCAGATAGGGCAGAAGAAACATCTTAAGAAGAAATTCTAATTTGAGAAATAATAAGGTCAGCAGGGGGGGGGGGAAATGGAGGAACAGCACCGGAATGGTCCAGAGTCGAGTTGTAAACGAAAGTTTGAGCAAAGAATTCAGCTTTATCAGGAGAAGAGACGGAGCTGTGCCGTTGGACTGGAAAAGAGGAGGGAAAGGAGAGGAAGTAAAGTTATTGAAGAGGTTTTTAGCTAGATGTCAGAAAGAGCGAGAAAAATTAGAACTGAATGGGTTTTCACATTTTTGCCGGATGATGGAATTTTTGGGGGGAGTCGAAGAACAGATTTTGCACGATCACGGGCAGAAATACTGTATAGTGAGAGTCAGGAGTTGGATGGCGATGGAACCTTCTGAAAACCTCCTCTAATGCGGATAGCATTAGAACAAGTGAAGTTAAACCAAGGTTTTTTTGCATTTGCAGTAGGGATAGAATATAGAATGTACGCCTCCATGCCCGAGAGAATCACCTCTCAATCAGCGGCGCCGAAGTGCCAAAGGCGCCTCCTCTTGGGAGGGTCCAAAGGCCGAATTGGAGCGATATGACAGGAAACAGATACAAGATTGTGGTCGGATGAGCTCAACGGAGAAAAAAGTTTGAGAGAGCAAGAAGGATGAGAGGTAAGAAATAAATTCAGAATGTTGGGCCTATCTCCAAGGCGATCGGGGATACGAGTAGGGTGCTGTACAATCTGCTCAAGGTCATTTTGGATAGAAAAGTTATAAGTTAGTTCTCCAGGGATGATAGCGCAATGGGAGGAAAGCCAAAGGTGGTGGTGAACATTAAAATCTCCTAAAATGGAGATTTCAGCAAAGGGAGAGCGGGAAAGAATGTATTCTACTTTGGAAATGAGGTAGTCAAAGAATTTTGGATAGTCAGTAGAATTAAGAAAAAGGCAAACAGCGCAGATGTATTTAGTTTGAGATTCACATATAAGCCGTAGCCAGAGGGCATAGAATTTTGAAAATTCGAATTCGGAATACGAGAATAAGTTAGGTCATTGCATACATATACGCAACATCTATCTTTGGAGTGAAATTGAGTATAAAGTGAAGAGGGTACAGAAAAGAGGTTGCTCTCAGTCGTCTGAGACACCCGAGTTTCAGTGAAGAAAAGATGAGGTTTAGAGAAGTGGTGGCCAACAGATTGAAAATTTGAGAAAAGTCGACGAATGTTGCAGAAGTTTATGAAAAGTGAATCAGGCAGAGGCCCAAAACATCTCGAGTGGGCGGTAGGAGATCCAGCCCCGCTGCCTGGGTCTGCGTTCCTGGTATTGGCAGGGGGAGAGCCAGAAGTAGGGACATTTATCGTCCCCTCCCGAGGGGACTCTGAGGCTCTTGAAGTTGATACCATTTTTTTTATTTTGTAAAGATTATGTAGTGCGTAAGATAAATGTATATGTAGTGAGGAATAGGGAGAGAAGTGTGTATTTGAGAGCATGTTGGACTGCTCACAGGGTAGATGAGACAGAAAAAAATCAGCTAAGGAGGACATTCACAGGAGAAACGGGAGTTCCAGCACTCCCTATCTTCTGTCTAACGTCCCCCCTCGGAGTACTTCCCTGGTCGATTGGTGTCTACAGTCTCCTCCTGAAAGTCTTACTGATGTAAGCGATTACTATGGAAAGAATATTTGTTGATATAGTTATATTTTGCACTTTGAATAATCATTAATTATTTCTAAACTTATTATAAACTTTTTACTTTGTGATTTTTTTGTATTTTCGCTTTAATTATAACCGATTAGGACTTATGGGCCACCCTGTAGATGTTCAGCTTGGAATAAGCATTCTTATTTTTGGGGTATACAATCTAAATAGTAAATACATCGTTACTGAGTACCTTGACCGTACACATTTTTTATTTTAGCTTTGCATTTATTATTATTATTATTATTATTATTATTATTATTATTATTATTTTATTTTGTTTTCTATGCACAAATATAAATTTATTTTTAATTAATTAATGTAAGTGGTGTGTTCTGTCTTGCTGTACAGGAATGTAGGGGAATAGGAAGGAAGAAAAATTGAATGAATATAGGAACAGGGACATTGTGGTTTGTATGATTTGATAAATTTATCTTTCAGTTTTCTCTGGAAAGTTTTTAGTGTTCGATTTTTTTTATATCTCCTGATCCTGATCGAGGGTGTTCCAGAGGGTGGAATCCCGTGGAGCATGAAGATTTTGTTGCACTGTCAAGAATGTAATTCGGTTTTCTGATGTACGTGTCTGATTGTCTTGTATTGAAGCGGTGCAGGGTTTGGGAAGATCTAATATTTTGGTTTGGATGATTTCTGGTGCAGTATTATTGACAATTTGATAACCTTATTATTGACAATTTGACACATATACAGTAGGAGGCACTGTTTAGTTTGTAGATTTCTGCTAGTTTCAGAATTTTTAAATCGTGGAACATGTCTTTACTTTCATTATGTTTGTTCGATTCATAGATTCTCCTAATTATTCCTTTTTGCATTACCCTCAATGGCTGCATAAAATACTCTCGTACACTCTCGTAATAGCTTATGCAATATGTGAGTGTGGATGCACCTTAATAGTGAAAATTATTTCTCAAAATAATAGAGTTAATTTTCATAATTAAGATTAATCAGTGTTAAGTCGTCTTAGAAAGCCAACCCTAAATTGCTTTGTTCTAATTATACTTGCAGTAATGCAGCGAACAAATAAACAATATTAAGTAGATTTGCTATACCTGGTCAACTCCTCAAATGTGTTAGCGAGCGAACCTTAAATTGCTTATGTTTACTAATTACTAAAGTGGAATTTATTCCGTTTAGATTTGAAAACGACAGTAAATAAAAAATATAGTAAGCTATTTTAATTAAGATATTAAATGATTTGTATAAAGTGTTACGTAATTATTTAAAGGATGATGGTTTTACGCATGCGCCAATATGAAGAAATTCGATATTCAGAAATAGAATGGCCGCAAAATGGTAGAGTGCATATGCAATTACAATGTTGATCAAATGAGTGCCATTGCCAACCCCCCTTGTTGCAAGACCCCCATCCCAAGTGCCAACCCCAAGGGTGCAAAAAAAGGGGGGGGGGAGGGGAACTCCCCAGCAAGCTAGGGGGAATCCACCTAACCTCTTTGGTGGAGAAGGTGGGACGGCCTCACACCCCAAAGGGGTGTACCTAACCTAAGAGAGAGAGGAGGAGAGAGAGGAAGAGAGCATCCAGCTTCAGCGAGAGGCAGAAGCTTAATGACAGCTCAGGGTA
>JAJOZX010000776.1:330000-397500 GCA_023014485.1 Bathynomus jamesi
ATATATATATATATATATATATATATATATATATATATATAAGGTATATTAGTGATGGATCGAATAACCGCAACCGCAACCGCAACCGCACTACAACCGCACAAAAATTCACAACCGCAACCGTAACCGCAACCGCCGTTCCATAAGTGCGGTTGCGGTTGTAAAAGCTTAGTTAATTTTAATTTTAGGTAAATTAGAAATATTTCTTTTTTAAAAAGAAAATGATGGGTCTCCTTATGCGTGCTTAAACGTGACGTCATACGGCTGCCGTAGTAAAATTGGTTTAAACTGCGCTCTAAGTTATTACTCTGTGAGCTCCATGAAGTAACATTTATTTTTATTTAATTTTCTTCAAACTAAAATCGCCTTTAGTACAATAGTCTATAAAGCTTAATCCTGCTCGACGGGAGGCTGGGGAAAGTGGTAGGTGGGATGAACAGTAGGGCGGAGTGAAAAACTCATTTTTCGAATTTTCAAATTGGCTAGTGTGGAACATGTGTGGAGTAGTGAGGAAATAAGCTGGTATAAATTTAAAATCATAACATTAATATCTTCAGGTGCCACAATGACCTTCAATATTGAAAAAAATTGAAGAAAGCAGATTGTAACCAATAATTACAGAAGAGTCCACGATGCACAATAGACAAGAATTTATTCACACTTGTATAAAAATAGCTCAGTCAACCTTTAACAAAAGTTTCTATTCTCTAAAAACAGTTTTCTATAGTCAGCTCACTCAGCTGTCACGTGAGTACCTCGGTTCAGTGTAGCTGTCGCTCTCGTAGCAGGTGGGTGTTCTGTTGTTGGCGTTACTCAGATAGTCTAAACTATATTTCTTATATATTTTGCATTTCTGTATTGTGTTGCCCTAAGTTTGCCATGTACTATTAACTGAAATTAACGTATAATTGATATTAGCTCTTTCTGTTTCAGATTTGTATACTTTCAAAATGTCTCGAGTTTGTGCAAAATCAACCAGGGCCTCAACTGAGTGCCCCATGTTTGGTATGGGAGAAGATTTGTGGCACAGGAATCTTCCTACATACGAAGGAGTTTTTAAATATTACTTGTTTGTAAGAAACGATTTGAAACAGAATACTAATAAAGATCCTTCAATATCTCAAATATTAGAACAAGTTGTTGATAAATTGAAAACAATTTGGGAAAGTGCTTCCGTCCCAATTCTGTCAGACAGGTGAATTGAAACAATGTTCAGAAGCTACCACGAAAAGTATCGTGTCATTATGAAGCCATACCAAAGCAGAAAAAATTCTGAAGCTTACAAAGCAAAGATTGATATGTTCAAAAAGAAGCACACACGAAACTTTTTGACATTGCAGCGTGCAAGTGCAAAGTACTAACACAATGTTCTTGTCCCAAAGAAAAAACGGTTCCAAAGGAAGAAGTGACGTTCTCTTAGATCAAAGGAGTGAAAGAAAACTGTTTATTGATAGAGTAGATATTACACTCTCAAAGAAAAAAGCATCTACGTTGCTAAGAAAGCAAAAAGAAGCTGTGAGGCTCACCAAAGAATCTTCACAGGAGAAATTGCAGGATACAAATGTTGAATTATCATCATCGACATCAAATAGTGAAAGTGAATCTGGCGAAATATCAGACGATACATTTCCAGAGCCAGTTAGCTCGAAGAGAAAGCTCGAACAACCTGAAGAACAATTATTCAAGAAAAGGAAAACTACAAATCTACCTTCAGTGGCTACTGCTTGTGACAGGACTGCAGTTTCAGATCGAGCTGCAGCATTCATTGTTAGTGCAGTATTGCAAGATATTGGAGAAGTTTCTATTGACAATACATCTGAAGTAGTGGATAGGAGTAAAATCAGAAGAGAAAGACAAAAGAAGAGATCAGAAATTATGAAAGATCAAAATCAGGTCCCAATCAGAGGAATCTATTTTGATGGTCGAAAAGATTCTACACTCTTCCAAGAAAAAAAAGAGTCCAAAGTATATCAGAAGAAGGTAACAGAAGAACATATCACTTTAGTGAGAGAACCTGGTTCAGATTATTTGGGCCATTATTCTGTGAATTCTGGATCAGCTGAAGAAATATGTAAAGGAATGTTTGAGTATATTGGAAATAATGACATGAACCTGGAAAACCTTGTTGCCATTGGATGCGATGGTGCAGCAGTCAACACTGGAGAAAAGGGAGGCGTTATAAGGCTTATAGAATTGAAGCTGAAGAAGCCAGTTCAACATTTAGTGTGCCAGCTCCATGCCAATGAATTGCCATTACGCCATTTAGTTGCAAAGCTGGATGGAAAAACATCTGGCCCCCGCGGATTCACCGGTCCTATTGGCAGGGAATTAGAGAACTGTGAGAGTCTTCCTATTGTCGAGTTTGAAAGGATTGATGCTGAGGAACCAACTGTAGACTGTGAAGACCTTAGCACCGACCAAAAATATCTAATTGATATTCATCAGGCCATAACAAAGGGATATTGCTCTCCAGATCTTGCTCATCGTAGTCCAGGCAAAATGACACATTCACGATGGCTGACTACAGCAAATCGTTTGCTTCGTCTATACGTTTCAACTGTAAGTCCATCTGAGAACCTCATGAACATTGCTTCTTTTATAATGAAGGTCTACATCCCAATGTGGTTTTCTATTAAGCAAAGTACGTCTTTTGTCAATGGCTCAAAACATGTTTTCAAAACTATTGAACTAACAAGAACACTGAATGACGAAGTAAAGGATATTGTAAACCCTATCATACAAAGAAATGCATTTTTTGCAAATCCAGAAAATATTCTAGCATCAATGATTCATGATGACCGCAGCGCCATAAGAGAATTAGCGTGGAGGCGAATAAAGAAAGCAAGGCAAACAAACAAGGAAAAAGTTGTGAGGCGTTTCACAGTACCTGTTATTCAATTTGAAGCTACTGATTATACTGATTTAATTAATTGGCAAAAATGCATTGTCACTGAACCACCTGTGACAAGACACCTGACAGAAAATGAGATTGAAGAATTCATAGAAAATAAGAGTACCCCTCCATTCGAGAAATTCCCTTGTCATACACAAGTAGTAGAAAGAATGGAAAATTAGTGACTGAAGCATCATCAAAAGTATTTGGATTGAACGCGCGAGATGGCTTCATAAGATCAACACTTCAGTCACGTAAAAAAATGCCATCATTCGAAAGTAAAGCTGAATATAAAGTTTAAATAAAACGTTAATAGAAAAAAACATGCGCAAGGATGGGTGGTTGGGAGGGCATGGGTGGAGCTCGACACGCAGCCACCTCCTCGTGGTGAGTTCTGGATTATTTAGATCATTAATCAAAAGAACATTGATCTAAATAAACTAAGAGCTGCGTAATTCAGTAACTATTTTGGTAATTGGAACACTTAATATATAATAATAACAAGTAAGTTTCAGTTATTGTACTGATGCAGAATATAAGAAAATCATTATATTTCACTTTTTTCGACGGCTTTGTGGCACCTGAAGATATAATTTTGCAGGACTAATATTTATGCACAGTCATTATCTATAGCACCCACATATTTTCCGCACTAGCCATATTTGAATTTCGAAAAAAAGGTTTAAAAACCTCATTTTCGATCCGCCCTAATGAACAGTGCGATGGGTCCTCGTCCCTCATCCTGGTAACACACTTAGTGCAAAATATGGTTTTAATTAATTTGACCTATTCTTTCATAATAGCTATATAAGTTTAGAATATACTTCATTTAAATAGTATTTATTTAGTAAATACCTTATGTTGAACACAAGTTTTGCAACACACAAATAGCGGTAGCGGTGTATTGCAAAACTTGTGTTCAACATAAGGTATTTACTAAATAAATACTATTTAGTATATATTATGTACCAAGTGTGGCTAAATCGCACTATAGTGGCTAAATCCAGTTAATAATTACGCATTTTTCCTAGTATATGATAACCGCAACCGCAACCGCGGTTGGAAAAATTCGACAACCGCAAACACAACCGCAACCGCGGTTGTGAAAAACCGACCACTAGATCCATCACTAATATATATTATATATATATATATACACATTTATGAAAGTATAAATTAACAACCCAGCCCCGGGTTCGTTACCCGGTGGTGGCAGATGATGCGTAGCACATCCAGCTAATCTTCCTTTTGATCCCAGGTAGGATAGTTGCTGTGTGTTTATTATTTGATCCGGTTACCCTAATTGGCATTTTATCTTATTGTAACTCTCTCTTTCTCTCTCTATATATATATATATATAGGGTGGTTCTTATTTTTTCGAAATTGCAAATTTCACCGTCTCAACCCATCAATATATTTCGTTTGACAAAAAAAACAAAATATACAAAATCTCAAGTAATTATAAATAATCTTATTGGTGCCGCACAAGGACTCAAATTTAATTAATTATTGAAACAAATACACGAATTTTTTATTAGCATTCCACTATAAGGGCAAATAACAGCAGTTAAAGAACAGCATAAACTAAAATATACATTAACTACTGATTAATTAGAAACTGAATTGAAGTAAACATTTTAGGACTGAAAGCATAGTAGATATGGCTTAGTAGGGATGGTTGCTTATGAGGCACTCTTAAGTATTAATTGATTTTAATAAAATTTTTTTGGTACGTTTTATACTAATAGGAAAAAAATGCGCGGGTGAAAACCCGAAATTTTATATATTTAATTTTTCCTATATATATAAGAATCACCCAATCAACCAAAATTTGGGGGTCTTACCCCCGCATTTTTTTTCCTATTAATATAAAACGTGTACCAAAGAAGTTTTATTAAAATCAATTAATATTTAAGGGGGCCTCATAAGCAGCCATCCCTACTAGGCCAAATCTACTATGCTTTCAGTCCTAAAATGTTTAGTTCAATTCAGTTTCTAATTAATCAGTAGTCAATTTCTATTTTAGTTTATGCTGTTCTTTAACTGCTGTTATTTGCCCTTATAGTGGAACGCTACTAAAAAATTCGTTTATTTATGTTTCAATAATTAACTAAATTTGAGTCCTTGTGCGGCACCAATAAGAGTATTCATAATTACTTGAGATTTTGTATATTTTGAATTTTTCTCAAATAGAATACAGTGAGGGGGTGAGACGGTGAAATTTGCAATTTCGAAAAATAAGAACGACAGTAATATATATATATATATATATTAGGGTGTCACTTAAATGCAAAGTTTGAAATTTTCATGCTGACACCCCGCGAATCTATTCCATTGGTAAAAAAACATGGTGACTGAAAAATCGTTTTATTTGAATAACTATAAAAGGTCGCCCCCGCCTTCCAAAGTTTAATGCTTGCGCGGCGTCTCCATAATCGTTCATTAGATATCTATATATCTCTATATATGTGTGTGTGTGTATCTGTGTGTGTCTGAATATCTGAGAAATAAAGTGAACAATACTTAACGATTCACCGTTTCTCATTTCAGCTACGTGATTTCTGGTGATGGAAACCCGGAAGTGTATATACCTATTAGGGGCAGCGGTTGATGAGGTGAAAGGATGCAAGCTTCCTTCCTACAGGCAAGCATTCGGTTACTTCCTTTACCTTCACCATGAAAAGAAAATGACAAAACGTGACGCGTTGAGGAAGTCACTTCGAGCAGTGATGTCCTTCTGGGAGAAAGCTCACATTCCAACCAGACTCGAGACACACTGCGTCAGCAAACTGGATAAAGTCTTCGAGGAGTGGAAAGGACTCAAAAAACACGCCTCAAGGACGAGCGATTCACACAAGACGAAAGAAAAAGAATTCATTGAACGCCTCGATCGTCTCTTTGACATCGCCCACGCTGATTGTGAGAAATTGGTCAAGTACCTAGAGGATTGGGAGTTCCTTCAGCAGCAGCGCCAGAAAGGACGTCCAGGTTCAATGGCAGGTTTGGACATGACCCATCAGCGCCAAGTCAAAGATTGTACTCGACGTCGGGAGGAAGAGGAGAAACGAAGAAAGCGATCAGCAGCTGAAATGGAGGCAGTATCCAACGAAGCGGTTTTGGAGTCCTCATCCTCCAGCTCAGATGATAGCGAAGAAAAAGGAGCATGTGGTGGTTCGTTAGCGTCTAAACAAAGAGCAACGAAGAACATCATGACATCGGAATTGGCGGCAGCGCTTGATCGCACGCAACTCTCGTCAAGAAAGGCCACATATCTGCTGTTTGATGCAGCTTCCAGCTTAGGGCATGATGCTAGCGACAACAACATCAATCGTGGATCCATTCATCGTCAGCGTGAAAAATTCCGTACCCTTAAGGCTCGGCAACTGAAGAGCGAGTTCCAAGGCAATAGTCCGTTGACTGTTCACTGGGACGGAAAACTCATGCAAGATCTGACGTCACGAGAATATGTTGACCGCTTACCTATGCTTGTATCTGGCTCCGGGACAGAGCAGCTCCTCGGGGTGCCAAAACTTCTGTCAGGAACCGCGCTGGCACAAACAAATGCCATCATAGATTGCCTGAATGAATGGAGAGTGACCGATCATGTCAAATCTATGTGTTTCGACACAACCGCGACAAACACAGGCCACCGTGGAGGAACTTGTGTTCTTCTGGAAGAAAAAGTTGGACGTGACCTGTTACACTGCGCGTGCAGACACCATGTACTGGAGTTGGTGCTACAGGCGGCATTCGCAGCATCGCTAGATTCAGTATCTACCGGTCCAGAAATTCTGCTTTCAAGCGCTTCCATGATTATTGGACCCGCATTGACCAGCAACAGTTCCAAACTGCGGACACAGATGCGTTCACCAAAGCAGCTATTTTTAAGCATAGAACGGAGCTCATTGAGTTTGCAAAATCACAAGCACTTCAAGTTCGTGATGACTATCAGGAATTCCTCGATCTTTCCGTCATCTTTCTTGGAGGAGTTCCATACAAGGGACTAAACTTCCGCGCCCCTGGTGCTATGCACCGGGCGAGATGGATGGCTAAGGGGCTCTATGCCATCAAGATCTGGCTCTTCCGAAGACAGTTTAAACTGACGAACACTGAGGAACGCGGAATTCGAGATATCTGCCTCTTTTCTGTTCTAGTTTACATGAAAGCGTGGGCAACAGCTCATCTGTCCATCGAAGCTCCGCTGAATGATTGGGAATTGATGAGGACGCTCCTTCGATACCCGCACAAGAAGATCTCTGATGGTACCACCAAGAAGCTGTCTGCGCACCTGTGGTACCATTCGGAGGAGGCAGTGAGTCTGGCGTTCTTTGATGAGAGGATATCGATGGCAGTGAAGTGCAGCATGGTTGCAGCGTTAGATCAAGAAGCCCCTCACATGCCGCCAAAACGACCTTTGGTTCTTGATACTATGTTCCTCAGTGACAGCAAAGGACTGGAGCAACTGATCACAAAGAACACCCGAGGATTCTTCTCAAAACTTCAGTTGCCAGATTGCTTTCTGCTCCACCATCCCAGTTCATGGACGTCAAACTCTGAATACGTGCAAGCTCGGGATGTGGTCTCCAAACTTGCAGTGGTGAACGACAGAGCAGAACGGGCCGTGGCTCTGGTGAAGGAGCTGAACGGAAAGTTGACAGTGAAAGAAGAACAGCTCCAGTTCCTCGTTCAAGTTGTCACTGACCACAGAAAGCAACACCCAGCTCCGAACAAATCAGCATTAGTGAGGACGCGAAAGAACTAATCACTGATCAGCGTATGAGCACCAATTATTCTGCTACTGTATATGTATTTTATTTCTCAAAATTTTGCTTTTGTTGCTTCTCCATTTTGTACCATTATTCGCCAAATTATGTCTTCTATTTTGATTATATAATAAACTGTTTGTATTCTTTGCGTTTTTAAGTGTCTTACTTTCGTTATTTCACCAAATTGCCTTGTTTTTTATTATCTGGTTCGGCCCAAGCTGTGAACACTGAACAGCTTGTTGACGTCAACAAATGGGTCTTGTTTTCAGTGACGAGGGCGACCTTTAAATGATGACCAATCAGGACCAAATTTCTCTTCCCTATGTCTTACACCAAATGGAACAATTTTAGGGGGTGTCATAGGAAAATATCCATCGTTTAATTTTCCCCCTATTACCTAGTGACACCCTAATATATAATATATATATGGAAGTATATGTTAACAACCCGGTTAGGCCACCTGTTTGCTGTTTATTATTCGTGTATTTATTCGTGTATTTATGTTTCAATAATTAACTAAATTTGAGTCCTTGTGCGGCACCAACAAGAGTATTCATAATTACTTGAGATTTTGTATATTTTGAAATTTTTTCAAATGGAATACAGTGAGGGGGTGAGACGGTGAAATTTGCAATTTCGAAAAATAAGAACGACAGTAATATATATATATATATATATATATATATATATATATATATATATAGGAAGTATATGTTAACAACCCGGTTAGGCCACCTGTTTGCTGTTTATTATTTGATCCGGACGCCCTAATCGGCATAACCCTACCTGTAAAACTTTCTATAAATTTATTAAACGTAAATATTTGATAAACAAGACTCGGTAGGCATTGCGTAGCATGCACAGTTAGGATAAAAGTATGTCCTGCGCTGTAAATTAGTGTACTTGTAACGCCTTGCAGCCCTCTCTCTTCATATATATATATATATATATATATATATATATATGTTACTCTGTGTATTTTGGTGAAAAACAATAGGTTTTTAATCATCATCCATTCTGTGTCTCCTTCGTGGTTATTTCGGCATATATATATGGTGTGGTTGTAATAATACACATTCTACTCATCACATTTTGTTGTCAATGTTTCAGTAAAATAGCGGGTATCCTCAATTATTGTTAGTTTGCATTAGTGCTGCGCTCGGCTTTCTGAATACAATTCTATTTCCGAAAAAAATTGGATTTTAATTAAAAAAGATTCAGGAAATGTATGAACTAATGAAGTTAATTTCTCCTTAAAGGCCCGGTGCGGAGCTCGATCGTGTTATACCTACTTTTCGTGACAGCTTTCAAGAAAAGCAAATAGTCGATGGCGATTTGGATGTTTTACCGTGCAGCCAACCCATTGACCTGAATATGGAGGTCTAGGTATTGACTCACATCCAGACCAACGAGTGCCAGGTCATCGAGGAACTAATGTAAATTTTTTTTGGTTAAGAACAGCCACATTTAGTTTCATTCAATTTATTAAATGGTAGAAATCATGTTTTAGTACAATTCAGCTTACAGAACTAGCGTCCATTAAATAAGACTAACATTAATGGAGACATTTTACACAATATAGTCACAATTTTATATACACGCGAAAAACTTTACACAAAACATCGACTGCACACAAACGGAAAACGGGTTTTTATCTGTCTGCATACCAATTCATCATTCAGCTGTGTCGCACAAATCGAATAATTTAAAAAAAATTATAAATCCCTTTCAACGTGACATGTGCAGGAGAAATGAAAGACAATACATCCCGTAAGTATTACTAAAATATCCTGGTAATCGGTGGGGATTCCACACAATTTCAGGGACATGCAACTGTTCGAGAAATTTTACAATTACAGGGTCACTCCAGGGATGAGTCCTCAGTGAATTAAAATAATACATTCATTCCCTATTTTTAAAGTATATTACAAACCAATGTATTCCCTCGCCTCAACAACGTCCTTATTGATGATAATCCCCCCCTGGCATTTTCTCGTAGTTGGTAATTTCAATGTTTCATTCATCGTAAACACACCGATAAATTTGGAGCGTGTGATTCAGTCACTTTTCATTACTCTCTAGAGTGTATTCGCGTCCATTTTATAAGTCAGTGACTACGTTCCTGAAGCAGTAGACCTCAATTTGGGCTTGTGACTCGAAGTATAATAGTACACTAACAGGAACGTCTATCGGGTTAGCGAATTCCAATCTGACTGAGATGTTCCCACTTTGTTGTGGACTTAAGTGTGTATTTACACTAGCAGATAAGTCGGAAGTGATATCAAACGGGTAAAGGTTAAATTGATCGGCAAATTCTTTCTGCGTTACGCCAATCCCAAGCTTATCACAGCCACCAGCAATATGGGCCAGATTACTATAAGCTCTCGCGCAAAGCGGTAACACAGGGTCTGATGAGTAGTCCGTATCCATAGTCCCACCCAACGCAACGCCATTGACTTATAGAGTTATATTTTTAAGGTCGAAATTCTTGAATTTAAAGGCGTTCTTTTCATACTTTCCATCCGTCGAAACGTGATCCTGCATTCCAATTAATAACCTTTTAGGTAGAACTCCAAGGGCCACGTTTTCTAGCTTCTTCGAGGCCAACCCTGCGGGTATCGTGTTTAGTTTGATCTGTACTCTATTAATTGGATATTTTACGGTTGCGTGTATTAAATTTTTTTCAATTTCTACATATTTTGGCGAACTTAATTTCACTCGCCGTACGCGCAGATATGTTTCCATAATGTGAATCACAACGGGCTTTGCGCCCTCTTCTTGATCAGGCCCCAGATTTATGCAGATCTCACGATTCGTGCGGGTAAGCTTTAACTTCACAGCCATCCCATTCATAAGCAGTTTCTCCTGGAACGTGAAGTATGTATGCAAACGTCTAAAACACTCGTATATCTTCTTTTTAGAATTTTTAAGTTTATCCTTTATACTACTTTCGTCTTTAGTCTGATAATAGCCCTCGGCAGTTAAAAAGGTATCCTTCGCTTCTTTTGAAAAGTTGAGGATATTTTCCAGATAGGCACGTAGGTGATAATAACACGTTCCTGCCGAGATGTGACCTGGTTTAAATACACATCACACTGACTGAATATGGAGTGCAGAAAGTTGGTTTCATGGTATGCAGAATAACTATCATCGCATTCGGTTCCATCTGAATGGGCTATACGCATTTTAGCGTACATGTGCAGGAAGCTAGGACCAAAAAATGTGGGCCTCAGCTGGGTAACACGAATTCTTTAGGGGCACTCGAGGGACTAATTGTGTTTCATGGGTTAATTGTAGTAAAGACACTGTGCTCAATAGAACCTTGCGTTGGGGGCATATCAAAGAGGGACAGCTCCGATTTACAACATTTTGAGCTACACGGATGGATGAAGCGTGCCATGACGAGTCAGAAATAGTGCCACCTCTCTCGACAAATAGCAATCAGTCTGTGATTCGTGAGAGCAATGTCCTCAGCTTATATCACTCAAAAAAATTATCAACCATTGGTTTCATTCGCTTAGAACACTTCTTTTTTGATGTTCTTTTACGTTTAATGCCACGTGTTGGTAAACCCTCCTTCTGGATTGCCCTCTTCTTCTTCTTTCCGCCACCACGCATTTTTCTCTTTGCATTTTTGATGATTTCGTCCCGGGTACGTTTTAAATGTTTTTTCAGGGCTTCTTTTGGTTTAGCTCTACCCATTATGTCCTCTACCGCGTTAAAACTTGATTGTAACGTTTTTCTCCAGAGGTATCTGGCGCCCATCTTCAGCAATGGGACAGCCGTGCGTAGTATGGTTGCAAAAAATGGATCCAAGCCCACTCCCACGCTGATATCTCACCCCTCGCTAGACTGTGAAATGCCTTCGGGTCATTATAACTGAATGCGACGAAAGTGTAGCTTCACTGTTAAGCTCCCATCACCGAATGAAAAATTTTGTTCCCTCAATCGTCCTCATATATATTGAGGTATTTCTTAGTAGATTAGTCGCATCATTCACATAATGGGGCTTGTCATATGTAATACTCAATCTGTTCCCTCGATGGTTGGAAATGTGTGCGCAGCAGACGCGTCTGGGTATCCCCAACAAATTGATGCTCCACGATATTGCTATAAATATAACACATGTCTGGGGATGGAGAGCCTTCACCCAATTTCTCCAATTTCAACTGATACATTAAGATGGATAAGTCATGTTGTGCCTCGTGAAAGGTATCTCTTGGAACGCTGCTCCATAACGGCCCTCGGTTATATTTTGGAACAATCCTTTGTCTTTAATATTTCTATTATCCTGTGATTTACAGTCATAGCATGTGCAGGGGTTTCTCTGTTTACGATTTCTTATACTAAATCAGCCGTAAGATTTGAGCTTTTTAAACTTGCGTTTAAGACTCTCACAACATCCTCGGCCGCACCATAACGACACGGGCCTAGTGTTACTAATGTAGTGTAATACAGGACCTTCCCAGTCCGGGCGGCACGCATGGTTTCATCACTAATTACGCCTGCCTTTTCACACTCATCATGATCTCTAAGAACCGTAAAAACGGGTTTTTATAATCAATACTAAAGAAGCTGGTGGATAGCTGAATTTCACATAACCCCACCTCATACGAATCACGCCCCAATTGAATGGGCTAATGGAGTTCTGTTACAAAGTTGGCTAGTGTGTTGTTAGGATGTACAGACAGAGAAGAGGACGGGAGTGTGACATAGAAGTGGTTAGGCGCCATGTTGTATACTGTTGAAGCTTCATTATTGCATCAGCTTTTATATAGGTGTTGAAGCTCTCTGGGTACCCTAGCCATTTCACCAGGTACATTTATCTCTTTCCTGAACCTTTACTGCATAAAAGTTTTTCAATTTTAAACACATTTTTAACTAAATTAAATGTCACTTTCTGCAACTGCTCGCGGTAAAAGCCTCCTGCGATTTCTTCCCCATTCAAATCTTCAACGTAATACAGCATTATCTCACCATTAGGTCTCATAGCACTATCTTTAAAAATCTCACGTGCCCATCCTTGCTCAAATCCCTTCGCGAATTTATTTCCTGAAAGTGATAGCCTTACATAATCATTGATTTTGAAACGTGTTGAGTGTGGCGGCGGTGTTCCATCTCTTCTCACATCAGGCTCTGGGCGTGTACCTCTTTCTAAAACTTCGTTAGGTGTTGTACCAATCGCGGGATGGTGTGAACTGTTGTATGACGAGGCCAATGATCCCAGAATGTTTATATATATCTATGTGTGTTTTTATGTGTAAAATAGCGATGCATGTCTTCCTTTATGGTACGTTGAACTATTTCAGCTAATGAGGCCTTATGTATAGAATTGTTAGTGTAGTAACTGATATTAAACTGTCAGCATGTTCTGGAAAGCGCGGCCGATAAATTCTTTTGCCATATCCGGTCAAAAATAGCCTGGAATCCTGTTTTCTTTCAACATCAGCGTTTTGGTAGCTTTAGCAACTGTTTCAGGCGATTTATTTTTCAGAGGAATTAGCCACAGATATCTAGAGAATACATCTATTATGAATAGGATGTAGCGGTAGCCATCATTATACTCTGAATATCTTTGCATGTCTGTTAAATCCGCTTACCAAATAGAGTCACTCGAAGCCGCTGTTGTCCTGGCTGTTTTAAACCTTTTTCTCACCGGCTTAGGAAGTGTATAAGCATCCTGCTCCCGCAAAAACCTCTCAACATCTTTTTTCTCTACTCCATCATTATAAACAACTCTGTACAATCTATTAACACCGCCAAAGGAGGTTGGGTTAGAAATGTCATAATAGCGTTTCCTTAATATGCTAGCCATTTGCGTATTTTAGAGACACGTGCATAGGGTTGGCCGTTGTTGTTTGTCTCTTCTTTCTCCTCTTCAGAGAAGCTACTGTTGGGGGTGATGGCGTACTCAGTTGTGGGACATGCGAGACTTGCTCCAAGTCTTTTAACCTATTCAGATTTCCTATCAATGTTTTGGGGACATTTATATGTTGTAGTCTTGCTTTAATATGCTTCCATCCTGCTGGTAAGGGCCTGTCCCACTTTCTCACCAGATCATGGACAATGTCGACGATATTAGATCCCTGTACACTTGTTCCTTCAAAAATGACCTCGCCTGTACCGGTCCACTGTATGATGGGGTCCTCACTCAATTGATTATAAACACTTAAGCCTTTATTCCTCAGTGTATGTGGGAGACTGCTTTTTAATATATGCTCGATGTGTTGCGTTCCGTTATGCTTTGGCTGGTCATCTCCAACGTCGGGGCTAGGTCTTATGTTGCCATGCTCATCGTTGCTCGCGCTGTTCCTAATAACCACAGGGAGCTCTGTCGGATTCTTATAATCTTCGTACTCATAAAGAAATTTATGCAGAGCCTCTTGGTACAAGATCCTTTCCTGATCAGGTGACTTTTCACTGTTTAATAGGTCTATCAATTCGCTTTCCATTCTTTTAAGCCTGCTTCTACGGGGTTCTAAGACCGTGTCTGAACTCTGTGAAATTTGCAGTGAAGCATACACCTCGTGCGGAATCACTACCACTTTTTTCATTATATTAATCTAGTGAGTAAAGGTCCCAAAACTGAAAATAAGATGGGGAAGAATGATCCCCCTCTTTGTACAATAATTCTCTTTTTCTTCCCCACAGTTTGACTTTTACGAGACAGCGTACATATTATGTTCATGTAACGACGTAGGCGAGCCTTCTGAGGGAGTTTCATTGGCACATTACATTTTATAACATTAAGGCAGATTTCACAGATGCATTTTAGAAAGTCAGAGTCGATATTTTTAACAAACATCTGCTGCAGTGCTCGGAGCAATCATTGACAGATTTTTATTAATTCACGGTATTTATTTAGCCTATTTGTCATTCTGGAATATACACCGTTTTCGGTTCGTTTAGGAATATATTCGTTCTTAGAAGCACCCTAAACATGTATCGCGGGTGAAGGTCACAAAGCAAATATCCATAACGCCGACTTGTAGCTTCTTTATAAACCACCAAAAACTCCTTACGCTAATTCGAGAACATTTGATTGGTTAATACCCCAATTTGTGACACCTCTATATTGCGCGAATAAGACTAGATATTGTGTATTTAACGACACATCGCGCATGTATCTATTTTTGAAATATAGATTCTGATTGATGAAGAATACGCTTATGTTAAGATGGTGCGAGAACACTGTAAATGTCTCGGCAAACGTTTTATCCATTTCCAACATGTGATCGTCAATTACAATGACTGTATGCTCATTTCCCTTTAACGAATTAACGTCATATACGCCTTTGTGGAACAAAATATCATCTTGGTACTCGATGAACACTGATTGGTATGTCGAATAGCACCATATTACTTTATGCACAAATTGTGAGAACATCTCCCCCTTATCTTTAATGATTTTAAGCATAAACACAGTTTTACCACACTCTGAAGGGCCAGATATAATCCATGTGGATGGGCTTGTGAACCTGAATTTTTCTACAGAATCCATCTCTAACACGTCACACCCCTAAGTGGAACATTTACAAAATATAACAAAATTTGAGTGTTGCTCCTTAATTCTACAATCTTGTTTTTCTTCCTCCACAGAACCGTTAATGACGACGATGTACAGCACTCTTTCATCGACATTTCACACGACCCGTTGACAGTGTAGCTGCAGACTCCAGTCCTGCTGACGAACCCTCACCAGCGACACCTCCACCACGTGTCAGTTCAAAGCAGAGGAACGATGATGAAGAACCTTCCACGTCAGGTATTAAACGTTACAGGAGTGCACCGGTTGATAGACCCCCAGCCCTCTATGTCTTACGACATAACCCCAACACTAGCTCCCTCCTCAAATATACTCCCCTATTCCTGTTCAATTCCGGGTATTTCCTCCACACTAGCAGCTTCTCGTGCTGTGGAGGAAGGTATAACATTCGAACTGACGCGCACCACTAGCCCAGCCACTGCCCTGATAGAAATCGGTACGTGGTCAGGGTTTACCCTGTAACCCTGCATAGCAATGGTGTTGGACTGCGACGCGTAATTGAGCGTATTGTGGAGTTTGCCCTTCAGAACCGCGACGAACGTGAAGTCCGGACGAGGTTGTCCTTCGGGTTCGGGTCAGATGACGGGGATGTAGATGATTTTTGGGTAGTAATACCGTTCAGACACTTCGTAGCTGTAGGCTAGGGCGGAGCGTTTTTATACTTTTTTCGATTTTCGATTTGTAATAGCGCGGAAAAGTGGCTCTTCTACGTCAGAAGTGAGTGTGTAAAATCTCAGAGATCTGCAATAATATCTTCTGCCTCCGCACGAGCTTTGAAAATCCAAAAAATACTCCAAAATACGCATTTTTTTAATATTTTCTTATAGTTTTAATTTTCAGCCTACCTTCTTGTAATAGCGAAGAAAAGCATCCTAAAGATTTATTTTAGATTATTTTTAAAAATTTTTGTCCTGCGATAAATTCTTCTGCCTCCGCAAACGTTCCAAAGTATGGGAAAATTTACATAAATAGAGTATTTTATAATGACGCTATTATGGACAACTTCGGCTCTACACCACAGTTTATTCGTTAATATATGTATTAAGTAATGCAATTAACAATTCATTATATCATATTTTAGTATTTAAGAAGTTTATATATTTGAGCAATTAAATAATTTAGGTCCACCAATGCAGTTTACTTTGCATATGCTTGGTTTATTTTTGAGGACTTATTATGTAATATGCATGCAGCTCCTCGCTTATTTCGTCAATATTGAATCTACTATATTGACAAAATAACCCAGAACTTACCACGTGGAGCTGGCTACATTTCGAGTTCCTCCCTTCCCGACCCAACCACCCTACCATTATCGGACTTAGGCTGGTTACACACTGTAGTCACTTTTTGTTTCATTCTTGGCATTTTCTTTCCGGATTCTAATCTTGCTCTGATAAATCCATCCCTTGCCTCTGAACCGCATACTGCAGCTGAAGCCTCTGTTACCAGCTTTATATGCCGTTCAACTGCTTGGGTGTGGCAAGGAAAGCGTGGGATGAAATCAGGTACATCTCCTGATGAGATATAGTTCAGGATGTCGGAGCGTGATAGAACTTTTGTCAGAGGAGGCTCTGACAGCTCACAAGTTTGCCAGTTAATCATGTTGTAGTACTCACTGCACTGAAAGTTCAACGTGGGCAATTTAAACAATCTCACTGCGGCTGACTCAGAATCTCTTGCTTTAAGGATTCTCCTCCATTCTAATTCTCTGATATGTTTTGCTTCATCATGAATCATACTAAGGAGAACATTCTCAGGATGAGAAAAATAGGAATTTCTCTGAATAACACGATCAACTATTTCTATACAGCGGGCACTCAACGACTTCAAGCGTTGTATCATTTGATAAAGATGTTTGGCTCCCTGTGTTGCTGAAGAATTTCTCTTGATTTGAAACCACATTGGAATATAAACTTTCATAATATAATCCACGATACACTTAAGGTTGTCTGAAGGTTCTTCATTTGAAACATAGAGACGAAGTATGCGGTTAGCAGTTGTCACCCATCTGGAGTGTGCCATTTTGCCTGGTTTCCTTTGAGCTAGAGAGGGAGTACATTCACCTTTTGACACAGCATCATAGATTTCTGCCAAATATTTCTGATCTGTGCTCAGATCATCTCTGTCAACTACAATTTCTTCCGCTTCAACTGCTTCAAACTCAACAACAGATCTCTTTTCACAATCAATTAACTCTTTTCCTATAGGCCCCGTAAAACTATGAGGACCTGTTGTTTTACCATCAATGTCAGTCACTATTTGCAGGCCGCAAGGGAAGTTCATTAGTGTGAAGCAAGCAAATCAGCCACTGGAGAGCTCTCTGAAAGTGCTCTTCAATACTTCTTATCACTCCTCCTTTTGGTCTTGTATTAACTGCTGTCCCGTCACATCCAATGGCTTTAACTTCTGAAATATCAATCTCATTTGAGCGAAAAAAATCCAAAATTGTAGAAGATATACTCTGTGCTGAGCCAGAAGCAGGAGTTACATGCCCAATAGAATGCAAGTTTGGTTCTTGAAGGAAAGTGACATGTTCTTCTGTTATATTTTTTTAATAACCTTTACTGGCAACTTTTTCTTGCTCTGCAGTTCTGTCCTTTCTTCCATCGAAATAGATACTCTCCATAGTTTCTTCTTCGTAATCTCTCTTTTGACTGATAGATCTCACTCTTTTTCTAGCTCTCCTTACTTTGCATCTGTCTAATACTGAACTTAAATCTTTTTCGTTTATAATTCCCACGTCTTCAAGAACAGCCGAAGCAATTATAGCAGCAGAACTGTCTGACACACCAGTTCTGTCACAAGCTATAGCCAATGATGAGATTGTTCCATGATGAAATTGTTCCATCAATTTGATTCTCTGTGTCGGGTCATAATCAGAATCCGCTCCTTCTGTTTCATTTGATGTTGATGACTGTTTCAGTTGCTTGTCCTTTACTGGTTTTGGTTCATACTGTTTCATTCTCTGTTGTCTTCTAGCAATAGTTGCGAGATCTTTACGAGTTTGTGAAACATCAAGAGAGCCTATTGCCAATTTTCTTGTTGTTCTCTGATCTTTAAGAAAGTCTTGTTCAATTGCTGGACCCTTAAGATGGTTTTCACATGAACACTTATCAAAATTTTCATATTTACAAGCACTGATGTCAAATAATTTGTTTTCTGCCTCATTTTGAAATGTTTGTAATTTAATTTTGAATGAGTCGCTATCTTGTTTCCTTTTTATTGACTTTAGAAGGTTTTAACATTTTTCATGGTAATTTTTAATCATTTGAACGACACGGTTATGAGAAACAGTAGGAATAGAGGCAGTTTTCCACAAATCTTCTAGTTTTTGAGAGAACACTAGGGCTGTTAAAATGCCGAAATTTTCAATACCGGTATTGATACCGATTATTTTGCCAATACCGGTATTGATACCGGTTTTATATTAAAATATTTTTATTTTTAAATCACCAATTTAATAGTGAAAAAAGTTAAAAATTCATCTTTCACTTGAGTGCCCATAGCCATAAGAATGTATATATGTCTTCTTATACCAGCTAGCCTGTCGACCGACGTTGACTTTAGTCAGTTTAGTGGCTTAAAGCACCCGAACTCGAATCCAAGTCCTTCAAAATGTAAGCCTTGTGTTTTATTTAACCACTATGCCATTTAATATATGCCACAAATATTAAGTCTTGAAAAGATCCTATAGCTAAGGATATGTAATATAGCTATAATATTATTGAATTATTAACAATCAACGAACATTATAAAAGGAAAAAAATAGTCAAAATAAAAGAAAAATCCTTTAATGAAAAGTAAATTTACTATTAAAAATTATTATTCATTTTTCATTTTGAAAAATAGACTTAACGAAACAAAGACTATCCAGTGAATTCTCAGAAAGACTTGATCTCAATTTTGTGAGGTATAACCCTGCAGCCGAAAACGCTCTTTCGGATTCTACACTTGTAGGTCTAATGGAAAGTAATGCATAATAGAGCTTATCTAAATTTTCTGTTCTTTTCGAAGACCCTTCAAAACTCTTAAATTCTGTGTTGGGATCAAAGGTGGAAGGTTTGCTTCTCAATGGGATCTTTTGTAATTTCTCCATTTCTTGCAGATATTCAGCGACCAGTGGATCATCAATTTTATCCTTGTTCTCAACTTCAATTTCCGTTGGATTTTCAGGGCAGCAAGATGCTTCTTCGTTTTCACCGTGTTTCTCGTATTCAACTAATTGTTCTTCATCTTCAGGGAAAAGTCTTTTAAAAATTCCCTCTGCAGTTCTCTTGAGCACTGTTTTAGATGATAATGATACATTAAAATATTTTTTTTATTCTGAGGATTTCGAATATTTGTGTCTTTTTAGGAAAAAAGGAAACCCCTAAGCTCATATTTTTAAATGCAATTCATATTTCGCCTAAAACAACTATTTAAAAAAAAATAAAAAATAAACTTCCAATACCGGTATTGACATCCACGGTATCGGTATTGTCTCTTTTTTCTAATACCGGTAGAATACCGGTATTTCAATACCCGGATTCGGCCCTAGAGAACACCCGATTCAACCTTATTTGATGAAAATATTTCATGACGTCCTTATAGGTTGGAAGGCACCCCTTGTCTAGATCAGCTCGAGCCCCAAATAGAGGGCAACTTGAAGAAGTTCTTGTTGCTTGAGCTGGTACTGACATTGTGAAAAACACAGTAATTAATATAAAAATTAAGAAATTACTCCTAAAACAAAACGTAAAATATTCTTGCATTCTGCAGAAGTTTTGTATATTACACCAACGTATTATTATGCACTAAAATATGCAGTATATGTCCACATATGCGTGTTGTCGTGTTGCAAAGATGTATTAACAGCAAGAGCAACACAATCCACATCTTACCCGAAGCGTAGCTAGCACAACACTGCGGGGAGGTGAGAGCAAGAAGGCCTGGTAGAGTGTTGTGAGTCATGACTCATCAGTCATCACTCACTGACTCATTGCCGTATATGGCAATGACGAGCAACACGCCATACCAAGCTGTGGGGAAGCTTCTAGAACGATGTGGGAGTACTACATGACGTACAAAGTGAATTTATTAGCGTATAGGCTGAATATGCAAAATACGTGATTTATGCGGATTTTTCCGTAATTTGGAACGTTTGCGGTGGCAGAAGATATTATCGCATGACAAAAATATTTAAAACTAGTCTAAAATGAACCTTTAGGATGCTTTTCCTCGCTATTACAAGAAGGTAGGATGAAAATTAAAACTAGAAGAAAATATTGAAAAAATGCGTATTTTGGCGCATTTTTTGGATTTTCAACGCGCGTGGGGAGGCAGAAGATATTATTGCAGATCTCTGAGATTTTACACACTCACTTCTGACGTGGAACAGCCACTTTTTCGCGCTATTACAAAACGAAAATCGAAAAAAGTGTAAAAACGCTCCGGCCTACTGTAGGCATAGAATATATCTTTGGCCGGATAATGCAGGCCTCTGAACGTACTACAGCCTTCAATATGGACAACTTCACGGTAGATATTGACAGAGTATTCCTGGTTGCGGGTCATAGTGGCCCACCTTATACTCTTAACTTCAATTCTCAGGCTATTTACAGAAAGCATATACACGTCGGTCGTGGTTGCGGCTTTACAGCAGTAGTCTTAGCCCATATGTTTACTGTACTAAATACACAGGCCCAAAATATTTGGTTGCCTACGGTTTTGCAGCGTGCTCGTAAACTGGCTTCAGAGTGTAAGCTTGAGTTTGAGTGTAATATGGGTCCTGAAGAGCTGAGAAGTGTAGAGCAGGAAAGGAATGTTCGTATAGTTGTATTTGAAATGGATGATCGTCGTATGACTGTATATTTTTAAAAGCTGTGTGAGAGATCGCGTGAGACCTCTTCTTAATTTAGGACTGTCAGGATCAACGTATCCCCCCATCCACAATATAAGGGACCTTTACGCGAGTTATGATAAAAGTCAAAAATATGGAAGGCATCATGATTTGTGTAAGGGATGTCTCAAGTTCCCGGATGATATAGTGAACCATTGTAAGGAATGTCACATGGTATTTGAGCAATGTAAAAGCCCCAAATATGAAAGTCGTGTAGTTGAAGCTGAGAAGAGGAAATGTAATGTGTGCAGACGTACATAAGTCAATTGGCACGTCCAGGAAAATTATAATCTGTGAATGTGGTATGTTTCATATGTTGGATAATTGGGGAAAATTCAAGCATAAATGTGATGAAATTCACTGTCCTACATGCCATGAGAAATATAAAGCGGATGGAGTGAAGCATGTATGTTATATGAAAGACGCTAAGCCTAAAAATAGACCTTGTATAACTGTGCACTACGATATAGAAACTTACACAAACCGTGAAACGAAGGTTATCCCACATCTACTCGTAAGCTAGCCTATCTGCGATGCATGGAGGTTGAGTGTGATATGTGTCACAAATGTGGTAAACGGACAAACGTTTATAACACGATCGCACACGACAGCCCTGTGAAACTCTTTGTGTCCTATATTGTCAAGTTAGCGGACAAGTTAAAAAAATGACTGTTTATATTCTTGCCCATAACAGGGCAAAATGTGACACACAGTTCCTTTATAAGGAACTGCTTGAGCACGATTCATCAGAGATATTCACGGGTGATCCCCTGAAAAGAGGAAACAAGCTTATACAAATGCAGATAAGAGGTAGGGTTCAGTTTAAAAATACTTTATTAATCACACCTTGTAAACTAGCCAAGCTACCCAAGGTGATGGGTGTAGCTACCGAAGTTTCAAAAGAGTATTTCCCTTACACTTTCCTCACTCGCGACACCTTAAATTACGTAGAACTACTTCCCCGCAAACAATACTTTAACCACACCAACATGAGTGATAGTGAGCGTGAAGATTTTGACCGCTACTACAACAGTTTTAATGAAACTAACCCATACAATATAGCTGATGAATGTGTGCGCTACTGCGTAATGATGTGCGCGTGCTTAGAGGATGTTTCCAGGCCTGTAGAAAGATGTACATAAACCGTTTCAACTGCAATCCGCTGCAAGTTGCAACCACGATCGCCTCATTGTGCTTTACGGTGTTCAAGAACATTTTCGTGCATAAAGACACCTTACCGGTCATTCACAAAAACAACCCTCGCAGTTATGGGCGCAAGGCTATTTACTGGCTAATACACACACAACAGCAGACCGGAGTATACATATAGGTCAATGGTCGTGTTTTTTTGTGTTGATGGTCTAAGCGAAGACCGTGTCACTGGTAAGAAGGTACTCCTTTAACGGTTGCTGGTGGCACGGATGTCCACGTCCTGAGTGGAATCGTAGGAGATATCTACGGTAGATCTCCTGCCGACAGTCTTGCATGGACCCGCACCCGCGATCAGATTATAGGCACCCAGTTCACTCACAAGATCTTGTGGGAGCATGGATATGATGCACGGAGGAAACAGATGGACAGTATCGTGAAGAAATAAACACGATAAAGCGTTCATTGGTGTTGGATCCTCTCAAATGCTGTGATAGCTTTTTCGAAGGGCTTACAAACCCATTCAAGCTATACTTTCAACCTACGGAGGGCGGGAAACTCTATTACTACGACTTCTATTCTTTATGTTCCTATGTGTTGAAGAACAATCCGTACCCTGTAGGTTCTCCTGAAAAACTGGTGGGACCTGACCTTTCCACCATCGAGGTGTTCTCAACAAATTTGAACAAGTGCTATTTCGGTATTTTTTTCGTAGACGCGCTCCCCCCTCGCGATTTATGGATGCCGATCTTACGCGTCGTTATAGATCACAAACTCATGTTTCCCCTGTGCATGAAGTGCGCAGAGGAGAATAATGGGTCATGTAATCATACAACCAACCCGCGTAAGATCAGAGGTGTATATACAAATCCTGAGCTGTCCCTAGCCATCCGCCATGGTTACAGAATATTGAAGATATATAAGGTGTCGAGGTTTCAGAAACTCCTCAACCTTTTCACGCCGTATATTAATACTTTTTTGAAGGATAAAGTAGAAGCATCAGGCTATCCCCGAGGGGTTGAGAGCGAGGGTGAAAAATCGGCTTATATTCAGCGCTACCGTGACCGTGAAGGGATACAACTTCACCGTTCCCAAATTGTTAAGAACCCTGGCAAGCGCTTTAGTGCAAAGTTGTGCCTAAATAGTCTTTGGGGCAAGTTTGCACAGAATGCAGGTAAGGGAAACGTTCACCTAGCCCAAAGTTATAACGAGGTGTGGGATTATGCCAAAGCCCCGGATAAAGAAGTTATGGAGATCGTGAATGTAGGTAACACGTAAATAATAAAGTACATCACCGAACTGGCCACAGACACCTCACGTGTTAAAAGCATACCTGTAGCCAGCTTCACAACGCCATACGCACGCATCAAGCTTTGGGGACTACTGCACTCTCTTGGGCGGAGGGTTGACTGACGAGATCAAGGATGAGTATGGTGATGGTGCATACGCTGACTCCTTTGTATCAACAGGGCCAAAAACATATGGGGTACGGGTGAGGGTGGGGGAGGATATGAAATATATCGTGAAGGCTAAGCGTGTCACGCTTAACCAGGAGAACCGACGAGTCGTTAACTTTGACTCGTTGAAGGATCTAGTGTGCTTGGAAGATGAGGGCGACCAGCCACCCCAACTGACTGTGGGGACCCACAATTTTCGGGCTCAGAAACTGGGGGCTTGAAGGAACTTAGGGGTACGATGGTATGCCATAACACCTATTGGAAACGTTACCAGGTGCCTGGTACCTATGATACCGTACCGTTTGGATACCATAATCTTTGATTGTTATATATGTCTATTGTTAACGATATGTTTATTTATTACGTATATTTGTAAATGTTTCAATTAGGGTTTCATTTTATCCTTTGTGTTTGTGCGTGTGTGTGTGTGTGTGTGTATGTACAGGAAAAAGTCCTAATCTCAATTAAGCTGTAAGCTCAATTAAAGGGTCACGTGACTCCTGCTACTACCTGGGTATATCTCTACCCCTGCGTGATCAGTTGACCTCTGCAAGCCCTGGAGCTCAGACGTGTATTTTCTCATGTAGATGAAAAATAGTGATGGCTACTTTTGATATTCTGTGTTCGACGTTTATGAAGTGGTATTCGGTAAAGTCGGAAGATGTGGTGAATAATGAAAGACGGCCTAGCCCCCCTTCTGGCGAGGACATTTCTGGATTTCGCGGCACAAACGATGTAATGGACTACGTTGTAGGGCTAAACTGTATAAAAGCGTACATATACCGTGAGGAGAAACAAACAACGCGTGCAGAAGAGAAGCAACGGGTATGGGTAATGAGTCTTGTTGATGAGTGGTATGACAGGCGGTATTATGTCATGCTGCATTATACCGAGTACGCGTACCCTGCGGCTGAGAATGTAAACCTTGTCATCATGGACAAGCTAAAGTACTTTTGCTACTACATTCATATATATTATGACGAAGTTCGCAGTGAGGTTGTGGCTAAAGGCCTGTGTGAGTTTTTAATAGAGTTTAAAGACGAGTAGCGACTGTTAAACAAAAAGGATAAATACGGGCACATGCTTCTCTCAAATAGTGCACCGGAATGTTAATGTGTGGAGAAAATGAACGTTTCGTGAGCATTCCGATAAAACATTAAAACTGAAATTAAACCAAGTGTCGGAAAAGTTGCCCGGTATAATGGATACAAGTACTCGCATGATTCATGCTAGAACAAACCCGTACACGATTCAACAGCTTATGGTGGGATTCACTCCCACCGTCGAAGCGATCCGCCCACCCGTGGCTCATAGTCATCTTAGAGCTTGAACGAACTGGACGTGCACTCCTCGAATACGATGGAACTTCCTTTGAGAAGCATTCTCAATGCCGTGTACGATGTGTCCGTGACGAAGTCATTGCGTGGGTTCAGGCGTGAAACCGGTGCCATTATCTATGTACTTGAAACGACTTGTAGACAAGCAAACTGGTAAACGTAATGTTATTTGTAAACGTAATGTTATTTATTTAATTGTTGAGGAGATGAATAAAGTCTTCGTGATAGTTGAGAAGTGGGGTGAGGACAGTTATAAAATACCTGCAGGTATAGGTACAAGAAGAGAACAGATTAGTGAAGCCCCCTCATATGCCATTGTTTGTACGTTGTGTACAAATAACGATCAACCATGCATTGATATACGACTGATGTGGAAGAATGCATTTGATAATAACGTTCTTGTCCCTACGCGAAACTGATTTATCCTCGACAGAATGTTTGAAATCGTCGGATTCCGCAACCGAAGCCTATATTAGGCGCTCGTGTTACGGATATGATTTATTTTGACAAGGTTCTTGAATACGCATACACTGCTCTGCTCGACGGGTTTACCGAGTGTAGGAATGAACAAGGCGAGAATGGTCTAGAGCTGGATGCTTATTTAAAAGGTTTAGCCTCTTGGAAATATCATGAAATTTGGTACAAAGGACTTGAGCGGTACAGGGCAGAGCTTGCCTACACTGTCCACCCTAAAGAATTGTACTTCTATATAATGAGCAACTGTCGTTACGACTTAAAAGATTATTTCAATTGCCACTATGCGTTGTGAAGAAGAGTTCACGATTGAAAAGCTCGGATCGATCAGAAAAACCCTCGATTGGAAAGGATTGTTTATAAACTTCAATTTAATAATGAAGTTGTGGGTAATGAAGCCCTCTTTGTGCGTGCTTTTGACTTTATTCTGTCCGTGTTTAAAGATAATTTGCCAACCAATTGTAAGGTGGGCACAAAAATAGTATTGAACGATATGAAGGCCCTTTAAATCTAGTATATGCGCCCGCACACCTTGAGTGGTGAAATAATGAAAAATCGTATTTGTTGTATAGTACAAAGCAACAATGATGTAACTGTACACTCGATCACGTGCGAGTTTAGTATTTGAGTTAAACGCGATAGAACATAAGGTGTATGCATTTTGATTTTATATAGGTTTTGCTGTTTATATATATTAGGGTGATTCAAAAAAATCAGTTTTTTTTAATTGTTCAACCTGTATTTTTGTTCCCTATGACAAAAAAAGTAGGGTATACTAAATTTGGTGAATTTTAAATAAAATTTACTATGTGCTACAAGGCGTCAAAGTTTCCCTTTTTTCAATTTGTTTGTTTTTACAACTTATGATTTTATGTTTAATTGTTTATATTTCAGAATTTTTAATTAATGGTTTATATACTAGCTTGCTTTTAATTGTTGTTTGGAACTCGTAATTTTGATACCAATTAATCGATTATGGAAGCTAGGCCTAACTCACCATCACCTAGTTGCTCAGTTGGGAGAAGTTCTACAAGAAAAGAAACTGAAGTATGGCTAATTGGGCAGCCCTCTGCAGTACTAAAAACATCCGTATTACCATCAGAGAAGGAAATGATGGCCGTCTTCATGCACTACAGAAATATTAAAAAGAAAGGCATTAGAGAATCATGCTGCTCTACTGCAGATGTGCTAGCAGTTTGGAAAAAAGCAGGAATACCAGCAAAACGAAAAATACATGTAAGGGGTTCCAAAAAACCTTAGCCCCCCCATTTGCAGTTTACACGTTTACTTATATCGAAATAGTTTTTAGTGATTATAAAAATATATAAAATTCTTTATTTATTGCAGGTATTAAAATTACTCAAGCTGATAATGTGATAATATAATGGCTTCGCAATTAATTGGTGATTCGGAGAGGCAACGTGTGATAGATCGCATACGAGCAATAACATTTCGGGAAGATCGTAATGCTGGAGCCACCTTTATAACACGTTCATGGGTTGCCAAAAAGTTGCGAAAAGTGAGGACTTCGTCAAAAGAAATTGGAATAAAACTTTGGATGAATGTGAAATGAATACAACCAAATCTGGGCGGCCAAATTTGCCACTCTCTCAGGAAACAAAGGACATCATTGAAAGCGGTACGCGTAAGCGGAAAAACAACTGTGCTAAACTTTCTAGAGAGATCGAAGTGTTGAGAGGAAAGGTCGTTAGTGGTGAGATCATTCGACTGTACCGTCATAGGCACGGTTTAAAGCCTTGGCATGAACTTCCAAAGCCAAGAAAAACTCAACTTAACATCGATGACAGAATGTGGTTTGCCCATTATCTTGAAGATTGGGATGTGGATGATTTCATGCATTTAGCTGTTTCCGATGAATTTTTTGTTTACGTAACACGTCGGCCTAACTGCCAAAATGATCGAGTGTGGGCCACAACACCAGATGAAATCGATGACAATGAACATTATCGCGAATTATTAAAAAGTCCAGACTGTGTTGGTGTGTTTGATTTGTTCATTGCAAAGAAGCTCATGTGGGTGCTGAAGTCAAATGGTCAGAGTTGGGATGGACAGTATTTTCGTGATATTATTCTATCCCAGCATGTCATTCCTTTTCTAAGAAACCCAAACAATGTTATGGATGTCGATCAGGTCACACTTCTGCATGATAAGGCCCCCTGCTTTAAGGCATTAGCCACTCAACAGTTGTTGCGGAACCATGAGATCGATTTCTTTGGAAATGAAGAATGGCCAGGAAATTCTCCTGACCTGAACGTGTGTGAACACATTGGATCAGTTATAAAGGACAAGGTTGAATGTCTCTTGTTTCAAGAACCTGCAGCAAATCGATTTTCGAAGGATACAGTGACGCAACACATTGAAACTGTTTTAGCAAATTTGTGTAACGATCAAGATCTATTCACGTCACTTTTGGCAAGCTACCCAAAGCGAATTCAGGCTGTCTTGGAAGCCAATGGCGGGAACATCAAGTTTTAATTGCCTCTCATTAAATGCAGGATTAAATTCTCTTTTGTAAGGTATGTTTAGTTTTACTGTACCTCTAATGGTTTAGGCCATGGGCCGGGGGGGGCTAAGGTTTATTGGAGCCCCGTAGTTGATAAAATTCAAGGAATACTGAAGGAATGGCAGCTGCTTAAGAAAAACAAAGCAAACAAATTGAAAAGATCACAGAATTTAAATAATAAAGAAGAAAAATGGAAAGATAAACTGGAAAACTTATTTGACATTGCTTATGAGAATGCTATGCAGCTTATAAAAATAGAAAATGATAAGAAATTCTTGAAAATGCAACGTGAGAAAGGACGTCATGGAAAAATGGGTACCATTGATAAGGCTGTTGCTAAAAAAGAGCAAAGAACAGCAGAAAAGCAACAACGTTATGAAAAGAGGAAAGCAGAAGAAGAGATCAAAAGAAAGAAGAATGAAGAGGCTGTCATACTCACCAGTACATCATCAGAATCAGAATCAGAGCAGAGTAAAAGTGATGAATCTAGTTTCTGTGCTGCACAACCTTCAACATGGAAAAGTAAGGTTGGGAAACGTGGAAAATTGTTTGATGATAAATTATTAGGAAGTCTTGATGTTGCAAAATTGAGTGACAGAAATGCGTCTCTAGTTTTAATGCCAACAATTCAAAGTCTAGGAAAAAATCCAGAAGAGTGCAATGTTAGATACTCTTCTATTCGTAGAGAGAAGATAAAATATAGAAAGTAAATTGCAGAGAACCTGAAAGAAGAATTCAAGCCAGAGGTGCCCCTAACAATTCACTGGGATGGAAAATTAATTGAAGATATTACAGGAATGCATATTGTTGACCGTCTGCCCGTATTGGTTTCAGAAGAAGGCGTTGATCAACTTCTTGGTGTGCCTAAACTGGATTCAGGTACTGGTCTCCTGACAGCAAATGCTGTGTATCAGACATCGCTTGAATGGGGCATCTGCGAACAAATAAAATGCATGTGTTTCGATACAACAACGGCAGCCAATACTGGTCCTAGAAATGGTGCAGCTATTATTCTAGAACAAAAATTCGACAACGATTTATTGTGGCTGTCATGTCGACACCACATATTTGAAATTATGCTGGAAGCTGTTGTTTCAAAGTCTTTATCACCATCTTCTGGCCCAGATATAGTCCTTTTTAAGAAGTTCAGAGAAAAATGGTCAACCATTAATAAGGAGGACTACGAAACAGCATTATCAGATCCAGATATCTATGAAAATATTCATGACATCAAAGATGACATAATTACATTTGCAGCAAATCAACTAGATACATTCCAACCAAGAGACGATTACCTAGAACTATTGCAGTTAACAATTATTTTTTTGGGAGGTGAACCAAAAGGTGGAATCAAATTTAAACATCCAGCGGGACTTCATCGGACTAGGTGAATGGGCAAAATTATATATTCATTAAAATTTTTTATGTTCAAATCTCAGTTCAAAATTTCAGTAAAAGACAAAAAAGGACTCAAAGACATCTGTCTATTTGCTACTCGGTTATATGTAAAGGCATGGTTTACAGCTCCTGTGCCATCTTCCGCTCCTCGTCTTGATCTGGAATTATTACAGAATCTTTTAGTCTCCAAACAAATAAATGACACAATTGCATCTGTTGCTATTAAAAAACTGTTAGGTCACCTCTGGTACCTATCAGAAGAACTGGTAGCCTTGGCCTTTTATGATGATGAAGTGCCTACTGAAACAAAAAACAAAATGGTAAAGGTCTTGCAAAATATAACAGAAACTCTTCCTGCAAAACGGGCTTTTCTAGATACTGCACTTATTCCAACGAATATTCCAACGAATACTCAAAGATTCTTTACAATAACAGAATTTAGTTCAAAATTTTTACTCAAAGATGCTAAAGAATGGCATAATGATGAAGAGTATAACTCCGCTAATAAATCTATCAAACAGTGGAAAGTCGTGAATGATATAGCGGAAAGAGGAGTAAAATTAATGGATGAATATAATAAAATACTAACACATGACGAATATCAAAAACAATTCTTGCTACAAGTAGTGAAAAACTACAGGGCTGTTTACCCTGATAGAAAAAAAGAAACATTGATGAAGTAAGGACAGCTACAGTAATGTCTCAAATATCATGCTAGTTTAATTATGCATGCTTGTGGTTATGGTAGGACCTACGGGGGAGCTTTCCACATTAAAAAAAGCAATGCGCCTTGTACTGTACCTCCTGGGTGGTGTGGAAAACTGTACAACAATATTGGAAAAATTTGAAAATTTGAGTCGTTCTGTCAATTTTTAATTGCTGGGAGCAACCCCTAAAAATTAAAAATTTGCTAAAATATTTTAGGATAGTTGTTTTTATGCTGAAATGAACCATTTAAAGGGCTGAACTATATTTGAATCACCCTAATATATATATATAAATGGGTATGTAGTTTTATCCTTTACTATTACTATTTTTTACATAAGTTTTGATGATTATATATATAAGGACGTATTTGCTCGTACATATGTTAAATGGTTGTATAGTTTTGTCCTGAACTAATGTTATTATTTAAGAATGTATTTACATATCCTTCGCTTAATGTGTGTATTTTTGCTGTATATTATTTTTGAATGTACTGTACATTAAGGAATAACTGGGGGGGATGGGAATATATATACAAAATGGGTGGTTATGCCTTCTAAGCCGACTGATGGGCTTCTAAGCAAACTGTTAAGAATATATGTATAGCGCAATCTCGCAGCTCAAACGATATATATATATATATATATATATATATATATATATATATATATATATATATATGTTAACCCCTCCGTCTATGGCCCTGGGGTGGTTCGGATCGACGGGGGTTCTAGTTAGGAGGCAGCAACGGATATTTCTTTTATAACATTCTAATTCTTTTCCGCCTGTCAAATGGTGGGTCGCCACTTGTTAAACTCTTGGCTACAGACTCGCCAGACTGTTATGCCAATATCTTCTATGTGCTTGGGTCGTCAGTTGTTAATTCTTCTCTTTTTATAATACTCTGATACTTTCTCTGATACTAAAATTATCGACTTTTCTTTTATAACTTATCGACTTAACTGACTAAGTTCTTCTGAAGAGAGCACGGCTCGAAGGGGAAAATAAAAAGTTTCTCTTACTGTAGTTTACTTCTAAAAATGTACAGGTAGTGCTCTGAATTTACAGGGGTAGAGGTTCGACCTCTTTCGACCATGGCTCAGGCCGGAATCTAAAAAGTTAAGGAGGCAAGGGGCCTCTGCCCCCTCCTCGCAGCGAGGCTGCTAACAAGGGAGTCGTAGCAGTGACCAAAGAAGAGTCTCGTAATAAAGTGCCATTCATTTTACAAATACATGTATAATATAAACCTAAATGTTGGGGGACGGCAGTTGAAGGTTAAGTTCCCCCCTTTTAAACACATGATCAGATGTTTGAAAGATTCCAAATAAAAATTTAAAAAAATAAAAAAAATAATTTGTATTTTTCGCCGAGTCTACATTTATGAAGGCGATATAATTTCATAGTAGTACATAAGTACAATTTGAGTACATGACTGAGTACGTATTAATTTTGGTTCATTACAATTACGGTTACAATTACCAATTAATTCATATTCACTTATTGTTTAATTACACTTCCATTTAAAGTACATTCTTACATTATATATTAAATCATTACATTTAATTACAGTTTCATTGAAGTACATTACGTTGTTTACCATTCTTACAGTGTTTTTTATATTTATATATGGTTATAATATATGGTTATAATATATGGTTATAATATATGGTTATTATATATGGTTATTATATATGGTTATTATATATGGTTATTAGTACAACACAAGTACATGAGACATGACACACATGATATAACATAACGCATGATAATGTTATAAATTCGAATCAGAGCGAAAGGAGATTTTTTATCTTTGAAGCGTTCACTTATGCCATAGTTCGCGGAATTTGATCACCTACCTCAGCATTTTCGAGTTCATTGAGAGGTGATATAATTAAAAATAAAAATGAAAAAATAATACGAGAACGTATTTGTGCGTTTTCGAACGAATGCATGAAGTTTTGCGTTTCATAGATTGACACGAGTAAAAATTAATATTTAATAAAATTTATATAGGGTAATGGTCAAGATAAGATATGGTCGTATAGATGAATGTGGTTGAATAATAATATTTATACTACATAACACCACAACATTATTATTAAAGAATTTACCATACATTGTATACGGAAGATGTCCATATACTAAGCACGTGATTTAGTGTAGAAGGTATGGGAAACGTAAAGAGAATTAAGTTATTTTATGACGTCATAGTGTATAAGTCATTATTAGAAAAGATGAATTAGAGAAATACAGTAATGAATAAAGAAGTACAAATCGAAATTCTATCCAAAACTCGCTTAGGCGATTTTGGTTTCTTATGTAAAAATGAACATTCAAACATAAAAACTATACGAACATAAGTACTGCATGAAGATAATGAATCCATATAATGATGGTATAGGAATTGTTCATTGTTCATTTTTACATATATATATATATATATATATACATCTGCCATTTACGCCTTCTCAGCCGACTGTCAAGAATATCTGAATAGCGCATTCTGGCTGCTGAGAAGTTAATTAATATATACACATACACCTGCCTTCCAGGTCTTCTAGGTCAACTGGCGGATTAAGCCAACTAGCTTCTACGGAAGCGGCGGATTTCGAGTTTTAAGTCAGTTGTTGCTACCTTGAGCTGTCATTAAGCTTCTACCTCTCGCAGAAGCTGGATGCTCTCTTCCTTTCTCTCTTCCTCTCTGGCCATACTAATTCAGATGACATGACAACTATTCTTCCTTTCACCTGGCACCAATATCACCAGTCTGGAAGTTGCTACGTTCTCGACTTTTTAGTCTGTTTCTGCTTTTCTAATTTCATTGCTTTTTATTGTAAACAATTGTGACAAACTTTTTTTTTTGTCTTTATTTCGATGATGATGGTAGCCACCTTCATTTTTAACCCTCAACAGATAGAGTGGGGGTCAAAATGATCCACGTCGATTTTTTAAGTCGATATTCCAATCAGCTGTTGCTGTTCTCAACCTGATATTTTCTCCTTTCTTTGCATTTCCTTGCATATGAACAAGATATTCTGATATAACTGAAAGTGCAAAGTTGTTTTAT
The DNA here is from genome assembly GCA_023014485.1 of Bathynomus jamesi. Taxonomy (NCBI): domain Eukaryota; kingdom Metazoa; phylum Arthropoda; class Malacostraca; order Isopoda; family Cirolanidae; genus Bathynomus; species Bathynomus jamesi. The sequence goes on from JAJOZX010000776.1 coordinate 363,195, forward strand.
GTGGAATAAAAACATGTTTTTGAAGTTTAATACATAGGAGGCAAATACAAGATAAAAACAGTTTATCCTAGTTGTTGAGGGTTAAAATTTTCGTTGATTAAAATACAGTATGTTTAATGTAATTTTAATCTCGGAACTTTTTCCACATACTTCTCATGAAAGAAAAATTAAAATCTAAATCTAATTTAATAATGTTTTGAGTTTTTCTCAATTTGGCGCCCTTCCCCCTTAGAATTGCGCCCTGGGTAGCCTCGCCTTTCGCCCGTTCCTCGTTCCTACGATTCTGTATATATATGTATATATACGGTGGACCACAAAAAAAGAAATTCTATCGGTATGTTTTTGAAGTGTTTACAGAAATAAAGCTTTTCACAAACACTGTTCATTATGTTCACCGTTCAATTCTTTACACGTGCACGACTGCAGTTTTACTGGTACTAATCAACAAACTCGTTGGCATTAACTCCACTAGGAAGGTCCGCAATGAGTGCTGGAAAAGTTCGAGGTTTCGTCGAGGTTTGTTTTTAATTGTACCTCCAAAAAACATAAGCCAGCCGGAGTCAAATTCGGAGAGCGCGCCGGCCGATCCACCGACCAAGAAACTTTTGTTGACCGGGTGCGTTGTGAACATCTTATTCAGTCTAATTTCTGTACAAGTTTCAGAATGTTCTTAGGTGTTGGAGGAGGCCGGCCATAATGCTTTTGGTATTGGCGACCAAAGTATCGATATAATGAGGAAGAAATGTCGATGAATCAACTTTTTATTAGTGAAACAATAACTAGTGATTTGGCGATTTCGAAATAGGAATCTAAATGAGAAATTTCGATATCGAAATGGGGTTGAAACTGACTCATGAAGTAAATTCATTAAATAAGAAACAGTATAGGAAAATACACTTTTGGGGATGCTGAATGCACTTTATCAACATATTGTTGTATGAACAGTACATCAGTATTAATTTGTGAACTGTCACAAACATCAACCACATTTCAGCTTTATTAACCATGCATATCGACAGTCGATCGATCAACCGTGCTCTCTGGGAAGCAAATTGAGCTGGTGTACCATTTCACCAGTCGAATTCTTTCATACGTAGGCAGCGTGAGCTTTCAGTCATGATGTAGAATAATGCACTTAGGCCTAGCAATAGGCGTGTCTGTGATTAAATCGTATAAGTCGCTTTATGAATATCGCGTCCTTCATACGAGTAACAGGTGCAATAGCGACGCAAAACTATGGTCATTTACTTTTGGTTCACCCTGTATGTATTACACCATGAATCTATTTTAAGTGTATCACACAAGTAATTTAGACAGCAAACATGACGAACCAAGAAAGTTTTCAAGTAAAAATGGAACTTTGAAATTTTATTATAAATCTACTGAATAAATTTAGAGTTTTAAAATTCCATCCCAAGTTTTTATCAAAATGAAAAAGAAGAATTTTCCTTTGCTTACAAAGGAAACTTTAATTAATTTTGGTAAAATATTCTAAAATTAAGCGCTAAAGAAGTGTTTTTTTAGTAAAATGCTTCGTTCTATTATATATATATATATATATATATATATATATATATACATACTGCTAGTTAAACCTTGATAAATTAGAAAGTTGATTACTTTTCAAGAGTGTCTAAAAATGAACTGAATCGCACAGTTGTTATTCGAGTTCCTTTCAAAGAAAAGAAGAAAAACAGAACGGGAAACAATCGTTGAGGACTTAAATGTCAAGAACATTTGTACAAGTGTTAAGAAACGAGTTGGATCGCCCTCATTCGATGACTTATGTAATTTATATGCAAATGGTATATCGCGCTGCAGAAATATAGAATGTGATACGAACGCTTATTAATTTAATTTAAAATATACAAGGAATCAGAGTGCAACTGGCCCAGATGAAGGGTGACAAGGATCGGCCCATGTTAATTAAGTCTCTCTCTCTGTCTCTCTCTCTCTCTCTCTCTCTCTCTCTCTCGTTACAAGAATCCGAAGACCGATTACTATCTGTTGGGGAAGAACTTGACTGAGACTGATCTTGAAAAAGACATAGGAGTTACAGAGTTACTGGTTAACAAAGACCCTAAGATCCACTCTGGGCTAGCCCAAGAAGGAAGTAAAAAAGTTAGAAATAGCAATGACAAAAAAGGACACTGAAAACTTATACCATGCTTACACTTATAGATGTGTAAAGCTTTCACACAGGAAGAGTAGTAATAGTGAAGTATAAAAGAGACAAGGCTTTCTCCCTCCTCCGCCAGCTAATACTGACAGAAAATAGTGGCGAAACAAATTTTATGGGAAAAAGTATAATGAAAAGAACAGCTACATGTTCATTCACACCATGCGTACACTTACCTCGTGGATTCAGTTATGCTTCACAAGACAGCAGAAAATAAAGGATAGCATGAATACTAAACTACTAAATTTTTTTTAATCTATTTATTATGTACAAGTCATCATCGTTTTTCCGTAACCTGCCAAAGCCACGGCACTGAAGACTTGTCATATATTACGTCCGATTACCAATATAGTACTATGCATTTCCATAAAACACTTATTGCGTTTTTGAATTGAATAACTTTTATTGATAAAACAATTTACAACGACAAATAATTGTAAAACCGGACCACTCCTTCCACCCAACCCGGCTCTTTGAATATCGCGAGTATTCAACTGGGGTCTCCCGCTGTGAAAGGTGTTGATGCGGCAAGTGATATATTGAGTTGTTCATACTGTCGTGGGTGATCACCCATTGTTGCCGCTACGGCGAATTCAAGAGTCTCCCACTTAGAGGTGTTTATGAGGCAAATGATAAAAAAATGGGTTGATCGATGGTTGATCGTGCTATGAGGCACAAAACAATCAGAGGAATCTCCCTAAAGTTGGGGAGTACTAAGTGTAGGAAATTTTTAAACAAACAAAAAGGAGCACTGGTTCAGAGGGTACCTCCAACTGGCCAGACTTACAATTTAAGAATTCCCCATACATAATGGGGATAATAATGCATAATATGCATAATTTTCATTTGCGAAATTTATTTATTTTTATTGCGAAGTTTGATGTAAAATTATTAAAACTAAAGTTAAGAATTTGACCCCTTATTCCGTGAGCTTTAAGTTTTTCTAACAATTGTTTAGGCGGAACTTTCGGAACTTTGTGAAACGCCTTTTGGAAATTTAAATATATTATATTTACAGCTCTACTGCAATCATAAATACCAATGACTTCATGAAAAATTCCAATAAATTTGTTAAACAAGATTTATTTCTACAAAACAGATGTTGGCTTTGTATTATAAGATTATTGCTTTCGAAATGCTCGACTATACGATCTTTAATAACTGTTTCTAAAAGCTTTCCAATGATAGAAGCTAGACTAATAGGCCTATAGTTTCCTGCCTGTTGTTTATCCCTTTTTTAAAGATCGGAGTAACATTAGCCACTTTAAAATCCAAGGAAACAACCCCCTGCGATAAAGATTTATTAAGTATTTGAACTGAAGGATCAAGTATTTCATTCTTTGACTCTTTTAGATGCTTCGGATAAAAATGGTCTGGATCTGCGATTTTTTAATTTTTAACTTATCTATATAGTAAGAAATCTCTTCAGTAAGCAATGAAAAGGTCTAAAAACTGGTATAAAAAATTATTTAAAATTATCGATATCTCCCCATAATTATTAATTAAATTACCACCCGAGACAACCAGTGTCCCAATATTGTCACTCAAGGGGATTCTATTACTAACGTAATCGTAAAATTTCTTAGTATTTTCTTTACATTCACGACCTTCTTGAATTTCAAAATCGTGTTTTGCAGATCTAATTAAGCGGTTAACATTTCCACACAAATCTTTATAAGCCTGAAAGTGCTGCTGCGCACGGTCCCTTTTATAAAATCTTGTAGGCTACATTTCTATCTGCGATTGCTTTTTCTATATTTCCACCATTTAGGTTGCACATTTAATTCACCTTTCTTAACTCTCCGAGGTGCACAGTTATCGTTTAAATTTATGAATATATGCTTGAAATTATCTCGCATCATACTTGCCAACATTTTGAAAATCAAAAGCGGTAGGATTTGTAATCAATACCAGGGGATTCGGGAGCATGTCGCCCCCCCCCCTCCAAAGGAACTTCTGTGGGAAATAACTGCTTGCCTGAACCCACCAGATCACTCAACTTTGAACCAGAACTTTTTCCGTTCATTCGTCCTTGCTTAGCCATGGTGGCTACACAATCTTCACCAAGCTTTGTATCTGAAACATAGAAAATTATCACAGTGAAACTCTAGTAGCCTATAACAGCTGTTACAATGGATTTGTTTGGTAAGAAACCGGTCTGTTACATTTGTACTACAGTGTATATCCTGCACAGTAGGGTGGTCCACTTTTCAATTTTTTTTAAAAGTATAGGTTATCGTATTTTTTCCCATTATTTGGCACTATACTAGCACATTGGTACCATTTTTACAAAAATTGATCAATATTTAGGGGTCTCGCATCGACCTTGAAATTACGAGGTTTTTTTAAAAATGCGTACTTTTTAACTTTTTACTGAATCAAGATAAATCATTAAGTAGGGATGTTTTCTGAATCCTCTTGATGAGAGAAGTCGTTTGGTGTGCCTTCCAATGTCATACGACTAACGGTTTAAAAGTTGTGCCTGTATACAGGTAATACCAATGTGCTAGTATAGTGCCAAATAATGGGAAAAACCACGTCACCTATACTTTTCAAAAAAATCAGCAAATAGCAGACAAATAAGGAAGACAGAAACAATAACTTAAACAATCACTTTTGCATTGTATTGACCACTATCACACGTCACTGGCTGCAACGTTGTCCCTCTGTGCTATGTCATCGTGGCGAGTGATGACTTCTTGAAGTCGCCGAGCTCTTTCCGGTTCTTTTCCACCACTTGCAGAAGATCCTGCAGCTGTGCCTCGTCCTTTGTAACCGTGTTCGCATAATCTTGTATCAGTTGGACTCCTCTTTCAGCGACGTCATTGGTGACCTGGAGATTAGAGATCACATCCTTCAGACGACAAAAGTCCTCGTTCTCGTCCCACTTATCAGTTGGCAGGGTGAGCCACGAAGACCCAACATCTTCAGACCTGCAAATAAGAACCAGGAGGACTCGTCAATCAGGTCGGGGAGTAGCGTCATCTCGTCGACTGAGACGTTCTCGTATGTGAAGTCTTTGGGTACAGGGAGGTGGGACAGCTTCTCTGCCATCTGTTGCTTCACAGTGCCATCCACTTTGTTGCTGCATCGAGCGAAGATGACGGTCTGAGGCCTCAGATACCAGAAGTGCCGCCTCATCACTGCCAGTGACGCTTCTGCCACCTCGCGGTCCACTGCCCTATACCTCAGAAAACGCTGGTATAGTACCAGGTCATTCAACGGCGCATCAGCTGCTACAGGGGCCGCCAACCAAGCTGGTACGTACAGAAGAGCGATGAACACCACGATCCTGTGCAGTTTGTCGACCAGCTCGGCGTCGAGCTCCAGCTGCCTACTGAACATCAGCAGTTTTGTGTAGTAGATGACCTGAAACAGAATAGGCACCATTGTAAGTAAGACAGATTTATTGTTAACAATTACTTTGTTTGCGTTATAATGAAATGTTTATCTTTGAATAACATTTAAACTTATCTCTAGATTATTTTTGTTTGAAAATACTAACTTTAGCCATCCATCTTGCGTGGTGGTAGGCTCCTGGGCGCATGAGGTGAATGCCACGGCGTCGTGGTTGTGTCCCGAGTACCAGGAGCGTGATCTCTGCCACTTCCCGGTAATCGTCTCCGACGAAACCAGAAGCTGTGCTCAGGAAGCTGACCGCCGCGTCCCGGAGTTCTATTAGCCACGTACTCTCCGCCAGATTCTCGACCTGCAGCTTGCAGTAGGTCGAGAGATCGAGCTCCTCCCATTTTCAAAAACAATAAACAAGAAAATTGTGTGAGAAAACTCTGAAGTTCCGGTTTGGCTTGCTGTTTTATAAACTAGTGGAATATCATGTGTGTCCTAACTTTACCTTGCACAAAAAATGAACTAACCTTCTCTTCAACTGCTGAAACAAAGGATCAGTTGGTGCCGTAGTCCTTCCGAGCAGGGTGACGGCTACTGCCCCCACGATAAGCTCTAGGACGTGATGACGGCATCCCAGCTGGAGTAGCGGTCGCCCGAGCATGTTTTCCAGCCGGACAACTGCACCCTGCACCCTCCCCGTGTTGGTGGAAGTGGTGTTGAAGCAGAGTCCGATGACGCTCTCCTCACATCCCCAATCTTCGAGAGCATGTATGGTTGCCCGCGCCTGCGACAGTCCGGTGCCGTCAGCAACAGCTGGGACTGACAGCAACTTTCCTTCTGTGCAATGAGGAGCCCCGGAGATGAGAATTTCTTGGCGGTGCTCCGCCGTTCCAAGGAAGTTCTGAAACACATGCCATATATTTCAATTTCATGGTTGTAAAGTAACCTATTTTTGTTCACATTCAGTTCTCTTTTTAATTGACATTATGCTTCATGAATCTCATTACTAAATTGATAGCTATGAAAACTTAATCAACTGACCTTGACCATTTTGCCATCCCAGTGGACAACAGTGTGCCTCGGTGGCGTGAAGGAGTCCTTCACAGCCGTCGCCACTTCACGGCGATGTGACACTCTTCCCCGGCGAGCCGTTTCTTTCGAGATGCTGAACTGATTGAGGTCTGCTGGTGGATCCGCCGAACGTGTGATAGCAGCCACAATGCTTACTACCTATGTAGAGAATGGAAAGTGGAAAGGAAACTGTCAAGAATACATGTGGGTTACGGGACACTTTAAAACTGACGCTATCGATGAATACTATACACAATACGCACCTGATTATTGGACATGCGGAAACGATCAGCCATTTCCATGACAGCAGGTGCATTAAGGATGCGGCGAGGAAGATTGACAGACACACTTGGCTCTTTCGGCAGGGGGAACGCTAGTTCTGTCTCCGACTCTCCTGACATGCCAGTATCATCATTCTCCATGGCCTCATCTCCGGTTTCGTATGCACAGTTTGAGGTTTGCGGCTCCTGGCGAGGACGTTTTCTTCCTTCCTGTAGCTTTCTTTTTACAGCGAAAACTTTATCGTTCCCGCTCATCGTTGCCACCCGAGGACCACGTTGATCGAGGTAGAAGTCAATGTCTTCTTTCTTGTCCTTGTCGGACAGCAGTCGATTCTTCTTTATATCTTCGACAGCGTCAGATGCTCCGATATCCCACAGCTTGTCCACACTGTCCGAAAACTTCTGCCGTTTTCCTCCGGCGTCAGTTTCTCGTTTTCTGCTCTTTTGGAGTAAGTGCCACTCTTTCCACAATGCCTCTAGCTTCCGTTCGCAGTTGAGCTTTGTGATTGTTTTAATGCGGTCCATGTTCCAAAACTTTAAGACGTTATTTACGGTTTCTTTGGATGCGTCTTTCCTGTTAGCAGTGTACTGGATAACACTGAAGAAGTATTGCAAAACCTGCCGTGTTGTTGGCAATTTGCTACCACTGATGGAGGACGACGGTTGGCCAACTAAAAAAATTTCCGAGGCGATGTTATTTTCGCCTTTCCTTTTGATGACTCTCTATTTGTAGCTTCAAGAGTTCTTCCAGTTATGGTTGCCATCGATTTGTCCATGACAAAGGATGAGGAACTCAGACAGAATTTCAAAATGTTATGATCTGCAAAAAAAGAAATAGGTTAGGTACCTGGCACAGGCATAGTGCATTTTCTAATTACCTATATACATTATACATTCCGCCCGGGTATGGTGACTCATTTTTTTGAAAAGTATAGGTGATCGTGGTTTTTCCCATTATTTGGCACTATACTAGCACATTGGTATTACCTGTATACAGGCACAACCTTTAAACCGTTAGTTGTATGACATTGGAAGGCACACCAAACGACTTCTCTCATTAAGAGGATTCAGAAAACATCCCTACTTAATGATTTATCTTGATTCAGTAAAAAGTTAAAAAGTACGCATTTTAAAAAAAAAACTAGTAATTTCAAGGTCGATGCGAGACCCCTAAATATTGATCAATTTTTGTAAAAATGGTACCAATGTGCTAGTATAGTGCCAAATAATGGGAAAAACCACGATCACCTATACTTTTCAAAAAAAATTGAAAAGTGGGCCACCCTACTGCACAGCTGTTCTGTCCATAACCAGAAAACGAAAAAGTGGAAATTTGAACACTTAAACGTGATTTTTAGCAAAAGTTCAAGAAAACAAACCCCTCCTAAAATTTGATTGTACATAGGAATACATACTGCCAATCTTGAAATTCGCGCTTCAATTAGCATGATACACCCTACAGGGCGGATCCCTCCAGTTTTTCTGGTGCTCCTACGGGGTACGAATTTTTCTTCATCACATTGGGGTATAAAGAGCAAAAGTCGTAGTAATGGAGTTTCACGCCCTCCGTAGGTGGAAAGTATAGTTTGAAGGGATTTATACTCCCTGCGAACAAGCTATCACCGCATTTGAGAGAATCCAACACCATTGAACGCTTGATCTTGTTTATTTCTTCACGGTACTGTTCATCTGTTTCCATCTGTGCATCATATTCATACTCCCACAAGATCTTGTGAGTGAACTGGGTGCCTATAATCTGATCGCGGGTGCGGGTCCATGCAAGACTGTCGGCAGGAGATCTACCGTAGATATCTCCTACGATTCCACACTCGGGACGTGGGCATCCGTGCCACCAGCAACCGTTAAAAGAGTACCTTCTTACCAGTGACACGGTCTTCGCTTAGACCATCTACACAAAAAACACGACCATTGACCTTAATGGTACCTCCCCCGTGTTGCGGGCATGTTTTATGTATACACTGGTTTGCTGCTGTATGTGTATGAGCCAGCAAATACCCTTGTGTCCATAACTGCGAGGGTTGTTTTTGTGAATGATGGATAGTGTGTCTTTAGGCATGAAATTGTTCTTGAACACTGGAAAGCACAATGAGGCGATCGTGGTTGCGACTTGCAGCAGATCGCAGTTGAAACGGCCTGTTTACATTCTTCTACAGGCCTGGAATCATACTTTAAACATGCGCACATCATTCATGCAATAACCCTCACATTCATCAGCTATACTGTAAGGATTATCTTCATTAAAACTGTTGTAGTAGCGGTCAAAATCTTCACGCTCACTATCACTCATATTGGCGTCGTTAAAGTAATTTTGGGGGGAGCTAGTCCTACGTAATTTAAAGTGTCGCGAGTGAGAAAAGTGTAAGGGAAATACCCTTTTGAAACTTCGGCGGTTACGCCCATTACCTTGGGTAGCTTTGCTAATTTACAAGGTGTGAATAATAAGGTGTCTTTAAACTGAACATTACCTCGTATTTGCATCTGAATAGGTTTGTTTATTCTTTTCAAGGGATCGCCTGTAAATATTTCCGATGACTCGTGCTCGAGCAGTTCTTTATAAAGGAACTGTGTGTCAAATTTTGTCCCGTTATGGGCAAGAATATACAGTCATTTTTTTTAACTTGTCCGCTAACTTAACAATATAGGGCACAAAGAGTTTCACAGGGCTGTCGTGTGCAATCGTTTTAAAAACGTTTGCCCGTTCACCACATTTGTGACATTAATCACACTCAGCCTTCATGCACTCATCGCAGATAGTCTGGCTTACAAGTAGATTTGAGATAACCTCTGTGGTTTCAACAACCGTATATGTTTCAATATCGTAGTACACAATTATATAAGGTCTATTTTCAGCTTAGCATCTTTCATATAACATACATGCTTTACACCATCTGCCTTATATTGCTCATGGCATATAGGACTGTGAATTTCATTACATTTATACTTGAATTTCCCGCAATTATCTATCATATGAAACATACCACATTCACAGATTCTAATTTTCCTGGACGTGCCAATTCACTTGTGGAGCTCAAAGCAATTATTATTGTAAAATGTGCTCTACACACGTTACGGTCCCTCTTCTCAGCTTCAACTACAGGACTTTCCACATACTATGTGGCAATCCTTGCAATGTTTCACTATTTCATCCGAAAACTCGAAACATCCCTTACACAAATCATGATGCCTTCCATATTTTCGACTTTTATCATAACTCGTGTGAAGGTCCCTTATATTACGGATGGGGAGATACGTTGATCCTGACAGCCGTAAAATAAGTAGGGGTCTTGTGCGATCTCACACTGCTTTTAAAAATATACACAGTCTAACGACCATCATCCATTCCATATACAACTATACGAACATTCATTTCCTGCTCTACCCTTCTCAGCTCTTCAGCACCCATATTACAGTCAAACTGAAGCTTGCAATCTGTAGCCAGTTTACGAGAACGCTGCACAACCGTAAGCAACCAAATTTTTTTGGCCCGTGTATTTAGCACAGTAAACATACGGGCCAAGACTCATGCTATAAAGCCGCAACCACGATCGGTGTTTATATGTCGTCTGTAAATAGCCTGAGAATTGAAGTTAAGAGTATAAGGTGTGGCATTATGACCCGCAACACGGAATACACGGTCAATATCTACTGTGAAGTTGTCCATATTGAAGACTGTACTACTTTGAGAGGCCTACATTATACGGCCTAATATATATTCTATATCTACAGCGGCCAAGCGTCTGAATGGTATTACTACCCAAAAATCATCTTCATCCTCGTCATCTGACATGAACCCGAGGGACAGCCTCGTCCTGACTTCACGTTCGTCGCGGTTCTAAAGGGCAAATTCCACAATACGTTCAACTACACGTCGCAGACCGTGTTCAACACCATTGCTGTACAGGGGTCTAGGGTCAACTCTGACCACGTACCGGTTTCTAGTCAGGGCTGGGGTTGGGGTGGCGGTGCGCTCCAGTTCGAATGTTATACCATCCTCTACAGAACGAGAAGCTGCTGCTGTTGTGGAGGATGGGCCAGGAATTGAACAGGAATAAGGGAACGTATTTTTATTTGAGGAAGGAGCTAGTGTGGGGGTTGTGTCGTAAGACGTAGAGGATTGGGGCTCTTTAGTGGGAGTTCAATAACCGGTGCACTCCTGGCACGTTTTATACCTGACGTAGAAGGCTCTTCATCATGCCTTCGCTTGGAACTGTCGCGTGGTGGTGCTACAGTTATCGCTGGTGTGGGTTCGTCAGCGGGGATGGAGTCTGTGACCACAACTACACTGTCATCGGGATCGTCTCTAATATCGATGACGGGGACATGATGCTGTATCTCGTCGTAACTCACGGTTCTGTGGAAGAAGAGGAAAAACAAGACTAGAATATAAGGAACACCACTTAAATTTTTATTATATCTGGTAAATAATCCACTTAGGAGTGTGACGTGTTAGAGATGGCTTCTGTAGAAAAACTCAGGTTCACGAGCCCATCCACACGTATTATATCTGGCCCTACAGGATGTGGTAAAATTGTTTGTGCTTAAATCATTAAAGATAAGGGAGAGATGTTCTCAAAATTTGTGCATAAAGTTATATGGTGCTATTCGACGTAGCAGTCAGTATTCAACGAGTACCAAGATGATATTCTGTTTTACAAAGGTGTATATGACGTTACTTCGTAAAAGGGAAATGAACATACAGTCATTGTAATTGACGATCTCATGTTGGAAATGGATAAAACGTTTGCCGAGACATTTACAGTGTTCTCCCACCATCTTAACATAAGCGTGTTCTTCATCAATCCGAATCTATTTTTCAAAAACAGATAGATGCGCGATGTGTCGTTAAATACACAATATCTCGTCTTATTCGCGCAACGTAGAGATGTCACAAATTGAGGTATTAGCCAATCAAATTTTCCCGAATCAGCGTAAGGAGTTTTTGGAAGTTTATAAAGAAGCTACAAGTTAGCGTTACGGATATTTGCTTTGTGACCTTCACCCGCGAAACATATTTAGGATTCTTCTAAAAACGAATATATTCCCAAACGAGCCTGAAACGGTGTATATTCCAGAATAACAGAGGCTAAAGAAATACCATGGGTTAATAAAAATCTACCATCGATTGCCCCGGGCAATGCATCAGATGTTTGTTAAAAATATCGACTCTGACTTTTTAAAATGCATCTGTGAAATCTGTCTTAATGTTATAAAATGTAATGTACCAATGAAACCCCCTCAGAAGGCTCGCCTACGCCGTTAGAAGAACATAATATATACACTCGCTCGTAAAAGTCAAACTGTAGGAAAGAAAAAACGAATTACTGTACAAAGAGGAGGGGCGGCATTCCTCCCCATCTTATTTTCAGTTTTGAGACCTTTACTGACTAGATTAATATAATAAAGAAAGTGGTAGTGATCCTACACGAGGTGTATCCTTCACTGAAAAGTTCAAAGAATCCAGACACGGTTCTAGAACCCTGTAAAAGCAGGCTTAAAAGAATGGAAAGCGAATTGTTAGCCATATTAAACAGTGAAAAGTGAGCTGATGAGATAAGAATCTTATACCAAGATCTTATACCAAATACCAGGATCCCAGTGGTTATTAGGCACAGCTCGGACAATGATGAGCATGGCGACATAGAACCTGCGTCCGACGTTAGAGCTGACCAGCCAAAGAATAATGGGTCGGCCCCACAACGTATCCAGCATCTATTGAAAAGCAGCCTCACACGTACATTGAGGAACATAGGTTTAAGTTTTTATAATCTATTGAGTGATGATCCCATCATACAGAGGAGCGATACAGGTGAGATCATTGTAGAAGGAACAAAGGTACAGGGCTAGAATATCGTCGACATCGTCCACGATCTGGTGAGAAAGTGGGATAGACCCTCACCCAGTGGTGTAGTGCTAAATAAAGAAGTGAGGGAACGCATTTTGAAAGTGTTACTCAGATGCGGGGGGGACAATGGCGAGCGGGCCGAGCCCATACAGCTGGGGGTCCGGGGGCACTGTAAACCCCCCGGGAAATCTTTTGAAATCTGACCAATTTCAGGGATATTTTGAGGTCATATGCACTGGATATTAGGATATATTCCAAGGTTGAAGATGCAGTATTTCCAGTGTCATTAGATATACGACATCCAGTACGATCAATAAAAATAGCTAACAACTGGAATCATTAACTAAAAAAAAGTTAACAACTGTTACGCCGTGCTGACTGTTTCACCAGATCTTTATAGGCTAGCATTGCCTCAGTCGAAGCTAAAAGAAATGAAGCAGTTAATGATTCTTTCTCATATTTCTTCTAGGGGTTTGAATTAAAATTTCATGACGTTAGAGATTTGTAAGTTCGGATTTATTTGAAATAGTGAGGGAACGCCGTTCCATCTACCAAAAAAGTAAGGTAACGCCGTTCCCACGCGTTCCCACAGCACTACACCACTGCCCTCACCATCAGGATGGAAGCATATTAAAGCAAGACTACAACAAATAAATGTCCCCAAAACAATGATAGAAAATCTGAACAGGTTAAAAGACTTGGAGCAAGCCTCGCATTTGCCACAACTGAGCATGTCATCACCCCCAGCGGCAGCACCTCTGAAGAGGAGAAAGAAGTGGCCAAACAACAACGGTCAGCCCTCTCCACGTGCTTTTAAAATACGTAAATGGCTAACATATTAAGAAGACGCTATTAAGAAATTTCTAACCCAGCCTCCTACGGAGGCGTTGATAGACTGTACAGAGGTGTTTATAATGATGGAGTAGGGAAAAAAGATAATGAGATGTTTTTGCGAGCAGGATGCTTATACCCTTCATAAGCCGGTGAGAAAAAGGTTTAAAACAGCCAAGACAACCGCGGCCTCGATTGACTCTATTTATCAAGCGAATTTAACAGACATGCAAAGATATTCAGTGTAAAATGATGGCTACCGCTACATCCTATTCATAATAGATGTATTCTCTAGATATCTGTGGCTAATTCCTCTGAAAAATGAATCGCCTGAAACAGTTGCTAAAGCCACCAAAACGCTGATGTTTAAAGAAAACAGGATTCCAGGCTATTTTTGTACGGATATGGGGAAACAATTTACAGACCGAGCTTTTCAGAACATGCTGACAGAGCTTAATATCAGCTATTACACTACCAATTCTATACATAACGCCTCTTTAGCTGAAAGAGTTCAACATACCATAAAGGAACACATGCATCGCTATTTTACACATCAAAACACGTACAAATATATAGACATTCTGAAATCACTGGCCTCATCCTACAACCGTTCACACCATCGTACGATTGGGACAATACCTAACGAGGTTTTGGAAAGAGGTACGCACGCAGAGCGTAAGGTGAGAAGAGGTATTCGTTGAACCATGCCACAGTATTGCCACACTCTACACGTTTCAAAATCAATGATTATGTAAGGCTTTCGCTTTCGGGTAATAAATTCGCGAAGGGATTTAAGCAAGGTTGGACACGCGAGATTTTTAAAGTTAGGTCTGTCCTTCGGGTTCGGATCAGATTACGGGGATGTAGATGATTTTTGCGTAATGCAGACCTCTGAAAGTAGTACAACCTTCAATATGGATAACTTCACGGGGGATATTGACCGTGTATTCCGTGTTCTGAAAAATAAATCGCCTGAAACAGTTGCTAAAACCACCAAAACGCTGATGTTTAAAGAAAACAGGATTCCAGGCTACTTTAACCCCTTTAGATTTCTTTGCATGGGGCTTTATCAAATCGTACGTCTATCAGACGAAGATTACGAGTCTTGAAAACTTACGTACACGTATACGAACTGCTGCAGATAACATAACCCCGCAAATGCTCCAGAATGTGTTTAGAAATGCTGGGGAACGATTTGAGCTGTGCAGGGATACTGATGGGCGTCACGTCGAATCCTACTCTTAATTATTTAATAAATGTTACCACTTTATCATTTTATGATTGAATTCCATATAATTTCCAAGTGCTTCACAAAAATAGATCCTGACTTTATGTACACCCTGTATATGGATGCTGAAACCAAAAAGATTATCCCACATCTACTTGTAAGGCAGACTATCTCCGACGAGTGCATGGAGGTCGAGTGTGATGAGTGTCACAAATGTGGTAAACGAACAAACGTTTTTAAAACGATCGCGCATGACAACCCCGTGAAATTCTTTGTGTTTTATATTGTGAAGTTAGCGGACAAGTTAAAAAAGATGACTGTGTATATTCTTGCCATTAACGGCGCAAATTTTATAATACAATTCCTTTATAAGGAACTGCTTGAATACGAGTCATCGGAGATTTTTACAGGCGATCCCTTGAAAAGAGGAAACACACTTATACAGATGCAAATAAGAGGTAATGCAAATAAGAGGTAATGTAATTATTCACACCTTGTAAATTAGCTAAACTACCCAAGATGATGGGTGTTGTTGTCAAAGTTTCTAAAGGGTATTTTCCCTTTCACTTTACTCACTAGCGACACTTTACATTACGTAGGCCTACCTCCTTCCAAGCATTACTTTAACTCTGCCAACATGAGTGATAGTGAGCGTGAAGATTTTGACCCCAAATACAAGTTTTAATGAAGATATTCCTTAAAATATAGCGGATGAATTTGAGCCTTTTTGCGTGAATGATGTGCGCGTGCTTAGAGTATGTTTCCATGCCTTTAAAAGGATGTACATAGACCCGTTCAACTGCGATCCGCTACAAGTCGCAACCACGATCGCCTCATTGTGCTTTACGGTGTTCAAGAACAATTTCATGCCTAAAGACACCCTAGCCGTCATTCACAGAAACACCCGACGCAGTTATGGGCATAAGGCTATTTACTGGCTCACACTCCTACAGCAACAGACCGGTGTATACATAAAACATGCCCGCAACACGGGGGAAGTTCGCAATAAGGTCAATGGTCGTGTTTTTTGGGTTGATGGTCTAAACGAAGACCGTGCCACTGGTGAAAAAACTGCGTAATCCTTTAACGGGTACTGGTGTTATGGAAGCCCACGTCGTGAGTGTGGAATCGTACGAGATATCCATGGTAGATCTCCTGCCGACAGTCTCACATGGACCCGCACCCGAGATCAGATTATAGTGCCCCATTTCAGTCACAAGGTCTTGTGGGAGCATGAATATGATGCACGGATGGAAACAGATGGTCAGTACTGCGAAGAAATAAACACTATCAAACGTTCAATGGTGTTGGATCCTCTCAAATGCGGTGGTAGTTGTTAGGTGGACGTACAAATCCCTTCAAGCAATACTTTCCACCTGCGGAGGGCGTGAAACTCCATTACTACGACTTCTGTTCTTTATACCCCTATGTGATGAAGAACAATCCGTACCCCGTAGGTGCACCTGGAAAACTGGTGGGATCCGCCCTGCCCACCATCGAAGAGATCTCACAAAATTTGAAAAAGAACTATTTCGGTCTTTCTTTCATAGATGTGCTACCCCTTCGCGACTTATGGATGCCGATTTTACCCGTCGTTATAGATCAGAAGCTCATGTTTCCCCTGTGCGTTAAGTGCGCAGAGGAGACCAATGGGGCCTATAATCACACAACCAACCAGCGGAAGATTAGGGGTGTATTTACATTTAGTTATACAAGTGCTGAGTTGTCCCGAGTCATTAACCACGGTTACAGAATATTGAAGATATATGAGGTGTGGAGGTTTCAGAAACTCCCCAACCTCTTCACGCCATATATAAACACTTTCTTGAAAGATAAGGTAGAAGCATCAGTGTATCCGCGAGGAGCTGAGACCGAAAATGAAAAAACGGCGTATATTCAGCGCTACCGTGATCGTGAAGGGATACAACTTGACCGGTCTCAAATTGTAAAGAATCCAGGCAAGAGCTTTAGTGCAAAGTTGTGCCTAAATAGTCTTTCGGGGAAATATGCACAGAATACAGGCAAGGGGAACGTCCATCTAGCCCAAAGTTATGACGAGGTGTGGGATTATGCGAACGCTCCCGATAAAGAGGTCATGGAGGTCGTGAATGTAGGTAATACGTACATAATAAAGTACAACAGGACAGAATTGGCTGCAGATACATCACGTGTTACAAACATATATGTAGCTAGCTTCACCACAGCGTATGCTCGCATCAAACTTTTGGGACTACTGCATTCTCTTGGTCGGAGGGTTCTGTACGCAGACACAGACAGTGTGATATTCACTGAGAGGGAAAGTGATTACATGCCACCTATTGGGAAATTCGTCGGAGAGTTGACTGATGAGATCAAGGATGAGTATGGGGATAATGCCTACGCTGATTCTTTTGTCTCAACAGGTCAAAAAACATATGGAGTACGGGTGAGGGTGGCGAAGGATGTGAGATATATCGTGAAAGCTAAAGGCATCACACTTAACCAGGCGAACCGGCGGATTGTTAAGTTTGATTCGCTGAAGGAGCTAGTGAGCTTAGAAGATGAGTGTGACCAGGCACCACAACTGACTGTAGGGACTCCCAATTTTCGAGCACAGAATCTGGGGGTCGTGAAGAAGCTTAGGGGGACGAAAGTGTGTCGTAACATATATAGGAAATGCTACCAGGTGCCTGGTACCTACGATACCTTACCCTATATATATATATATATATATATATATATATATATATATATATATAAATATAATTACCTGTTAACGATATGTTATTTATTTATTACGTGTATTTGAATATATGCCATGAAATAGACTATTTACTTGTGATGTGTGTTTAAAATAAATCATGTTTCAATTAGCGTTTCATTTTCTCCTTTGTGTGTGTGTGTGTGTGTATGTGTGTGTGTGTGTGTGTGTGTGTGTGTGTGTGTGTGTTCAGTAAAACGCTATGCAACGCCCACTGTATGCTCAATTAAAATGGTCACGTGACTCTTGTCACTCTTTGGTCATATCTTAACCCTCCGTCCTCAGTTGACCTCAACAAGCCGTGGAGCTCAGACGTGTATTTTGAAGAATTCTCACGTAGACGGAAATTGCGAAGGCTACCTTTGATATTGCGTGCTCGACATTCATGAAGTGGTATTCGATAAAATCTACAGATGTGGTAAACACTCAAAGAATCACTAGTACTCCCTCCTTTGAGGCTTTTAAATAAGGCCATATTGAACTGAGCGAAGCGTGTGGAGGAGGAGGTCCAAATACTCTATGGATATTCTGTCGAGAGCAATGCTGGTTTTCGTGGCTGAAACGATGTAATGGACTACATCATAGGACTAAACTGCGTAAAGGCTCACATATACCGCGAAGTGCAAGAAGCATCACGTCAGAAGAGAAACAACGAATGGTGTTCGATAAAGTCTACAGATGTGGTAAACACTCAAAGAATCACTAGTCCTCCCTCCTTTGAGGCTTTTAAAAAAGGCCATATTGAACCGAGCGAAGAGTGGGGAGGAGGAGGTCCAAATACTCTATGGATATTCTGTCGAGAGCAGTGCTGATTTTCGTGGCTGAAACAATGTAATGGACTACGTCATAGGACTAAACTGCGTGAAGGCTTACATATACCGCGAAGTGCAAGAAGCATCACGTCAGAAGAGAAACAACGAATGGTATGACAAGCGGTATTATGTCATGTTACATCACACCGAGTACGCATACCCTGCGTCTCAGAATATAAATCTTGTTATCATGGACAGTCTAAAATATTTTTATCATTACGTTCATACATATCATGATATGGTTCGCAGTGAGGTTGTGGCTAAAGGCTTGTGCGAGTTCTTAATACAATTTAGGGTTGACTATCGCTTGTTAAGCAAAAAGGACAGATATGGATATATGTTTCTCTCAAATAGAGCGCCGGAATGTTAATAAAATATGCGTACTTCGTGAAAATACAATGTTAAATACCGCTGAACGAAGATGTCTGGTGCACATTTCGTGGAGTGGAAGTAATAAAACATTAAAGCTGATATTGCTTCATGTATCGGAAAATTTCTCTAAACGCTTGCCTAGTATAATGGGATACAAGTATTCATATGATTCGTTCATGTTGGAACAACCCCGTATACGAATCACTAACGTTTGGTATGACGCACCCGTGTGACTCGTTCCCCCACACCTCCCACCGAGCCAAACCGCGCAGCGGTTGCTCATAGTCACCTCAGAGCTTGACCCGACTGGACGTGCACTCCTCACAATAGAAAAAGGTGGAGCTTCCGTTGAGCAGTATCATCAATGCTGTATACGACGTGTCCGTGACGAGGTCATTGCGTGTGTTCAGGCGTAAAACCGGCGCTGTTAATTATGTACTTGAAACGAGTTGCAGACAATCAAGCTCTGTTAAACGCAACGTAATTTATTTAAGTGTTGAGGAGATGAACAGAATCTTCATGGCGGTTGAGAAGTGGGGTGAGGACCGTTATAAAATACCTGCAGGTGTAGGCACAAGAAGAGAGCAGATTAGTGATGCACCCTCATACGCTGTTATTTGTACGTTGTGTATAAATCGAGACCAGCCATGCATTGATATACGTTTGATGTGGAAGAATGCAACTGATAATAACGTCCTTTTCCCCACGCGAAACCGTTTCATTTTCGACAGAATGTTTGAAATCGTTTGTTTCCGCAAGCTAAAACATATATTAAACGCGCGTGTTGCCGATATGCTTTATTTTGACACGGTTCTTGAATACGCATACACCGCTCTGCTCGACGGGTTTACCGAATGTAGGACTGAACAAGGTGAGAATGGATTGGAACTGGATGCGTATTTAAAAGGTGTAGACTCGAAGAGTCTATACCTTTTCCTTTGGTACAAAGGAATTGAGTGGTACAGGGCTGAGCTCACCTACATTGTTCGCCCTGAAGAGCTATTTCTTTATATAATGGGCAGCTGTTGGCACGATTTAGAAGATTACTTCAATTATCGATGCGTTGTGAAGAAGAGTTCACGGTTGAAAAGCTCTGATTGGAAAGAATAAACTCTCGTTTGGAAAGGAGTGTTTATAAACTTGAATTTAGTAACGATGTTGTGGCAAACGATGCCTTCTTTGTACGTGCTTTTTAATGTATTCTATCCGTGTTTAAAGAGTGTTAACTTGTCGCCCAATTGTAAAGTGAGTACAAAAATAGTGTTAAACGAACTGAAAGCTCTTTACATCGAATATAGACAATGCGAGTTTAGTATTTTAACGAAGCGCAGTAGAACATGAAACGCGTGTATTTTGATGTGTATATATATATTATCCATGTATTGGAATTCTTCTGCACTATTTTCTGGTTTATATATAAGTGTGTATTTGTGCGTACATATATTAAACGTGTATATAGATTTCTCCTGTACTATTATTATATTTGATGCTTATATACAAGTGTGTAGATGCGCATACATATATTAAACGTGTATATAGATTTCTACTGTACTATTATTATTATTTAAGAATATATATATATATATATATATATATATATATACACTGTGCCGCAAAAGTATTTACGAATCGTAAGTTGTAATATATTTGGAATAAGAATGTACATATATAAGAAGATATTTAATCGTATTATAATAATATTTGATATATTTGACAATAAAACAGGTTAATAAAAGAAAAATACCATGCTTGTTTGTAAAAATTTATTTCTAAAAACTTATGAAAATTAGTATCCTATATGGTCACCCTTGTTCTTTGAGACTAGTTCAAAACGCTGAGGCATTGAGTCAACCAACTTCGTGCTCGATTTAGGACTGATTTTATACCACTCTTCTTCACGAACTCTCCATAAATCTTCTTTACTTTTTGCCTTATCTTCTTTTGTCCTTACTTTTCTTGCGAGCTCTTCCCAAAGATGTTCAATAGGATTTAAAACTGGACTTTGGGATGGCCATCCTAGCATTTTAAACCCTTCTTCTTCAAGTTTACTTTAGAGCTTTTAGTGATTTACCACTATGCTTCGGATCGTTCTCCTGTTGAAATATGAAGTTTGCATAATCTCCATGAAGTTCTGTAGCAACTGGGATTCCAATATTAGTGAAAAGATGTTTGAATACATATTGATCCATGTGTCCATTTTCATTCCCAGTGATGCGGTGTAATTTTCCAACTCCCTTTGATGAGGAGCAGCCCCACACATTGATTTCCCCACCTCCTTTTTTCACCGTCAGAATAAGGCATTCATTCTTATATTCTTCACCAATTCGTCTATTAACAATTTTCCTACTTTTATCACTACCAAAAATCTCGAATCTGCTTTCATCACTCCATGCAATTTTCGACCAGTTCTCAACATCCCAATCTTTGTGTTGAAGAGTAAATTCTAATTGTGCTATCACATTCTTCTTTGACAATAAAGTTTTTTCTTACTCTAGCAAATATTTTATTATCTGTTAACCTTCTTCTTACTGTATCAGCACTAACTTTTGTTTCTCCCGCTTTCATTAATTCTTTACTCAAATCATTTGCTGTCATAAATCTATTCTCCAAAGCCAGAAATTTTAGATGCCGTACACCATGCTCTGACAAAACCCTCTTTCTTCCAGTTCAGACTAACTTACAGGTATACCCTTGATTTAAAATATGTTTCTTATGGTATCTGATTGTAAAGGGTGTCAGGAAATGATTGCCCCCCCCCCTGTACAGAAGAAACTGAAAGGAATAGAAAAAAACAGACAAAACCACGCGAAAGAGCGTTTAATTTTGAATAAAAAACACTTGTTTTAATATCGGGTGTTGCCCCCATTTGCAGCTCTGACGGCCATTAATCGACGGGGGTATGATCCCAGAAGTGTCTCAAAGAGATCGGTATCATGACTCATTTCTTCAAGGACTTCGTTGATCTTTGCAGTCATAATTTCTGTTGAATACCGGTTCTGAATGGGTTGTTCCAGCATTAAGGACTCCACCCGATCCTTCATGATGGATCCGACATGTTCACAGACATTAAGACCGGGAGAATTGCCAGGCCATTCATTATTTCCGAAAAAATCAATGTTATTGTCCTTAAGCAGTTGTTGAGTCGCAAGTGCTTTCATACAGGGGGCTTTGTCGTGAAGAAAGGTTGCCTGTTCAACATCCAAAACACACTCGGGGTCTTTCAAAAACGGAATTACATGTTGGGCTAAAATTACATTTCGAAAATAAGGCCCATCCCAACTGGTTCTTCTTGGTTTGATAACCCAGATGAGCTTCCGAATAGAGAACATAATGAAAACACCCACACATGCTGGATTTTTTACTATTTCTCGATACTTCTGGTCGTCTGGGACTTCATCAGGAGTTGTTGCCCAAACCAGATCATTCTGAAAATTTGGTTTTCTGGAGACATAAACGAAGAATTCATCGCTGACAACCAAGTGAAGGAAATCGTCTTCCGTCCATTCCTCAAGATAATCACAAAACCATAGCCGATCTTCAATATTAAGATCACTCTTCCGTGGCTTAGCTATTTCATGCCAAGCACTCAAGTCTTGGCGAACTCGAAATTGATGCACAAGTTGCCGATTGACTATCTTACCACGACGGATAAGTATCTCTTTCGCTACCTCAGAGCAGCTCTTCTTTCGGCGCCGCGATGCAGCAAGCACAATGTCTTTCGATTCTTGAGATAATTTCTCCGGTCTTCCTCCTCGAAATTCTGTTTCACAATCTTCAGGATTCTTATTCCAATTCCTTTTGACAAAGTCTTCTGATCTTTTTAATCTCTCAACGACCCAGTGTCGAGTTATGAAAGTTGCACCAGCTTCCTTTGCTTCACGAAATGTGACAGCTCGAATGCGGTCAAGAACTCGCTTTTTCTCTGAATCGTTCAAAATAGATGATGCCATGGTTTCTGTGGGGAAAAAAATGGTAAGAATTAAAATCACAGGAATAGAATATAATGGTTTTTATTCAGATTTTAACGCTCTTTCAAGTGGTCTCGCCGGCTTTTATCTATCTCTTCTAGTTTTTGCTCTACAGGGGGGCAATCATTTCCTGACACCCCGTACATTAACTGTTTTCAGCATTTTTGCTATTAGAATAATTACCCATTTTAACAAGAGCAGTCAGTTCTCCTAAGTCTTGGCTAGATATCTCACGTGGCTTAACCATCCTCTCAAATTGTAAATATATAAGTAAAAATTTTGTTGAACAGCGTTAAAATGAACCTACCCCTATCGAGGCTGACAGTACACTAAACTGCGCATAGTCTGTGCCGCTAATTTCAAAATTAGAGGACACTTAATTTAGCGATACCAAATTATCAAAATATGGAAAAATATTATATTTAATCGAATAATTACTGTCTTATACTAATTTATTTGTGCTCTGCATAACATAAATTACCATAAAAAATATATTACCATAAAATAAATTTTACCAACTCCCAAAAAATAAAGCTACCATTAATATTTGGATAATATTTCTTAATTCGTAAATACTTTTGCGAACCAGTGTGTGTATATATATATATATATATATATTATATATATCCTTCGCTTAAAGTGTGTATTTTTTGTTGTATAGAATTCTTCTGAACTATTATTATTTTTGATGGTATATTTACTTCCTATATATTTCTGAATAAATGTATGTTAAATTATTTCCATGTTAAATAATTCGACTGAATAAACAGAATGATATAGTTGTGTTTTATTATTCAATAAACGGTATTATTTGAAACAAGTTATTTCCTGGGTGTATATATATATATATACAGTATATAAATAAACGATATTAAACGATAGAAATAACTGGGATGATGGGAATATATAAACAATGCATGTGTGCTGCGATAAATATATATATGTATACACTACCCCAAATGGCTAGTTACGCCTTCTAATTCAGATTAAGCCTTCTAAGCCAATTACGCCTTCTCAGCCAGATTAAGCCAACTGGCTGATTAAGACTTCTAAGCCCACTGAGGCTGCCAAAAACTTTTATATCCAATGAGACATGCAAGAGAAATGTTCTCCATCTCTCCTCTCTCCTCTCTCTTAGGCTACCTTCCTAGGTCAGGGAACCCCTTTAGGGGGTCATTCTCCCGGACCAACCCTTCTCCCCTTCATGCAGTTTTGGGAGTGAACACCCTCCCCTTTGATTGCATACCCCTCCCCCATGAGTGCCAACCCCCTTCCCCTTTGCAACAATTGATCAACATTGCATTGCAATTTACACTTTACCATTTCGCGGTCATACTATTGATGTCCATTGATGGAAATTTGGAATGCGAGATTTTTTGCATCACGTTCATATTGTAAATTCGTTGTTTTGTATGAGTCATAGATTTTATTCTTTTGATTAGTTTTATTGATTAGTGTTATATCTTTTTACTACAGATTCTTTGGTTTTCATTTCTTTCGAAAGTCTCGTAATTGAGCGGTGGCATTGAATTGCTTTTTCCTCGATGTCAGTAATGAGATTATGGACATGAGTTGGAACAATATGTTTTTCGTCCAATGCAACTGCAGTAGCATTTCCGCATATTTTTAAAAATTTAACAGTATTTTCATTGATCTTTGATATCGTTTCGACATTAATCTTTGAGTTTAACTTAGAAACTGATGCCTGTTTGGCAATGCAATCTTCAGGGTCGTATGTCAACTCATCTAGATCAGTGTCTAATGATGTTATAAACTCTTTTTCGGTCTCTCTGAGTTCGATTTTGAGGGTATTATTTGTTTTATATGCTGAACATGAAACACGACATATTATCCAACCAAGAAGAAAAGAAAGAAAGGATGATAATACTGTATAGTGAAAGAATGATAATGTACAATTTTAGTATTAAGGTCATAATGAATATCTAGTTGTTCCTGCTTGGATCATCAAGATGGAAGGTGATGAAGTTCGGCTTCATTGATCGCAGTCCTTGTCTGATGTGGTAATTGGGAAATCTTGAAAGTATTTCATCTTCGTTTACTCTGATGTCTGTGCGACATCTCAAGTTCAAATATTTTGCGTAGTAATGGTCTAACGCTAAAAACATAGAGAAAAAGTATATGATTGCAAGGACGCCAAAAACGCAACGAAAGATGAAGTAGTAATCAATGAAGTCATTTTTCATTTGAGCTATGAAAAAATTTCAATACCTGAGTAAATGGTGTATTTCACAGATAGTCGGGAAATTTGACTGATTAAATGATTGAAGTTAGTAACACTGAATGTAACAACAATAACGACAACTTTGATACATAATATCAAAATATGAATGAAGTTTGAGTAAGTGATGATATCAGAGAATGGTATATTTAAGTCAACAACTAGAAACAAAAGTTTTGAGGATCAGTGATAGGATACCAATTGATCTTACAACCTGGTCACGGAGTTTTCCTATTAGGATTGTCATAATGGTAGGAACGATGAGGTAATAGAATAGCCCGAAATCGTCATGAAGAGAAATCAGGACGGCAACAGCAGAAAAGTATAATCCCCTTACGTAGAGTAGAATTATTACAATGGAGCGGTCGAATTTAAACTTACTGTATACACTATTAGAGCAGTTGAAAATAATCTGAACAGTGCAAATAGAATAAAGTATTTTCTAACAGAGAATGTGAGAAAAGTCTTATGATGATGGAAATAATGGAAAAGAACATTGCCTATAATACTGAATTTCCAATTATACAGTGCCCGCGAAAAGTATCCGATCATCCTTGAAATTTGTATTTTTTACATAAAAAACAATGTTTAAATGTATACTAACCTTATATTAGTATTTTGTCATCTGTCCTTTGGTTTGGATGACTTGTTCTAGACGTTTTGGCATGGATTTAATCAAGTTTTGACAAACTTCCACTGATATTTCCTTGCACCATACCTTTTTGATGGCCTCTTGTAATTTTTCGACTGAGCCAGTGTCGTGGCATTCAACCTTATTTTTTATTATTAGCCACAGATTTTCTATCGGATTGAGATCTGGACTATTACCAGGCCAATCCAAAATATCAAATTTATTGTCAGTAATCCATTTTGTCACTATTTTTGCCCTGTGACATGGTGCACCATCATGCATGTATGTTTTTGTCCTTTGGATTGCCATTGCCATTGGAAGTTTATCCTGTAGCATTGCTAAATACCGTGCACCATTCATAGTTGTGTTCTTCGGAAGAAAATATAAGTTTCCACGCCCATAGTAACCGAAACAACCCCAAACCATCACACTTGGAGGGTGTTTCATTGTCTTTAGGGTGTATTTAGGGTCCATCCTATTTGAGCCAATAGGCCGGCGAACCTTTTTTGGACAACTTCTGAATGTCAAAAATGTCGACTCATCGCTAAATAAAACCTTCTTCCAGTCATCAACAGTCCAATGAATGTATTTTTTACAAAATGCGACACGTTTTTTACGCATTTTTTCATTAATGAACGGTTTCTTAGCAGCATGGCGAGATGGTAATCCGAGTTCTTTTTGGAGCCGCTCCTGGATAGTTCGTTCAGAAACACCAGATAACAAATTATTCATATTAAATTTTATTTCTTTCGCAGTTATTGTTGGGTTTTTCAATACTAAACGTTTCATAAGTTTGTCTGTTCGCGAATTTGTTTTTCTCGGTCTGCCAGATCGTTTTTTAGGGACTGGCGTGGTTAGGCCACCATTGTTCTTAGCCCGTGAAACCCATAAATTAACGGTACTTTGGGATATGTTTAATTCCTTAGCTATCGGTCTCTGTGATTTCCCACATGCATGCAAAGCAACAATAGCACCTCGACAATCACTCTTAAGTTGTTTTTAGCACACATTATATATAAATTTTATTTACACCACTTTCTGTAAAAAAAAAAAAAAATCAAGAAATTTACACAAACAGTGAAATCTGACAAATTTGAGACAGCCACCCGCAACGAAGGCTACCAGAACACTAATTTGAGAATGCGTTGGATAGCTCTCATATCAGCGAGCAGCCTCAAAGTTACCAGATGTCGCTAGAACAAATAGAAAGTGAATTACGTGTCTCTGAATATCAAGGGAAAATATTGTATTTTCTTGAGTGATCGGATACTTTTCGCGGGCACTGTACATTGAATGAAATAAGTTGTCAATTCCGATAGAGCAACAGCTGTAAGAATCGATAGTGGTCTGTGGTGGACATTGTGAGTTTTACGCTACTGCGCAATAATCTCATGAGGTCCATTTTGCTTACATCAAATTTGAGTCGTTGAGGGGTAGAAAACTTTGAACCTTTGTCATCAAGTTTACTGATGATCTGGATTCGATCTCTAAATTCTGGAGGATCTTCGAGGAAATTTGTTGTTGATTCTTCATCACTGGAGGTGAAGAAATTTCTTAACCAGATTAATGGATGAAGATTTGTTTTTTCAGATGATTTAATGATGTTATCAAATTTACGGGATTTTGTAGGACGTGGAGTGGTTGTCGGAATCCTAGTTTTAAATTCTTCAGATGATATTTCAATCACCAAAGAGAAGCTGGAATCACCATCTGGAGATGTTGGTCGAAGACTTGCCAAAATGGCTCATATGTCGGGCCACCGGCACATGCAAAGAACGGTCCTCGAATGGCGAGTCTTTATATTAGTAATTAGTTTATATTAGTAATGTTCTCAAACCGATGAGGTATTGTACAGAAGTCAAAAAGAGGGGATCAAAAATTTTAGGTTATATTAAAAGACAGTTTCAATTTAGAAACTAGGACATTGTAATGTATCTTTATAATTCACTAGTTAGACCTCAACTCCAGTATTGTGTGCAGCTTTCGTCTCCGCCGCTTCGGAAGGATATAGAAAGGTTGGAAAGGTTACAAGCAAGGTGCCACAAAACTGATCCCTTCAATGAGACTGCAAAACTACCACCGAAGATTAGTACGCTTAAATCTGTTTACCTTAGAGACAAGGAAGTTGCGCGGTCAAATTATTCAAGTTTTCAAAATGCTCAGTGGTATAGACAGGGTAGACTACAGATTTACAGATCTATAGAAGCTAAGGCTAACAAAAACCATAAGATCCACTCTAAGTAGGCTGACCATATTTCCTTGAGACAAAAACGGGACATTGGGATGGCAAAAAAGGGACGGGGGTTATGTAATATTCTGTATTCATGAAAAAGTAAGTACATAAACATATTGAGCTTACAATTATTCTTCAGTGACAGAACCCATACAAAAACCCATACAAAACGGTACTGTCCCGTTCAAAACGGTACGTATGGTCAGCTTAACTCTAAGGTTAGCCCGAAAGAAAGAAGAGAGTAAGGGGTTAAAAGAAGAGAATAAGGGGTTAAGTAAGTGGGTTAAAATTCATTCAGAAAGAGAGAAAGAAAGACACCATCACCATCCGCCGGCCACTGCCGACAAGTCGGAAAAATAGTCGAAGAGAATACTTCCAGCTGTTGCAGACCAGTCCTCCACTCCATAGGGAGGTAGAGGATGCAGCCCACTCTGCCGGAAAGGGGTAAAAGATGAAAATAAGTAAAATAAGAACGCATTACAAACCATGCAACACATTCTTAACTCAAAGCAACACACACCTCCAGCGGTCGCAGACCGGTCGTCAACTCCATAGGGAGGTAGAGGACGGAGCCCACTCCGCAGGAAAGGGTGGAAGATGAACAGAAGTAAAATAAGAACGCATTACAAACCATGCAAAACATTCTTAACTCAAACACTATCATACCATGCAAACTATAGACATGCAATGAAGAGAGTTACAGACATGCAAATAAGGAGAGAGAGAAAAAAAAAGTAGAAAGAATAACAAAAAGTGGTTTAGTTTACGTTATGAGCTACATCTTAGTTCATGTTAGTCTAATTTTTTTTTTTTTTTTTGCTGGCATCACACGCTGGAATTATCGTCAACAGACTCAGCCTCGATCACCACCCCAGAGCTCCTGTTGCTAATAGTTTTATTATATTAAACAACGTTAATAATTCTAACGAGGAAGAGGGAAAAAGGAGGTGGCTAGGAGGGAAAAGGGGCGGCTCGGAGGGAAAAGGGGGATTGTTTTATTATTATATTAAATAACGTTAATATTTTTAAAATGCCTATCTAAACGGTTCTTAAACATATTAACGCTGGTAAAGTTCACGACGGGCGGGGTAAGGTTATTCCATTTATCAATTACTTTAAACGTAAAGAAGTTTTTAGCGATATTAGTAATGAAACGTCTGCCACGCAACTTAAATCCGTTATTACGAGTATTGCTATTATCGAAAGTGAACAGTTTGTCAAAATTTACTTATCGATGTTTTTAACGATTTTCAAAACTTCAATAAGCTCCCCCCCTTATTCTCCTAGTTTCGAGTGAATGCAAGTCAAACTCTTTAATCCTATCTTCATAAGGCTTGTTGCGCAATGACGGAATTAGTTTCGTGGCACGACGCTGAACCCTTTGTAACCTATCAATATCCTTACGCAAATACGGGCACCAAAACTGAACGGCATATTCTAAATGAGGCCTGAATAGGGACTTGTAAAGGGGCAATATAATATTCTTCGATTTAAATTCGAAATTACGCGCTATGAAGCCTAACATCCTATTAGCTTTTGCGCAAGACTCCAGGCACTGGTTCCTAACTTTTAAATATTTAGATACGCGTACGCCTAAATCTACTTCTTCGTCAACGCTCGCTAACTCTCTATCATCCATCGTGTACGTGTAATTATTGTTACGAGAACCTATATGCAAAACTTTACATTTGTCTACGTTAAATTGCATCTGCCACTTATCCGTCCACTCCATAATCTTATTTACATCGTCTTGGAGCCTATTTCTATCATCCTCGTTAACAACCTCACCGCCTATTTTAGTATCGTTCGCGAATTTTGATACGTTACTAGTCAAATTTACATCTATGTCGTTAATGTAAATTATGAATAGCAATGGGCCTGACACTGAACCCTGTGGGACACCGCTACCTACATCCAACCACGCCGATTCACCACCATTAACAACGACCCTCTGTCTCCTAACACGAAGCCATTCCTCTAACCAGTTAGCTACCTGACCGCGTGTACCGTGCGCTTTAAGCTTCGCAATTAGTCTTCTATGCGGAACTGTATCGAACGCTTTTTTTAAATCTAAATAAAATAACGTCAGCCGCTCTATGCCTATCGTATTCGCGCACTATTTCGTTATAAAATTCTAAAAAATTAGTTAAACAAGATCTATGGCGTCGAAACCAATGCTGACTACTATTAATCAAATCGCGACTTTCTAAGTGATCGATGATACGATCCCTAACTACGGATTCCAAAAGTTTACCGACAATTGACGTTAAGCTAATGGGCCAATAAATGCTAGCTACTGTGCAGTCGCCATTTTTAAAAATGGGTGTGACATTAACTAATTTCAAGTCTTCAGGAATACTTCCCGTTTCCAGTGACTGATTAAAAATCTTCGTTAAGGGGCCTACGACAACGTCTTAACTTATCGATATAATGCGCAATCTCACTCTCGTAAACAGTTATTTCACCCAAAATAGTCTCGCTGCTAAATGGAACGATATCGTCCACATCGGGGACATTATTGACGTCTTCTACGGTAAAAACTGTCGCAAAAAAGTTGTTAAAAATACCCGCCATCGCCTGAGCGTCAGAAGTCTAGGCGCCATTAGCGTCCAAGAGAGGGCCTATATTATATTTTATCGGCTTACGATTATTCACGTAATTGAAAAACTTCTTTGGGTACTTACGTATTAACAGGGGGCCACCACATATTGATGATTGGTTAGGTTAAGTTGCAATGTTTTCGTTAGTTAAAAATTTCTAATACATCATAATTTTTAAATAGCAATATTTTTAAAAATATTTCCAATGATTTATATTTCAAATATTTACAATGATTAATACATGCTACACATTAGAAACATTTGTTTTTGGAGGCCAAAAATTTTTAATAGCATTAAGAATGGAATTGAATAAAATTGTATAAAAAAATATTTTAAAAAAATATTGCTATTTAAAAAATATGATGTATTAGAAATTTTCAACTAACGAAAATATTACAACTTAACCTAACCAATCATCAATATGTGGTGGCCCCCCGTTAATACGTAAGTACCCTTTTTTGGGTTATGTTTACTATCAGCAGCTATAAGGATCTCTAAATTACGCTTAGCATTCCTAACTGATCTTTTAACCTGACTTCGAAGCTCGATATATCTATTAGCGTTAGCTACCGTGCCATTGCGCTTATTAATTATATACGCTCTGTTACGCTCGTTTATGAACTCGCCTATTTCCCTAGTCCACCACTTCGGCCTACCATGATTTCTAGCGCGCTTGGGCTTACGAGGAATAAACTCCCTTTCGATATTCAAGAAACTATCTTTAAACGACTCCCACTGCAAATTTGCGTCATTACCCATAAATAAGTCACCCCAGTCCACTACTCTCATCCTATCCGCAAAACTATCAAAATTGGCCCTACGAAAATCAGGGACTTCTATTACTTTACTATCCTTAGTGTTTTCTATCAATAACTTAAACCTAATAATTTGATGATCACTACATCCTAAACTCTCGCCTACTTCTAAACCTTCGACTATGCTTTCGCCGTTCTCCATCACCACGTCTAAAATATTATCACCGCGCGTTGGTTCGGAAACCATCTGTCGTAAAAAATTATCTTCCATGAACTCAATCAATCTCAAACCCTCAACGTTACCAGTAAAAGTCTCGTAATTGACGTTAGGGCAGTTAAAGTTTCCGACAACTATACTATCCCGATTATCAATAAAGTTACTAAGAAGTGTGTAAAATCTAGTATCGGTATCGAGGGGTTGAACGGGAGGTCTACAAACAACAACAAAATTGAAACTAAGACTACGCGCCCTAACTTCAACGCATATCGCATTAATTGCTGTCGGAAAATCTATCTTAACCTCGATAGCCTTAAGGGAATTACGAATGTACAGTAAAACACCGCCACCAATCCTATGTAACCTATCATTAGTAAAGAGTTTAAAACCCCGTATTTCAAGTTCCCCTAACAAGTCCCGAGTCACGGTATTTAACCACGTTTCAGTGATAGCAACTATATCGTAGTTGCCGGAATAAATTATCGCCTTAAATTCGTTTAATTTATTTCTAATACTACGCGCGTTACAATAAAAGACGTTTAAGTTATATTTACCACGGGTTGGCGTTTTAAACTATTTTTCACGTCGGGGCCGCGTTCCCCGGACCCACAACGTTTAAAGAAGGCTTTGACCTATATAGCTTTCGAACGTTTTCGTCAATTAACCTACCTATCCTAGCATTACCTATTTCATTAAAATGCACCCCCATCTTTTATAAAAAGGCTAGGATCACTGAAATCTGGCTACAGCTTTATGAAGGGTACATTTTCCTTAGCACAAATCTCTTCTAATTTAGTATTTAAAAATATCGTTTTAGACGTAATCCTAAAACCCAAACCATGCCTAGGGGTAATACCTAGAACTAAAGACCTATCTGACCTCGCCTTTAGGGACCTAATTAACCCCCTATATCTCTCCAAAAGGTCAGGCACTTCGTATCGGGCCTATAGGAGTCGTTGCCCCCTACCATCGTCACCAACATCGAGTGATGGGAGGCAACGTCAATCCTATCCACTTCGTCTCTAACTCTGTCAACCATGGCCCCTGGGAGACAGACCCTCCTCCTCCTCTTGGTTGGATGCCGTTCAACAAACCCTGTGTCCATACGGGTCCGGACAAAAGACCCCTAGGACAAAAGCCCCTTAGGACAAAAGTCCTCTGGACAAATTGCTGGGTAGGGCATGTCAGGTGTCACATCTAATCTGAAAAGATCAGAAGATATTTAGGTGAAATAACCAATATTAACCTGTTATGTTACTTGAATACCCAGTTAGTTCAACTGAATGCCCAGTTAGGTCAACTGAATGCCCGGTTAGGTCAACTGTACGATACGCCCTTGATGATTGGTTAGGTTAAGTTGTGATATTTTCGTTAGTTTAAACGAAAATGACGAGAGCCAAAATACATAAACTATAAACATAAACTAAACTATAAACATAAACTGTAAATAATAAAGAATAAAAATAATGATTAAAAAAATTCTTATTATTATTTTTTCTAGGGGGCTTCTGTTCTAGGGGGCTTTTGTCCTAGGGGGCTTTTGTCCTACACTCGTGTCCATATGGCGCACTAAAGAGTCCCCAATTAAAATAGTTTCCCCCTCATTCACGTCCCTTTCCAAATCTGACTACAGCTTTATGAAGCGTACATTTTCCTCAGCACAAATCTCTTCTAATTTAGTATTCAAAAATATCGTTTTAGACGTAATCCTAAAACCCAAACCGTGCCTAGGGGTAATACCTAGAACAAAAGACCTATCTGACCTCGCCTTTAGGGACCTAATTAACCCCCTATATCTCTCCAAAAGGTCAGGCACTCTCGTATCAGGCCTATAGGAGTCGTTGCCCCCTACCATCGTCACCAACATCGAGTGATGGGAGGCAACGTCAATCCTATCCACTTCGTCTCTACCTCTGTCAACCATGGCCCCTGGGAGACAGACCCTCCTTCTCCTCTTGGTTGGATGCCGTTCAACGAACCCTGTGTCCATACGACTGACTGAATGGGCGAAAGGGTTCGAAACCTCGATAGGGGATGATTCCTATCACCTAACGTACTCGGCGTAGCTCCACCTTTAACTTCTCTAAATCCCTCCCCATCTACTAATCTAGGACCAACCTTAACCCCTTCCTCAACTCTATCCAACCTTCCCGATAAGCTGCCTAAACTAGAAACTAGGTTACGCACCTCACCCTTCAAATTACTAACGTCTTCAACGTTAGTATTGGTTCGGCTTTCGTCAACCTTAGCCCTACCCCTGCCCTCATCAAGCGTTGCAAGTCTTTCCGTAACCTCACGTACACTGCGTTTTATGTCAACTATTTCCTCCCTTAATTCGCAAAAAAAAACGATCTCTCGGTAATCGCCATAGGACCGCCGTCATAGTCCCTAAAATCCGTATACCACCGATTCACCCCACACCCAACCCACGAGCTTTCTGCGACGGCATCACACAAGTTATATTAGTTTAATTAGTTTTAAATTGGACCTTAAAACATTTAGTACCTCCATCTGTCGTAATTTCTTCTTCAGAATAGTTAATATCTGCAACTAAGTTCTCTCGGAGGTTGTTTCAAGCCAAAGTGTAAACATGTTTAAAAATAGGCTGGACAAAGTTCTGAATACACTTCGGGCAGTGGCGTACTAAGAGGGATGCGAGGGGGGCGGTTCGCCCCGGGTGACAGCAAGGAGAGGGGTGCCATCGGGAGAGTTGAAATACCAGTACAAGTTTTCAAACCAATTGAAAAATTCGCCAAAGTAAGAAAAAAAATTTTAAAATGTTCAAACTATTACAACAGCTTAACGTTAATTTGCACTATAAAATTTATTTTTATTTTTATTGGCAATACAAAATTTACAAACGAAAAATTAAATATTTGATAAAAATTACATCGAAAGGCGAACGTTTGTTGACGTTTTAGTCATCAGTTTGTTGAGC